>JAGXOD010000105.1:0-516470 GCA_020368025.1 Brachyhypopomus occidentalis
CAAGTCTGTGTTACCTTCTGGTTCTGCCCTTTAGCTAGGCTGTAATAATTTAATGGCGGGAGTCGCTGCCACACTCAAGAAATGTTTACATTTACTTTGTCTAACATATTCCATATAGAACTAATTGCCCCTCTTCTTCCCAATGGCTGCCCGAGAAATACCGGGACAAGGAAAGACGAGCCTTCCCGTTACCCACCCCATACAAGCATCTAGGAGATGGTCTGGCTTGCCAGTGGATGTGCCGATGCCGTGGTCGGATGTGCCATTATCGCAAGAGGACGCGCTGATGCCAACCCCACCTGAGGCTCATCGACTCTGAAGGGACTGTGACTACTCGGCCTGGAATAGATCTGGACTATACATGACCTGTGAATGTGGACATTGCTAGCGGGCCGCCCAATGGAGGATGGGTTCCCTTTTGAGTCTTGGTCCTCCCAAGGTTTCTTCCTAAATTCCTGCCATCTTAGGGAGATTTTCCCTTGCCACTGTCGCCTTTGGCTTGCTCATTAGGGATCTGGACCCACGCAATTTGTAAAGCTGCTTTGTGACAACATGTGTTGTAAAAAGCGCTATATAAATAAAATTGAATTGAATTGAATTGAACCCTAAAAATCCGAGCAAATACAATAGGTTTCCCACACTATGTGTGTGAACCCTAAATATAGCCGCGAGCGGCGATTGCGGGTTCAAGCTTGCAACCGTAATTTGCAAAGTCCCTTCATTAGCAAATTATCTATCAGACTGTCAAGTTTCATGAATATTGGTCAAAGCATTGCTGAGATATAGCTGTTGAAGTAAATTAGGCCCCGCCTCAGAGCTATTGATTGACATGTGACAGCCAGACTATATGCAAATGTCAAAATGTTGTTAATAATTCTTGATCAGGACATTCTTGTGAATAGTTTGACACCATGCCTGTGATGATCAGATGAAAAGTGTGGGAGATATGGGCCAAAAAATCACATGTTGCTCAAGGCCACAAAACATTGTAATGGCAAAATGATTCAGATCATAGAACTAAAGCACTTGCTGAGATTAGTTTAGTGAGAGGTGAGGGGAGACAGAGACCATGGGTTGTTAAGTGTTAGAAGGATGGGGAGTGTGGGGGAGTGGATGGGGGGCAGTCTGCATATGTGAGAATCTCAGCGTGCGTGTGTTAGCAGCCTCTCTATTGCTCCCTGCACTGCTCAGCATGGAAAATTTAAATATTCACTGTAAAGCCAATTGTGGACTGATTTGGCTCAAACAGGGCACATATCACCACTATGGTCATGTGAATGTGCAGGTCAATTTTCATAACAATCAGACATACTATGGCAGAGTTATTGAAATATGAATTTGATGTGTTATGATGGTAGCATTGTGATGCATATGAAAAATATTAATTTGTGAAAACCTTAGGATTTTATTAATGATCTTAGCAGTTCAGAGTCTGCTGAGTTTTATAAGTTGTGATTTAAGGTGGTGGAGTCAAAATGCTAGGACTAGTATGAAAAGGACAAATTTATACATATTTGATAATAGTCAAAAATTGGTACGTTTTTGCAAAGCACATGTAATTACAAAGTTGCTAGGAATTCTGCAAAGAATCATAGGAGTCAAATTTGTCTTGATAAGTGAAAAAATGTAGTAGAAATGCAGGATTGTTTATTATTGCGCCACCCACTGGTTCAATTCCCTTGCAACTTTACTATGTCTTAGAGGGTGTGTACATGAACATACCATGTCAGTTTCATGTGTATGTTCCTATGATAAGCCTGTCAAATGTCCAAAACCAATTAATTGGCTCACGGCGGCCATGTTTTTTTGTGTGATGACGTCATCACTAAGCGTCCTGATACCAAGTGAGCCCCTGATGATGCATGTCAAGTTTTGGCTTGATGTGACCAATGGTTGTTGAGAAACAGTTTTTTCCATGTTATAGCTCCCCCTATTGGACATTTGTGGCCAGCTTTGACCCCTGACCTCAAAGTCATGTGTTCTATCAGCCTATCAAGTTTCATGAAGATAGGTCAAAGCCTTGCTGAGAAATAGCTGTTTAAGTAAATTAGATCCCACCTCAGAGTTGTTGAGTGACATGTGACAGCCAGACTATATGCAAATGTCAAAGTATTGTTAATAATTATTGATCAGTACATTCTTTTGAATAGTTTGACACCATGATTGTGATGATCAGATGAAAAACCTTGGACTAGTATACAAAAGAAGGTTTTGCATATTATGCTAATTAGCAAAAAAATCTAAGTGGGCGGAGCTTCATGGTTGTATATGAAGTCTCTTATTGAATTTAGCCAAGGAAGGCATAGGAAGTGGAATTTTGTTTCTATGACTTACGGTGTGGGAGATATGGGCCAAAAAATCACGTGTTGCTCTATAGCGCCACCATCAGGCCAATGCGAGTCCCTATAAGTGGGTGTGGTCCTTGGGACCTAGAAACCTGTTTTGCCAAGTTTGGTTTGTCTAGGCCTTACGGTTTAGGCTGCAGCATCATTTCTAGACACCAAAATGGGAAAAAGAATAATAATAATAAATATAGCCGCGAGCGGCGATGCGGGTTCAAGCTTGCAACCGTAATTTGCAAAGTCCCTTCATTAGCAAATTATCTATCAGACTGTCAAGTTTCATGAAGATTGGTCAAAGCATTGCTGAGATATAGCTGTTGAAGTAAATTAGGCCCCGCCTCAGAGCTACTGATTGACATGTGACAGCCAGACTATATGCAAATGTCAAAATATTGTTAATAATTCTTGATCAGGACATTCTTGTGAATAGTTTGACACCATGCCTGTGATGATCAGATGAAAAGTGTGGGAGATATGGGCCAAAAAATCACATGTTGCTCAAGGCCACAAAACATTGTAATGGCAAAATGATTCAGATCATAGAACTAAAGCACTTGCTGAGATTAGTTTAGTGAGAGGTGAGGGGAGACAGAGACCATGGGTTGTTAAGTGTTAGAAGGATGGGGGAGTGTGGGGGGAGTGGATGAGGGGGGCAGTCTGCGTGTGTGAGAATCTCAGCGTGCGTGTGTTAGCAGCCTCTCTATTGCTCCCTGCTCTGCTCAGCATAGAAAATTAAAATATTCACTGTAAATCCAATTGAGGACTGATTTGGCTCAAACGTGGCAGATATGACCACCATGATCATGTGAATGTGCAGGTCAATTTTCATAACAATCAGACATCCTATGGCAAAGTTATTGAAATATGAATTTGATGTGTTATGATGGTAGCATTGTGATGCATATGAAAAATATTAATTTGTGAAAACCTTAGGATTTTATTAATGATCTTAGCAGTTCAGAGTCTGCTGAGTTTTATAAGTTGTGATTTAAGGTGGTGGAGTCAAAATGCTAGGACTAGTATGAAAAGGACAAATTATACATATTTGATAATAGTCAAAAATTGGTACGTTTTTGCAAAGCACATGTAATTACAAAGTTGCTAGGAATTCTGCAAAGAATCATAGGAGTCAAATTTGTCTTGATAAGTGAAAAAATGTAGTAGAAATGCAGGATTTTTTAGTATAGCGCCACCCACAGGTGCAAGTCCCTTGCAACTTTAGTATGTCTTAGAGGGTCTGTACATGAACATACCATGTCAGTTTCATGTGTATGTTCCTATGATAAGCCTGTCAAATGGCCAAAACCAATTCATTGGCTCATGGCGGCCATGATTTTTGAGTGATGACGTCATCACTAAGCGTCCTGATACCAATTGAGCCTCTGATGATGCATGTCAAGTTTTGGCTTGATGTGACCAATGGTTGTTGAGAAACAGTTTTTTCCATGTTATAGCGCCCCCTATTGGACAATCGTGGCCAGCTTTGACCTGTGACCTCGAAGTCAGGTGATCCATCAGCCTATCAAGTTTCATTAAGATTGGTCATAGCATTCCTGAGATATAGTTGTTGAAGTAAATTAGGCCCCGCCTCAGAGCTATTGATTGATATGTGACAGCCAGACTGTATGCAAATGTCAAAATATTGTTAATAATTATTGATCAGGACATTCTTGTGAATAGTTTGACACCATGCTTGTTATGATCAGATGAAAAGCCTTGGACTAGTTTGCAAAAGAAGGTTTTGCATATTATGCTAATTAGCAAAAAATCTAAGTGGGCGGAGCTTCATGGTTGTATATGAAGACTCCTATTGAATTTAGCCAAGGAAGGCATAGGAAGTGGAATTTTGTTTCTATGACTTACGGTGTGGGAGATATGGGCCAAAAAATCACGTGTTGCTCTATAGCGCCACCATCAGGCCAATGCGAGTCCCTATAAGTGGGTGTGGTCCTTGGGACCTAGAGACCTGTTTTGCCAAGTTTGGTTTGTCTAGGCCTTACGGTTTAGGCTGCAGCATCATTTCTAGACACCAAAATGGGAAAAAGAATAATAAGAATAATAATAATAAGAAAAACCCCTAACAAAAACAATAGGGTTCAGCACTACGTGCTTGAACCCTAATAATAAAAAAACCCTAACAAAAACAATAGGGTTCATAAGAAAACCTTCAATTGAAATGAAGCTACTTCAGTGAATAAAATGGATAAATGAATGTGCAACAAATTACTCAATTGAGGCAGTACATTTCAGTCAGTTCCAGTATTTGGCCAGTAGATGGAGCCCAAGTACTACCATTCTGATATTACAGAAATGAAATAAGACATTTTTAGTGATTTAGTGGTTTCATGCCGATTGGCCAATGTTAAGTCTGTCAAATGGCCAAAACCAATTAAATGGCTCATGGCGGCCATGTTTTTTGAGTGATGATGTCATCATTGTGTGCCTTGATACCAGTTGACCCCATGATGCTGCCTATAAAGTTTTGGCTTGATGTGACCAATGGTTGATGAGAAACAGTTTTTTCCATGTTATAGCGCCCCCCTATTGGCCAATCGTGACCAGCTTTGACCTTTGACCTCAAAGACATGTGCCCTATCAGCCTATCAAGTTTCATGAAGATTGGTCAAAGCATTGCTGAGATATAGCTGCTGAAGTAAATTAGGCCCCACCCCAGAGCTATTGATTGACATGTGACAACCAGACTGTATGACAAAGTCAAAATGTTTTTGATAAATCTTGATAATGAGATTCTTCTGAATAGTTTGACCAGATGAAAAACCAAGGACTAGAAGGCAAAAGTAGGTTTTGCATATTATGCATATTTGTAAAAAAAGTAAGTAGGCGGAGCTTATGGTTCCAATAGGCTTTTATGTTTGGCTTGAGCTAAGGATTCCATCAAAAGTTGTTCTAGGCCTTACGGTGTGGGTGATATGGACCAAAAAAAAATGGTGTGCTATAGCGCCACCATCAGGCCAATGTGGGTCCCTGTCTATATTCCACCAATTGGCCCCCTGCTGCACTTTTTTGCCAAGTTTGGTTTTTCTGGGCCTCACGGTCTGGGCTGCAGTATCGTTTTATGTAGAAACCAAAATAATAATAAAAAATAATAATAATAAATATAGCCGCGAGCGGCAATTGCGGGTTCACACACGAACAGGCATTTCGGCCTCAATAGGCAAAAAAGAGGGCCAAAGGGTCCTTTAGACCTACAATTGAAATGAAGCTACTTCAGTGAATAAAATGGATAAATGAATGTGCAACAAATTACTCAATTGAGGCAGTACATTTCAGTCAGTTCCAGTATTTGGCCAGTAGATGGAGCCCAAGTACTACCATTCTGATATTACAGAAATGAAATAAGACATTTTAGTGATTTAGTGGTTTCATGCCGATTGGCCAATGTTAAGTCTGTCAAATGGCCAAAACCAATTAAATGGCTCATGGCGGCCATGTTTTTGAGTGATGATGTCATCATTGTGTGCCTTGATACCAGTTGACCCCATGATGCTGCCTATAAAGTTTTGGCTTGATGTGACCAATGGTTGATGAGAAACAGTTTTTTCCATGTTATAGACCAGCTTTGACCCCTCAAAGATTGGCCAATCATGAAGATTGGTCAATGACCAAATGGCCAAAACCTTTGGCTCATGGCGGCCTGATGACCTCAAAGACATGATGCCCTAAATCAGCCTATCAGTTTTTTCCATGTTTCATGAAGATTGGTCAAAAAGCCCATTGCTGAAGATATCAAAGCATTGCTGATAAGTAAATTAGGCCCCGCCCCAGAGCTATTGATTGACATGTGACAACCAGAATGTATGACAAAGTCAAAATGTTTTTGATAAATCTTGATAATGAGTGTCTTCTGAATAGTTTGACACCAAGGTTGTGGTGATCAGATGAAAAACCAAGGACTAGTAGGCAAGAGTAGGTTTTGAATATTATGAATATTAGCAAAAAAATTCAGTAGGCGGAGCTTAGGGGTCCAAGAGGCTTTTTTGTTTGGCTTGAGCCAAGGAATCCAGAAAAAGTGGAATTTTGTTTCTAGGCCCTACGGTGTGGGAGATATGGACCAAAACGCAAAATGGTGTGCTATAGCGCCACCATCAGGCCAATGTGGGTCCCTGTCTATATTCCCCTAATTGCACCCCTGCTGCACCTTTGTGCCAAGTTTGGTGTTTCTGGGCCTCACGGTCTAGGCTGCAGTATGCGTTTTACAAGGGGAAAAATATTAATAAGGCACGATGGCATATGAAGGTCTATGAAAGGATTCCACGAATGAGGTGCCTGCCTGTGCAGGAGAATTTTTTGGCAGTTATAGCGCCCCCTAGGTGTGCATGTGTGCCAAAATGTACGGGTAGGTGCAGACGTCCAACGGGTACATGTATGTGAAGTTTGGTGTGACTATGTGAAAGCCATCATGAGTTAGAGCAGTATATGTGAATTTTTGGGGGTGGGATTTTTGACCCTTGACTTGTGTGGCATGTGGACACGCCCATGTGCAGAAATGTGCACTTTTGCCTAATCAGAATTAAAGTTCAGACTCTTGTGAGTGCCTGGATGCCTCATATGTGCATGTATGTGAAAAATTCTAGGAGTAGTATGTGTTCAAAAGTGTGTGTACATTTGCATATTATGCAAATTAGCTGAAATATAAGTGGGCGGAGCACATGGCTTCAATGGACTTTTTTGTAGATGAGCAGATGCCTGGTCAGAGGAAATTTGAATTTCATCTGTAGGCCATAGAGTGTAGATATAGCGCCACCTAGTGGTGCAATTCCCGTCATACTTGAGTATGTGTTAGAGGGTGTGTAGATGAACATACCCTGTGAGTTTCATGTGAATTGACATATGAAAAGCTTGTGAAATGTGTACTGAAAGCTGATTGGTCGATAGCGGCGGCCATATTGGACACGTGATGGTGCAGAGCAAGAACCTGTGCCACAGGTGCATGCAGATGATGCATACCAAGTTTCGTGTTATTTGGCCAATCGGTGTGTGCAGGAGAGTTTTTTGGCAGTTATAGCGCCCCCTAGGTGTGCATGTATGCCAAAATGTGCGTGCACGTGCAGACAACCAACGGGTGCGTGTATGTGAAGTTTGGTGTGAATATGTGAAAGCATTGATGTGTTAGAGCAGTATATGTGAATTTTTGGGGGTGGGATTTTTGACCCTTGACTTGTGTGGCATGTGGACACGCCCATGTGCAGAAATGTGCACTTTTGCCTCATCAGAATTAAAGTTCAGACTCTTGTGAGTGCCTGGATACCTCATATGTGCATGTATGTGAAAAATCCAAGGAGTAGTATGCGTTCAAAAATGTGTGCATATTTGCATATTATGCAAATTAGCTCGTATACGAGTGGGCGGAGCATATGGCTTCAATGGACTTTTTTTTAGATGAGTAGATGCTTAATCAGATGCAGTTGGAATTTTTCATTTATGACATACGGTGTAGGCGTGAGAATTATTTGCGCGTTTGTGTGCGCTATAGCGCCACCTATGTGTGGATCAGGCTGTTTCTTGGTGCCTGAGTAGTGGTCGGGTGCATCGACCTACTGACCAAAGGAGAAGTCTGTAGGACTTACGGTTTGGTCTGTACAGCGCGTTTTAGCGGAGAAAAAGAATAATAATAATAATAAATATAGCCGCAAGCGGCGATCACGGGGTCCAAGCGGTCACATGGTCACCCACGGGCAAGCCTGGCACGATGGCATATGAAGGTCTATGAAAGGAATCCACGAATGAGGTGCCTGCCTGTGCAGGAGAATTTTTTGGCAGTTATAGCGCCCCCTAGGTGTACATGTGTGCCAAAATGTACAGGTAGGTGCAGACGTCCAACGGGTGCATGTATGTGAAGTTTGGTGTGACTATGTGAAAGACATCATGAGTTAGAGCAGTATATGTGAATTGTTGGGGGTGGGATTTTTGACCCTTGACTTGTGTGGCATGTGGACACGCCCATGTGCAGAAATGTGCACTTTTGCCTAATCAGAATTAAAGTTCAGACTCTTGTGAGTGCCTGGATACCTCATATGTGCATGTATGTGAAAAATCCAAGGAGTAGTATGCGTTCAAAAATGTGTGCATATTTGCATATTATGCAAATTAGCTCGAAAATAAGTGGGCGGAGCATATGGCTTCAAGATGCTTGATCAGACGCAATTGGAATTTTTCATTTCTGACATACGGTGTAGGCGTGAGAATTGTTTGCGCGTTTGTGTGCGCTATAGCGCCACCTATGTGTGGATCAGGCTGGTTCTTGGTGCCTGAGTAGTGGTCAGGAGCATCGACCTACTGACCAAAGGATAAGTCTGTAGGACTTACGGTTTGGTCTGTACAACGCGTTTTAGCGGAGAAAAATAATAATAATAATAATAATAATCGGAACAAAAACAATAGGTTTCCAGCACCTTCGGTGCTTGGACCCCTAATAATCGGAACAAAAACAATAGGTTTCCAGCACCTTCGGTGCTTGGACCCCTAATAATCGGAACAAAAACAATAGGTTTCCAGCACCTTCGGTGCTTGGACCCCTAATAATAATCGGAACAAAAACAATAGGTTTCCAGCACCTTCGGTGCTTGGACCCCTAATAATAATAATCGGAACAAAAACAATAGGTAATAATAATAATAATAAGAAGAAGAAAAATTCGAGCAAATACAATAGGTTTCCCACACTATGTGTGTGAACCCTAATAAGAAAAATTCGAGCAAATACAATAGGTTTCCCACACTATGTGTGTGAACCCTAATAATCAGTCGTTACAACCGATGCATGCAGAAGAGCATCTCTGAACACACAACACGTCGAACCTTGAGGCGGATGGGCTACAGCAGCAGAACAACACAGCTAAGAACAGGAAACTGAGGCTACATTTCACACAGGCTCACCAAAATTGGACAATAAAAGATTGGAAAAACATTGCCTGGTCTGATGTCTCGATTTCTGCTGCAACATTCGGATGGTAGGGTCAGAATTTGGCGTCAAGAACATGAAAGCATGGATCCATCCTGCCTCGTATCAATGGTTCAGGCTGGTGATGATGGTAGTGCAATGGTGTGGGGAATACTGTATTTTCCTGGCACACTTTGGGCCCATTAGTACCAATTAAGCATTGTGTCAACACCACAGCCTACCCGAGTATTGTTGCTGACCATGTCCATCCCTTTATGACCACAGTGTACCCATCTTCTGATGGCTACTTCCAGCAGGATAACGCGCCATGTCATAAAGCGTGAATCATCTCAGACTGGTTTCTTGAACATGACAATGAGTTCACTGTACTCGAATGGTCTCCACAGTCACCAGAGCTCAATCCAGTAGAGCACCTTTGGGATGTGGTGGAATATGAACCAGACTCTCTGAGTATGTGTGTGTCTATGTGTGTGTGTGTGGATATGTGTATAAACACACACATACACACTCAACAATTTATCCCTGCATTTTAAAATAGCACACAGAGTGTCTTCACTGGATGCAAACCATTTCCCTTCCCTTTTCAAATGCTGCTACTTTCCACACTGGCATATGTGGAATGTAAATCTGCTATGAGATGAGATCATTGTGCTTTTATGTACATGACAACTGAACCACCAGATTTACCTGTATTCTATCCATGATACAGCATCCAAATGCTAGCAGTGAGTCAGAGAAATCATTGAGCCAATCCCATCTTGTTCTCATACTCTCTCTCTCACCCTGTTGCTTAGGTAACGTGATGTCACTGCAGCCCCTGGTGACACCTTGGAGACATGCCAGTAAAAATGTGATGCTTTTTTTCATTGTCTGCCACTGTGCATTAGATATACACACAGCACCCACATACACAAAAACACATGCATACATGCAAAGTAAGCTAAACACTGAAATTTTGTTTAAACATCATCATAAATCTCCTGTAAGCAGATTTTCGACCCATAATTCTCCAGTTGCCCTTGCTGTTCTGTAAAAAATCCACATTACAGTCGAAGTAGAAGAATTGTATGAATGTGCTTGTCATGATTAGCCCCTCCTCCTCCTGTCAATCATGCATGTTTTGCTCATTAAAACTATTATTGATGTGTGAACTGAAAATAAGGTAAATGAGAAAACACAGACATCTGCTCTGGAAACATTCATAATATCAAGAACAATGAGACAATCTTAATAATTGTACTTTTAAGAGTGTGTTGTAATTACCGCCATTGCTGAAAGAACATGCCCGATCCAGGAAATTTACTCACATAAAACCATGAATCATAATTCCTAGACTGAAAACATTTCTAAAAAAACATCTCCCTCTACACAGAATATTTTTTATAAAAATGCTTTACTTTTTGCTGTAAACCAGTTTCCAATACATTTGTAACTAGTATTTTGTGTTCTTAATGGCTCAGTTCAGATGTTTTGGGAGTTGGGACATAGTCAAAATGTGGCCCATCTGACTTAAAGAGTGCATCATTAGACTCATTAGAAGGGGCGATTCCTTGTATCATCCACAGCCAAAAATGGGATGGTAATCACTCTGTTTAAATATTTTTTTTCTTTTGCACTCAGTAATAGTTCAGAAACTGTGCTATTACCAATGGTTGAGAAAAGGGACAAAACTTTTGTCTCTTTGCTGTGTTTCATTGATTTTCATTTATTCTTCACGTTGGCTGGGCTGATCAATTTTCAAGTAATGAAAAAAATTAGTCATGTCCAAAATCTTCAGTGTGTGTCTCTTCCTTAGGCAACTTCTACATTGTGGAAATATTTCCAATTAAAATATTAAAATATAAAATATTTCCAATTCTTTTTCTTTGACTGACCAAGTCAAAAAAATAAACGTTATTTTCTGATCATGCACCCACACACACACACACACACACACACACACACACACACACGCACACACAGACATAATGAGCCACCTTAGTTATACATCAATGTCAACTCCCCACATGACTATCATCATTGTCCTGGTACAGCTCCAAGATCCTCCCTTTGGGCGTGTCTGTGTATGTGGGTGCATTCCTCTATGTCCATGTATGAATTTCCGAGTGTGTTTCGTTGTGTGCGTGTCTGTGTTATCCATATCATCTGTCCGTCGTCTCATTGTGGTTATGTGTTATTGTGACGGTGAGGGAGGCTCCCCCTACCGGTCGCCTACTGTACAGCGGCAGTTGTCCTGTTGTTGTTGCGTTGTGTGCGTCCCTCAGGTGGGCGGGGCTTATCATCCCCCGCACCTGATGGTCGTTTGTCTGTCTATATATGTCTTGTCTTAGTGTCAGTTGACTGCTGGCTATTGTATCCTTAATCTGGGTCAAGTGCACGGGTTTTTGGTTTGCGCATGTTATTCATTAAACCCCTCCTTTTCTCTGAGACTTGGCGTGATCGCTTCCTTATTTGTTCGCACTCTCTGCCCGTCACAGTTATACATGTTGCTTGTTGTCTTTTGTGTATTTAAGTGTGCGTTTTGTCTGTGTTCATTGTCAGTTGCTGATTGCATGGCATTTTTGTTTTAGCGTTTAGTGTTTTTTCTCTAGTACTAATGCACAATTGCTAAATGTTTATAAATAGCCTTCTGCTAGCTGCTCTCGTCTTGGCAGCTTGTTCAGCACACAGCGACATCACAATCATCATCACCACAGGATAATCTATTAATCTATTTCAGCGTATTGTCAGCACCATTACATCACTAAAAGGATGAAAGAATACTATGTGATGCAGGTAAACTGAGTAATTTTTCTTCTAAACAACAAAGAATTTGGAACAGTATACACACACCACAGAGAGAGGGAGAGAGAGAGACATAGAAAGAGAGAGAGCCCTCCACCTTGGCAAAGCCTATGAGGAATAATGGATCAGAGTAACGCATCACTAAGGAAAAGCAGCATGAAATAACAAGCTTGAATATAGTGTTGGAAACACCTGACTGAATGTATTTGTTATTGTAGTAATCAAAGTATTTTGTGTTTTAATTGTGCTTAGGTTTGTTTAAAAGGCAAATATATTTTTGGAAAGGTGTTTGCGTATGTATGAATTCATTTTCAAAACACACACAATTTTAGATGCATCCTCAGCAAATATTTTCCTCTGCATACGTGACAATATCTTCATGACTGATGGAGAAGTACCTTAGGTGGCTGCCTCATGAAGCTGCTGATTAACCCCAAGCTGAGAGTGAAAGTGTAGAATACTTCAAAGGATCTAAAATATAAGATTGAATATTTCAATATTCACTATAGTCAGTATATAGTCAGTATTTATCATCACAATATAATCACGTGTTATATTATTGTGTATGTATGTGATTGTGTGTGCATGCAGATGTACTGATTATCCACTGTCCACACATATATATGCATCTGTGTCAGAGTGTGTGATTGAATTGCTGTCTGGCTCTCTCCACACTTGCAAGGTTGGGTTGCAAAGCTAACACTAGCAGCAGTCTAACAGTAACAGTCACATCAAAATGGATGTCACAGCGAATAGCTAATACCAGTTCCAGATACTATACATTGATTGTACTGTACTGTAAATCTGTCAGTCTGTCCATTAAATCTTGTTCTCACCAATGGGCAAGCGATTAATATATCGCCCGATTAATTGGACCGTAAAAAAAGAAAAGAAAAAAGAACCGTTAATGTAAGAAATGCTATTGTAAAAATAATCAGCAGCGGCTAATGTCTGCACTCATTTGGCCGATAATCGTAAAATGCGGCCAGGAACAATGCATACAGCGCTGTAAATCTGGCTACCCTGAAGTGATGTTAGAACTCCCCCTTGTGTCATTCTACGACAAGACGTCAGCTGGGTCTGTTAAATGTTTGCCGATACTTGAGAAAAATGATTGGACTTGAATTCTCATATATTCAATTGTCCACTCTTAATACAGGTAGATGTTTACTGCCTGTATAATTAGACTGATTCCGAAGAAAATGCAAATAACATTATTTGGGAATTGTAATGTTAGCAAGCCTGGCTTTAACCAGCTAAGCTAGGTAGCTAGCTCATCTCAACTCAACAATCTCCTACCATAAGCAATTCATTTGATAGTTATTCGATAACCAACGTTAGCCAGGGTCGTGTTTGTGTGTCCTTGTTCGTCTGCGTCCTTGTGTGTGCGTGTGCTTGCATATGCATCGCTCCCCATATGTGAACACCATCTTAGAAAGCAAGTAAGCTAAGTTTATCTTAAGTATTCTACAAGAGGGGAAAATAGAAAAATAGACGGAATACATATACCGTGGATTTTTGTTATTTTTTATTATTACTGATTAAATTGTATTTTATCAGTCGTAAAAAAAAAACACTCTGATATCGGCATTATATATTGGTCACCAGTCACCCTGCTCTTTAAATATTGGAATCGGCCAAAACCCCATATCAGTTACCCACTGCTAATCTGGTGATACCAGGCGTCTTTCAGCACTTCCCCGAGTTCTTTCTTAGATTGGGCCGTCTTTTCCTGCTGTTGATCAGCAGGATACTTGAGATCACATTAAATACCATAAAATAAAAGAAGCATTTTTTAAATAATGCATACTAATTTCCTGTATACTTTGGTTGTATTCTAATAAAGAGACTTATAAATAATTATGCGTTGTCATTGACAATGCTAAAACCCTGATTAGCCATCACATGACAGCCACTATAACTATACATATGTATATATAACTTTATACATTTGTCAATTATAATTTGGAGTCAGAAATATGTATTATGTTTTATATGCATTAATCTTTCACCCACACCTACTACCATGATTGGTTATAAGTAAGCAGGGTAGGGGTAAGTAAATACAGTAATGAAACCCCTACACATCTATCTCAGTCAGACCTCTCCCACCTACACACACTCGCCTTCTCTCTCTTTTCTGTTCTCTTCAAACACACATACTTGTTCTTTATTTCACCCTGGAAACAGATTTTCTATCTCACACTTTAAACAGACTCACTCTGGATCACACATGCGTGCACATGCATACACACACAAATACACAAGCAAAAAAAAAAACTTTGTCTCTCTCTCTTTGGCACAGATGCACACTCCTGAAACAACTCACTACTGTCCCCTGAGAGACACAGAAGAGAAAGATTGCGAGATTGATGGAGGGCATGAGACGGAGGAAAGAAAGAGAATAAGAGAGACAGAGACAGAGATGGGAACAGAGAAAGATGCAGAGAAGCCATCCGATTCACTCACAGCATTTGATCAACTAGGATCTTCAACACAGCTGATCATCTCCTCCGTCCCTTTCTCTTTCTCTGCTTCTCTCCCTCTTTCTCTCACATACTCCATCTCTCTCAGACACAGCATGGTCTAATGTTACTATCTTTGACGAGACAAGCCTGGCACATATAGTCCTGCAACACGCCTCACTGCACACACAGACGGAGGGGGCACGCGCACATACACACAGACATGCGTGCAGGGTGAAGGCTATCCCGAGGACAGCACGCGCTTTGAGAGATACACCGGGGCGCCCGAACACCCACGCACATACACATGCATATGCGCACTCACACACACTCATATAAAGGCACATGTTGTGGAGTCAGTGGCATACCAACACAGACTGGGCTGAACGATTAGCTGTGGACCACAGAGACTGAGACAGGGAATAAACCCACTCGCTGTATGCGGGTATGACAGCAAGGGCTTTGCAGGATTCAACTCTCCCTTCTTGATCCTTCTCTTCTTATTCTAATTTGCATTTTTCCTCCTTTGACATCTCCCTTTTATCTTTTTGATTTTGGATTGCTATTGGTACTGTCAACAGAAGAATATTTTAATTTCCCTGTTGGAGGATTACAGCAGCAGCTCAAGTGCTTCTTCGTTTTGGTCCCCCTCCCCCCCAAACACCCTGCCAGTATTCAGTAAGGTTAGAGCTGAGAAGGGCGGCGGACAAAGAGGGGTGAGTGTGCCTGAATTGCCTTCTTCTATACTCACCACACACATAAGTACGCTTAAGTAGACATACATCAATCATTATGCCACCATCTGAGAATGTTTGAGGTTAGATTTACGTCCTGTTGCAGTCTGCATTTCAGTCCTCACAGGTTTAAGGGACTGAATAGCTTGTGTTTCGTTTGTGATGGCTGTGATATTAGCATATTTGCAATGCAGGGGAGAGAGATGCTTGTGAATGCTCGCTGCAGTTCATGAGATCAGCGTAGCTCAGGAAATCGGATGTGATCTGTTAGAGCCAGACACAAACATTAACACATCCACACATGTGTGTGTGTGTGTGTGTCAGCCTGTGTGTGTGTGTGTGTGTGAGAAAGGAGGGAGTAAGAGTGGGAGAAAGAGTGAGAGCGTGTGAGAATGAGAGACAGAGGGATTGAAAGAGAGAGAGAGAGAGCATGGTGGGAATGCTGTTAACTGTGGCTGAGCATGTGAGGGCAATGGCGTATGTCTTGGTGCTCAGGCTGGAAGACCCCCCCCCCCAAACCCATGCACACCCATGCACATGCACCCCCCCTCCAAACACATGAAATATATCCTCTCAGACTGATTTGAGGTACTGTTTTTCATTTTTATTACATTAATATGCATTGAAAACTTTAATAATGTTATATAATTACTTTTTAAAATAAATGTGTATTAAAGTATGTCTGTGGCATTTCTGTGTGCCTGCTGTTTCAGTTTGAGTGTGTACGTGTGTCTTCTCTTGGAGGGTGCTCTCAATAATTGATGCCAGAGGCCATAGTGCTTTTGTTACTAGAATCTCTTTGTTCTGTTCCAGCCTCTATTAACTATCTGTCTGGCCTGTATGTTTGTTTGTGTGGTTGGATGTGTGTGTGTGTGTGTTAGTAAATAAAAACAAATATAGAACAATAGGTAGGAACTGATGGTGCTTTGAGGTGTTAGTGTCACACCAGGTAACACATATGCACTTGCATGTGCCTTCCAGAATTATTGCCACCTTTGGTAAACACCAAAATAGGCTACGAAAAATGTCTTTGTTGTTTTTCAGCTTGATTTTAAACTGAAAATATGAGAGAAATCTAAGCTTTTAGTGAGCTTAAGTTATTTAGAGAAAAACATTTGTTTTCACACTTTTTAGCCCTCAAAAATGTGGATTTAGTATTGTGTGCAGCCTCTCTTTGCCAAGATAATAGCACTCAGTCTCTGGGTAATAATACTGGGTAAAGTGGGAAAATTCATATAAAAGGATCTGAGACAGCTCTCCCTAAAATGCTCTTCAGATCTTTCAAAAACAATGTCCCTTTCTTTAAGTCTCTTCTTCAGGTCATCCCACAGGTGTTCAGTGGGTTGAAATTGAACTGGGGCCTCCTCTGTGGAAGCTGATTCTTTGGTAAATTAAGGAAAGAATGTGGACTGAACCCAGGTGGTAGAGGTCAGATTTTAATATAAAATCTGGTATTTGATAGAGAAAACAGGTCCGTATCATCACACATCCACCACCATATTTCACAATGATCTTTTATTAAACAACTTCTAATATGTGGTTCTAAAACGGGTACAACATAAAAGACCACTTAATAGTTGCAATATAAGCCAATTAGATCTTGTTCAGTATCATTTTTGGGTGTCGATAATTGTGACATGGTTTTGAAATTTTTATATATATATGCATTTTATTATTTAAAAAATTTTACTTCACTGGAACTTATATTGACATATTATATAACATATTTTTATAAGCATCTATGAAATAATCTGTTTTTAAATGCAAATCCTGACCTTGCTATCAAAGCCACAGCACCTCTTAAGACATACACCATCACACATCCACACTCATCACGTGCTTGTCAATGCCTTACAGACATTTGAGCCACTTGGATCACCGTTCAGCCTTTTAGACTTTCGACATATGAGCTCCCAACTAGGAGCTCCTAACAACCAGAATGTGTGCATGGATGTGGGTGCACATGCATGCTTTTGAGAAAAGAAATATGGGGGTCTGTGAAACAGGCACCTGAATCACATAACTCATCCACTCACCCACATATATTTTATTCCAAACTCTCATCTCTGCCAGACACTATTCCAATGCCAAACACTATTCCGTTACATCTAAAGTGAAAACATTTACAGCGTTTGGTAGATGATCCAGGCCAGCTTACATATATCAGTGTGACAGTACGTGCAATTCTTAGAAATAGAATGCATAAACTAGGTGGTAGTAGCATGATGCTCTGCCTGTTCCCCCAGTTTAGCTACAGGAGTTAAGGCCCACAATGAGATTTGTTCAAAGGAATACTTACCTCAAGTACTCAACAAAACTACCAGCCAACTAACGCAATGTTGAACCACCACTTCCTAACAGTTCCCTGTTAAGCAAATTACTTTTTTTTTTTTTGGGGGGGGGGTGTACTATAATGTAAAAATGTAATAACAGCAGCTGCCATCAAGTGGGCTCAAATGGTAACTGATAAGGCATAAATAGTATTCACCTAGGCTGAAGAACCAAGGCTTTTATCTGCTTAATCATGTATAAAGAAAGCATAATATATTTAAACACAGTCCCATGCACTGTTTAAATACAATTTGACTCACTAATAATAAACTTAAAAGATGTCAATGTCTTTGTGGGCTTTACAAAAGCTCTCCCCACAAAAAGCATAACTTTACTATTGCTAGCCTGATCTTGACTTTAGTTGCTTTTAGAATATTCTTACAAACATAACATGGGCCAATCAGGTAGACTATAAAAAGAACATTAAAAGTAACAAAGTCTAAAGATGATGCTTTCTGATTGGTTATATGACTGATTTATTTTTTTGTCATTGTGTTGTTTTGAATACCTTGGCATTGATGCCTTTCACTTATGTTCCTTTATTTTACAACAAATCAAGTGACTGTCACCATTTTTTGTCAAAATATGAACACTACATCTTTTAGTGATTTCTCTGTTCTTAAACACCCCATCCAACTCATCAGGTAATCAGCAACACAGCACAAATGTGCAATAAGATTTCCAAGATGGACATTGAGAGTCTGAACTAGTAGCAGCTGTTGATCCACAGCTAAAGGACAAAATATACAACAATGCCCTTTTCACTTGGATTTTTCTGTCACTTCTTCAGACTCTTGCTGCTTGGTGATACTGTGCACTGTGCCAGTGAGGGTTGGCACTGACGCACACTGATGCCCAGCCAGGTCTGAGCTAGGCACACACAGGCGCAGACCAGACGCAGCCGTAGAGAGGTGGACGTGCAGCCATGGGACTCTCCACTAGGCCTGTGGTGAGGACCACCATGAGGACCATTCAGAGCAGCTCGGGTAAGCTGATGACAGTTCCATTAACCTGCAATGCTCTCCAGAGTGACACACAACCCATAAAGAGATGAGGTTGTGTGAGGTAGATCTGGTATTAGGGTTCCATCGCAAAGGATAAGCATATAATGTATGCTTCCTCGTATTAATGTTATGTTATATTAATATCCCATTCGTTTGATATTAAATATCTATTAATTTGATCCACATATTGACATATGACTTAAAAGCTCTGTGTTGGTCCTCCATATTGGTACGTATGTATTATATATCAGTGGGTCTCAGATCCAGTACTGGAGACCCACTGCTGTGCACACAGTTTAAAATTTTCCGTGTCCTGCCACACCTGATCCAACTCATGGAGGACTTGATAATTAGTTGATGAGCTGGATCAGGTGTGTAGGGGCAGGCAAAACTTGAAACTGTATAAGGCACATGGTCTTTAGGACTGGAATTGAGAACCCCTGGTATACATCATATTGATATCATTATTTATTTGTTGTCTTTTGTGTGTTTTGGACATTCATCATAAATCTATAAGGGTATACTAGAGTATTGAGATTATGGGTGCACACACACACACACTCATAGGGGAACAGAAGTTACCAGCTGACTTAGAGACAGATGGAGCAGGGCAGCCTGTGTTAATATGTGTCTGATTAAAAAGCTGAAGCGGCCAAGGCAAGGAGTCTATTCTGTGGCACAGCTTCATTGCCCAGCAACACAAATTCAGAGTATCAACATTGCACTTAAAGAAATAATACAAAAATGTTCATATAATGCTAGAGTTAGACTTATGATGTAATTAGCAAAATTAGCAAAATGCCTAATAGCACAAAGCTTTTATTTGTTTTTATTAGTATTTTGTGGTGTTAGTATTTTTAAATGATATAAATTAGATACATTGGAGACCTGTATGTTGAGAATAATCGGCTAATTATTGTTGGTCTGCTAGTTTGAGTTGTTTTTGGTATGTAAGAGATATACTAATAAACAAGAAGAATTCAGCTGAATATCCAGCTATCTGCAGGGTATATTGGTTGAGACCTTGAACTTATGTGGCTGTTAGGGTACATGTATTAGGGAAAACTACAAATCGAAGAAGGAGAATTTACAAAAACAGAATTAATTTTGCTCTAACAGTGATGACTGGCTTAATAATCTTTGAGTAAGTGAAAGTATTTGTTAATTTAAAAAATGACAAAGTTTGACAATAAAGTCAGAAATGACATGCGCTGAATAGAGGATAAATTCTTTAAAGCACTTTGAGTTGCATGTATGTATGAAAGGTGCTATAGAAATAAAGAATATTGAAGATTATTATTATGCATATGATTGTTGTTCGCTATTTAGACATGAACAACTACACTTGTGATCATCATCAAGACTGTACGGTGTGCTAGCCTTATGAAGAGCACATATTGTTTGCAATCCTATAGTATAGTTTATTCCCTCTGAATTGGCACAGTCAGGAGAAAGGGAACATATATTCTTCTGTTTTTTCATCAGTAAAGCTGTTTTTGATGGTTATTCTTGTCTTTCTTCAAAAGGCTTTCAATTAACTCTCTATATCTCACTCACACATATACAGATTCTCATCTTTTGATACCTCACGTGGCTCTGAAAATAATGTTAGGCCCATCGGAGTAGAACAGACTTACTTGATGTCATCCTGATGTGTACTGATGTGTACTGAAGCACTCAGAGAGACCACATTAGACAATCTGGCTTGTACATGTGTCTTAATGTGGTTTGTTGGTGCAACAACAAAACAGGTTTTATATTATTACAGAGAGTGACAAAATGAGAAAACGAGGAAGAGAAGGAATACAAATAGGAATATGCAGGATGGGAATATAGAGAAAGAAAACCCACACAAACACAGACACACACACAATTTCAAGTAGGGTAAACAGTGAGCCCAGAGGCATGGAGCAGTCTCAGTCATTCAAAGTTGTTATTCATGGCTGCTTGTTTGAGATTACTATCACTGAAAGATGTTACCAGGCAATGCGAACACAATGTGCTCTCTATAAGAAGTGGGTCATCAGAGACTGGGCACTCTTTTGAACTTGCAGGGAAGAGTGTGTCCCCCTCTAAAACTGACATCATAGAGAAGGTGTGTCCCTAGACACAACTAGTAGGCGGCTTTAAGTATATGAGGAAAGAGGAGGGTATGACAGCAAGCTGAAGGTATTACAACACAAAACTGGTGGGAGAATGTTTCGCATGATCACTTGGAGTGATCTATTCATATACACTGCTTGTGAAAAGCTTTTGATGCATGTTTCCAGGATTATTCATGTTACATCTCTAGCTAGAAGCATATACAGTTATGGTCAAAATTAACTAAACTTTCTGACACACAACTGACAGCAGTAGGCTGGTGCACATCTCTTGAAGGGATCTTCATGTGGTATGTGTTCAAAATAGCCTACTACTTACCACTCGTGTACTTATTGGGCCACAAATCAGTATGCAGTATGCCATATGCGACCAGAAAGAATTTTTCCAGTACACACAAGATTCCCGGATGACATACTACGTCCTCCAAATATTCCACAATGCGAACAGAGCTATCTTCGTGGTGTACATGCAATGCTGGGACTTTCAATACCCAATTCTTAAAAAAAATGGCAGATGCCTATGCAGAGAGAGATTGCGAATATAAATGTATACTTTCATATAAATCTGCTACAAAGCAAATACATTTTGTACTGCTCACTGTTTTAAAATGAGAAAATCCACTAATCCACTAATCTGTGGAGCGTTAGCTAGTTAAAAAGTGTTATCTTAGCAGACTCTATCTATAGCTTTAAAACCTCTATTAACTACATTTCCTACCAGAGGCTATTGTCAGGATAATTATCAGCATTAATAATCAGTAGTATATTAGACTGTAAATTTATGAATTGGGAATAACTGCAGCAATTTATGTTGACTATTGCTTATTGGAAGGAACAGACCATGATATAGAAGTGCTTATAGTTTTTTTCTTTAGATAGATGTTCTGAATCAATCTCATATAATGGCTATCTAATCTGTATTGTTGTACAATACTGAAACAAACTATATGAATTACATAAGCAATGTGTTCATTCATATCATTCATCTTTTTCAGAGAGTTTGTAAGAGTTCAGTCTTGATGGCAAAACAGACCCCATGAACATTGAATTTCAATAAGAACAACTTGATTTCAAAAAACTGTAAACATTAATATCAATTATCTGGTAGGCTGATGGTATTTAGCCCTATATATATATCAATAGTGCTAAATGTGTGACTATTCTTAGCTGTCTGAGTAAGTAGGTGTTTTGTACTCAAATTAAATTTCTGTTCCAAAATGAAAGCTACAACAGTAGATGTTCTTAAAAGCTTTCCAGCATTTCTTCACTGCCTTGTCTCCTCCTTTTAAAAACTGTTAAACAGTCTGAAATTTTGGACTTTAAAAGAAGCGCTAATATTTCACGTAAGCCCATAGTATGGTTTCCTTTTGTTGCATACTGGATACTATACTGCATACTACAAGGACGAGTATGCAATATCCAGTATATATAGTGCAGTCTGCAGTATACAGTATGTAGTAGGCTATTTTGAACATTTTGAAAATCTAGCCAGTGGATTAGCAAACTAGTTATGTTAATTAGTTGGAGTGTGAGTAAAAAAAGTTCTGTTGTCTTGTATTTTACCCATCATTAATAAATAATTAAAAACAGGATCTTTCATGAAGAAAGACCATCTACAAGTGAAGCGTTCACCATATCTCTAACCAAGAAACCTAAGAAAACCAAGCATATGCTAAAACTGAGGGAATACAGCAGCGAAGATGTTCCTAAGCATTTATCATAATGTTGCGCTCATTTTGAGCAAAAAAAGTCAGTTTCATTCTCAAAGGTTTTTTTTCCTACTTAATTTGACAGTTGTCCTCTCACAACAAGTGCATTTCCTTCAGCTCCTTTTGCGAATTTTGACATGTGGGTGGCTTTGACAACATGGGGGCAGGCTCAGTGATGGGCTCTTTTCAAAACAAGCTACTATATACTACTCACATTTTGATTGGGCCCCAAATCAGTATGTAGTATGCAGAACGTGACCAAAATGAATTTTTCCAGTATGCAAACCGGATGACATACTATTTTTGTGAAATATTAGAGTACCTATTTCGCTGCATCCCATCATGAAACTTGGACACTTTCGACATCCAACTGACAGCTAGCTAATAATCTGTGAACCATTATTTAGCTAGTTGAAGTCTTAGTAGCATCTAACTATATAGCCTGTTAACTAAATTTCTTACCCGAGGCTAATGTCAGGATAATTATCAGTATTAATAGCATATTTCAATGTAAACAATATTATTATATTAAGTTGCCACATTTTTTGCCAATTGTGATTATCACCCCAATCAAAATTTGTCCTCTGCATTTACCCATCTGTGCAGTTAGAACACAAACACTAGTGATTACTAGGGGGCTGTGGTGCACACATGCCCAGAGCAGTGGGCAGCCCAAGCCTGGCACCCAGGGAGCAGTTGGGGTTAGGTGGCGTGATCAAGGGCACTTCAGCCATGGCCTCATGCCTGGTAATCGAACCCACGACCCTCCCGTCACAAGACCAGTTCCCTTATCAACAGACCATGCAGTACATAAGCAATATGTTTATTTGTTTCATTCATGTTTCTTTATGAGAGTTTGTAAGCGTTCACAGGCTCAATGGTAAAATGGATCTCATTTAATTGCAAAATACTGTAAACATTAATATCCCTAGGTATTTTGAAGGCTACTGGTATTTAGCTCTATGGATACCGGTACTGCTAAATGTGTGGTAGGATATTCTTAGCTGTCTAAATACACTAAGTCAGTGTTTTGCGCTAACATTAAACTTCTATTCCAAAATGAAAGCTATAACTAGCTGTTCTGAAAGGCTTTTCAGCATTTCTTCTCTGCTTTCTCTCCTTATTTCTTTTCAAAAATGATAAACAGTCTGATATTTAAGGACATCAAAAGAAGCACTAATCTTTGGTATCAGAAAATGAAAGCAGAGCATTATACGTTCACGTGACCCCGTAGTATGGTTTGCTTTGGTCGCATACTGGATACTTTGAGGACCAGTATGCAGTATCCAGTATAGACTGAGTTCAGTATGCAGTACGTAGTAGGCAATTTCAAATATGGCTATGGTTTTGACAACTTGGGGGCTGGTTCATGAGGCATTGATGTCAGTGCCTGTAATTCGCTGATGACTCCTAGTTTTGTGAAAGTCTAACGTGGAAGGAATAGAAGAAAATTCACAATCCCAAAAAAATAAAGCAGTTTTCTCTACCTTAGAGTATTCTGGGGCTAGAGTGTGCTTACCAATAACAACATGCACACAAAATGAATTTATGACTAAACAACTATCAGTAAAATAAAAATAAAATTGTGTGTTTAGTTAGTCTCAACCTGGCCAATCTGCAAGGTAAGGCTTCTCATTAGGAGAAGTGAAAAAAGGGGGTACTCAAAAGAAGTCCTTCAGGCCCCTTGATATGCAGAAAAAAAATATACTGTCCAACTCCACACTTGAGGTCCTGGAAGCAAATGAAAGTTAGGCTTCTCTTATTCATAGCACAATCCTTCACCTTTCAGTTCAGTACCTGTCACCTTAAGAATAAGGAAGACTTATGATGAAGACAAGGTGCATGACCTGGTCCTCCGTGCTGCATATGCTTTAGCAGACTGTAAATAAGTAAGGTGTAATGGCCTATGCAGTCATAAACTGGCACCACAATTTTTTTGCAACTTCCCTCACAACATACAGCTGAACCAACTTTCAAAGTAACAGGCTCTTAATATAAATGCATTTCAAAAGAAACACCTGGGTTACAAAAGTACACTACACAAGGAAACTACAAACTACACAGTTATAAGTATTACTTATAGCTAAACATTAAGTATTATACACTTATAAGTATTACTAATGGGGTTATTGAGTTTTTTGTACTTACGCTTGAAAAGATTGTTTGAATGTTATTATTGGCTAGCTATGTTAGTTAGCCTCTGCTTAGTTCCACAAAGTAATGTGTTACAATAAATTCACATCAGGATAGATTGAGCTGTCTCTATTGTATTACACATCCAGTAGTCTTTTGTGTCATGTTGCTAACATTATGAAGTATATTGTTTAGCTACCTTATGCTATAGAGCTAACATTGAGTGGATTAGCATCTTAAAGTTTGCCATCAGTGGTCTTTTGTAAACTTTAGAAGGACTTTTGTTACTGAATTGCATTCTCTCAGGTCATACTATTGCCTGTTATCCTGCCTTAATCGTTACATTTACACAGCTGGTAGCGCCTATATAAATATTTAGCTAACAAAGCCTGCATTCGTCTTGCTGTCTTTGGTAATTGCGTTTTGTTTTAATTGGAGGAACAAGGAATTGGAGGAAGAAGGAATGGGATTCAGTAAATATTTGATTAACCTATTAAATGCATTAGAACAATCCACAATTTCCTTTTCCTAGCTAGCTAAGTCATGTGTCTATGTTCCTCATTGTCTGCAGTCTTTTAGAAAGGCTAGTGTGTTGTCAGTCACAAAACCAGGAGCCATCAGCCAATAGCATTTACAGATTGAAAAGACCTCCCCTCCATGGGTTCGCCCCCAAACTGTGTAAAGGTTATTGCATTGTAGTTATAACTAAAACTGCACATAATGCTGAAAGTAAGATTCAAATTTATGATGACCCAAATGTTTTTGTCAATCAGAGAAGTAAAGGATAAAGCTAGCCACCACTGGCTAAAGCTACACATATGTGTGAAGCTAACCTGCTATATAGCAGGTTAACTTGAGCTAAACCATAGTTAAACATCATATAAAACCTTAAATCTATGCCTAGAGGACTGAATTATTGTTGCAAATCAAAACAATGATTACAGTGAACAATGTAATAAAATTACAAAGAGTAGACTTAGCTTAAACATTCTGATGTTCAGTGGCAAGGAAAAACTCAAGGAAAAACTCCCTAAGATGGCAGGAATTTAGGAAGAAACCTTGGGAGGACCAAGACTCAAAAGGGAACCCATCCTCCATTGGGCGGCCCGCTAGCCGTAACGCTTCAATCAGTCCAGTCAATCAATCAATCCAGTCCAATCAATCATTCTTCACCATTGCATTTCACATGGTCCTGGATTTCTTATCAGATTAACAAGGTAAGGAGTGTGAAAATAAAAAGGAAGCGATCACGCAAGTCTGAGGGAAAAGGGGGAATTTAATGAATAAAGTGGACAACACAAAACCCGTGATATACTCCAAATTAAGGATACAATAACCAGCTAGTACAAAGACAAGACTTATACAGACGAACAACCCTCAGGTGTCGGGGATCATAATAAGCTCCGCCCACATGAGGGACGAACACAACGCAACAACAACAGGACAACATAAACTACTGCCGCTGCAGACGGAGGAGGCCGGCAGGGGGCCTCCGTATTGTGACACAAATTGTATGTAATTGTAAATTGTAAAATTGTTTTCTCTTTATTTTTCAATAGTATTTTACTATTTCTAAATTTCTTTAAACTGAACGTGAGGAACATAACATAGGGAATGTCCTTTTGATGTTGTTCATTGGTCTATTAAGAAAGTAGGACATTCTGCCTCTTCAGATAATTTTCTTTGCATAAATCTGTAGTAAATGTATGTGAATTTAAATCTTTCAATACCATTAATATGCTGGTAATTACAAAACATTTTCTTGCAATTCAAGGCTTTATTTCACAATATATTTGTGTTCTCCAATATCAATAATGGTTAATAATATTTAGAAATAATAATAATATTTGTAAATAGCCTAATAATATTTGGCTATGTGATACTCTGCAGGCTTCATGTCACAGTCTTATAATCACAACGGGTTCCATCCCGTTTGATTAAGACAGGGTTTCCTTCTTGGAGACAGGACTGCCTGCCTGCTATCTCTTATTACTCCACATCTTGACCATGCTTCAGTCTTGCCCATTGCAAGACTAGAGAAAGAAAAAAAGAGAAAAGAAACATAGGCTGGATTCCAGTGCATGGATGAACTCTGAGTGGTCATCCCGGAGAAAGCATGACACACTTTGTTGTGGCTAATTTGATACAACAGCCACCCTGCCTTACCACATAGTGAACCAGAGGAAGAAATCATGGCATAACATCCAGTTCTCACTAAAAAAAGCTTCTCCATCCCCCTGCATAAGTTTGAAAATTATTTCAACTTTGTTTCATGCCATGCAAATACTTAAGCTCCCAAGCAATTTGTAAAATGTCTACAAAAACATATTTGATGCTGATTTCTTACACAATAACATTTTTTCACACATGCTGCCTTTCATGAACAACTTTGCACACATGTAGATCTGATGTGACATTATATAAGATACTTGGAATCATCATGTGGAATCCTGTGGAAATGATGTAGTGAAGCTCCACTTCAAGACTACCTCTATAATTACACCACCACATATATTAAGTAGGTATGAGTAAAAAAAACTTAAAAACTATGCTTCAAAACTTACTTTACATTTTCATTGTTGTCAATGCTGCTTAATCACCATTGGATTACATATGCTGTATTAAAACAAAAAATCATGCCCATCATTAACCCTGATTTAAAAAGCAGAAATCAGGCTATACAATTCAGCAGAGTGGACTGAATGCAATTCCTGAAAATTTAACTGGTTATTCTGGAGCCAATAACTCTGGGTATGTTGGGTCAAGTTAGATCAACTCAGAGTTCAAGGTTTGTTAAAACCGCTTTGTGGAATACCATCTGTTCTACAATATGTTCATATAACATTAAATGTAAAATGGAATGTTATCTGCAGTTCATCTGCATAACCACAAGATAACTGTCCCATTGAATCAGAATGTGCATTTAGAGAAATATATTTTAGTTGTTGTTCTAACATAATACAAAGATTTTTAGATTGATCAATACAGAAAGATGCACTATTTTTATTTAGATTGATAAGAAGAGTAAAAAAAAATAACAAAGGCATTTGAGCCTAGTTTCACCATACTGCCATCAATGATGCTGCACACACCTGTCAGCAGTACAACATATGGAAAGAAAGCAAACCATGAGTGGTCTATTGTATCCCACTGCTGCTGAGTCACTCACTCAGTCATTCACGCAGTGGGTCAGCAAAAATGCCTGTTCTAGGCCAAAGCCCTTACTCCCAGCAAAAATAAACAAAAACAACAACAAAGATTAGTAGTCAGCTGTCTTCAGCTCATCAACAGAGAGAGTGATCTTTAAAAGCCTCAAGTGCTAAGAGGGAATGCTAAGAGGGAACAAGGGAGCAGTGGAAACTGCTAGACTGGTCTGGTATGAAATGATTGACGAAGATAACCAGCACTCAGCAGGTCTCGCCTTACACAAGGATCACAGGGCAAACTGGAGGGCAAGGCTCAGGTGTCATAGGTGTCTGTATACTTTCACACCCACCTCCAAACATCCCCCTTCCACACGCCACACACCTACCCATGCAAACATCCATGTGCACAGACAAAAACACATAATGTATCAGACTACACTACAGGGAATCAGGACCTGGAAAGACCATACAAGACCATCTATCCAATGGGTTACAGTCTTTCCAATGTGACAGAGGCGGATCAACTGATAGATTAATTATAACTTGTAGCTAGCTCCATACTTGCCCTATCCCCAACCCACATCTTGGCGCGCACACACACAAGCTGCAACAAATTCACTTGTCCTTCACTTCATAGCATCTCTCATACACCACAACAATATTTTCATATAAAGAACAATATATACCCACATGAGCATACAGACACATAAAAACATAACAAAAACCAAGGCCAGTGAACAGCACATAATAATGTCAGCACTTTCTCAATGCCTGAAGATTTTCTGCAGAACAATTACTGGAGAAGCCATGTTGCTTACGCATTACATCAGAACATCCAACACCATTCACACAGACACACACACACACACACACACACACACACACATGCAGTAACCCTATATAAGTTTAATCAGCCTTCTTACAATTTGTGACTCATGTCTTAGTGATAGCCTCTTCTGGCCCTGATCCGAGAACAGTTCTGCAGAATTAAAGCTCATCTTGCAGTTCATTTTCTCCCCAGGGTACAGGTGTGTGTTGGGGGGTGGGGCGGAATCAGTGGAACAGATGGCATTGGGGAATATTTCAGACAACCAGCTCAAACACACATTTTACAGTATTTACATAGAATTTGAGAGGGAGAGAAGATTTATTTCAGTGCTGGTACTTGATATTAAACAAGTTACACTTGAGCTAATACACCATTTTAGCAGGCTCACTAATTCCATAGTGTATAATCAAATATGGGTTTCTGTGTTGTAGTCACTACTTCATGGGAAGCAAGTAAGCTACTAAAATCAAAAAAGAAAGAACAAAAATATAATGAAAGTAAGAAAGTAGATGACAAAGTACTGGGTGCTAGGGGAATGCTAGGCAGCTAAAGGTTGTCCCTCACTGAGCCACTGCAATGGCCTTGGTCTCCCTTGTAAATAACCTATGTCAGCTCTGGCTGTGCTTCTAAATGTTCGTGTCATGACTGCAGGTCAGAGCTTCCCACTCCCAACCCCCCCCCCCCCACTCTAGACTTTAACCTATGTCATTCTCGCATGCCTGACAGACATAAAATAGTGAGAACAGCATGTATAGGAGCATAATAAGTCAGCTGTACCTTGTCCTCTAACCTACATTTAGACAATCAAATTTGCACTTTGTGAAAGGATGTGTTCAATTCATGCCATTAAAGATGCTGAGTGGAATATTTTACGTTCTTCTCATGTTTGTCACGTCTCCTCAGCGCTGCTCTGTGCGCTCTACCTGCTGGTTGTGCAGCTGCAGCCCTGCTCCTGCTGCCCAGCTGTGTGTGTGTGCAGCTCTGCTGAGGTGGACTGCAGTGGACGGGGCCTGGCCACACTCCCCATCCTGTCCTCACTGCCATCCACCACACGCTCCCTCCTCCTTCCCAACAATCACCTCTCGTCGCTGCCTGCGATGGCCTTTACCAACCTCACTTCCCTTGAGAGGCTGGACCTGTCGAACAACTTCTTGGACAACCTGGCGGCTGGCCTGTTCACTGAGCTGGCAAACCTAACTGACCTCAGCTTGAGGAACAACAGCCTGACTGCTCTGGACCGCAACCTTCTGCAGGGCCTTGTGGGCCTGCAGCGGCTGGATATCTCTCTGAATGGCCTGGCCGTCGTGCCAGTCGGCCTGCTGGACAAGCCACAGGGTCTCATGTGGCTCTCCTTGGCTAGCAACAGGCTGCAGGCACTGGAGAGGGCAGCCTTTGAGCCACTAGTGAACCTGCAGCATCTGGAGCTTGGCTCCAACCCATGGGAGTGTGACTGCAACCTACGCGACTTCAAGCACTGGATGGAGTGGCTAATCTACCGAGGTGAGTCAACAGGTGCACAAGAAAAAACATTCAACATAACCAGTTCTGATATACATATTTCTGACCACAAAGCTGTTTTATTTCATCTCTCTCTGAAACATCCCACTATGAGACACCGAGCATACCGCAGTGTTACTTTTAGGAATCTCAACAAGGTCAGTGTCCCTGCTCTGATAAGTTCACTTGATCAGTTTTCTACCTCTCAGGGTATTATGTCCTCGCCTGAGGCCCTGGTCAGGCATTATGATAATATTCTTTCAGCCACTCTTAATGAGCATGCCCCACCTAGGACAGGTGATGTGTCATTTTCCCATTCTGCTCCATGGTTTACTCCTGAGCTGCGGCGCATAAAAACGGTTGGTCATCAACTTGAGCGTCTCAGCAGGAAAACTGCACTAACGGTACACACCTTGGCATATAAAGACCATGTTTTTTCCTACAAGGAGGCTTTAAACAAGGCCAAGACTGAATATTATTCGGTTGCTGTTTCCAACTGTCAGGGTAATAGTAGAGCTTTGTTTTCAACTGTCAACAAATTACTGAAACCAGACAAAATTGATAAAATCTACTCCACACTCCAGCAGCCTTCTAGCTGTGTGGAGAGTCATGTTTCATCCACGGTTATAGCTGGCAGTCGTTTCTCAGCGTTCTCAGCGTTCTCCCCAAAATGGTGATGAACCTTTTGGTGCTACGCTCATCAAGGCATCTGGATCTGCAACTTCTCCTCTGGACCCTATGCCCACCATCCTTGTAAAAGCCTGCCTTCCGGTTATCTGTCCTTTAATTACAAATATAATCAATGCATCTCATAAATCTGGACTGGTTCCCTCTAAATTAAAAATGGCGACAGTTACTCCAGCTCTGAAGCCAGACCTAGATTCTGAATTTTCAGAACTATAGACCCATTTCCAACCTACCACAACCTACCACTCCTTAGCAAGTTACTGGAGCGTGCCGTCTCAGGCCAGCTAAAAGACAACCTCATATTTAACAGCTTATTTGAGAAGTTTCAGTCGGGGTTTCGCTCAAACCATAGCACTGAGACAGCTCTGGTTAAGGTTACCAATGATTTACTGCTGGCCGCTGATTCTGGGCAGTTCATTCATCCTTATTCCCGGGCAGTGGAGCCAATCCCAGCATCTCCGGGCAAACGCAGGGTACCCCCTGGGCAGTTCGCCAGTCCACCACATGGCCAACACGCACACACACAGTCACACCTACGGGCAATCTAGAGTGACCAATCAACCTAAGATGCATGTCTTTGGACTGTGGGAGGAAACCGGAGTACCCATGGCATCTTATTGAGCAGATTAGAATGCCTGATTGGGATTACCGGAACTGCCTTGGCATGGTTTCAGTCTTATCTCACTGATCGGATGCAGTCTGTATGTATTGGTGAATTTAGATCTGATCCAAGTCATGGGGTCCCCCAGGGCTCAGTTCTGGGTCCATTACTGTTTATTTTGTACCTGCTACCTCTGGGTGACATCATTCGACAGCATGGCCGTCAGTTCCACTGCTATGCAGATGATGTCTAAATCTACATACACACAAAACAATCTGACAGACTCCTGCCTGCTGTTTTAACAAACTGTTTGGCTGACATAAAGATTTGGCTGGCAAACTTTAACTTTTTGAAGTTAAACAGTGATAAATCAGAGGCTATACTTATTGCATCACCTTCTACTCTGAAGAAAACTGGCCACCCCATTCTGTCTATTCCCACTTTTATTACATCTTCAGTACTACAAGCAAAGAATCTTGGTGTCCTATTGGACTCCAACTTGTCATTTACCACTCACTGAAGAAACTTCAGTCTGTCCAGAATGCAGCAGAAAGGGTCCTTACACGCACTAGACCCCGGGATCATATAACTCCAACCCTCATACAGTTACACTGGCTACCTGTTCATTATTGCATTCAGTACAAGATCCTTTTGCTGGTTTTTAAAGCATCACATGGCCTGGCACCTTCCTACCTCTCTGACCTTCTTCAGAGATATTTGCCATCTCGTTCTCTTCGGTCAGCCGACAACAACTTGTTTGTTGTACCACATACCCGTCTGGACATATTTGGAACTAAAGCTTCTGGACTCTGAACAGGCCCTCTGCTCTGGATCCATCACCACCTCTGCATCTCCTTTCAAAATCAATTAAACTCCCCATCTCTTTCAGAAAACAGTTAAAACCATCTGATTTTAGATGATGCAACAGTATTTGTATTAGTTTTATATTCTATACATATCTTATCATTTGTTTTGTTTAATTTTTTCTGTTTAATTGTTTCTTGTTTTATATTTATCTCTGGCTTTATCTTTTAATCGTTTTACCTTGAAAGTTTTCTTTGTGACAAACAGCAGCATACTACAATAAGAACTCACTAAATCTAATCAAGAAGTGACTGGAGAACTGGGCAGCAGTAGACAAGTGTTTTCTTTGAACATACATATACACCCAATCAGAAACACAAACACTTTCAGTCAGACTTGTGATGATTTACAAAGATGAACTGCACTCACACAATCCTGTCACTTTTAGGCAAGATAAATGTATGAGGCAGCAAGAGAAACCTTCTGATAGAAAAAAGAGATCTTATTATAATGTGAATGAGTCATCTGTTTGCAGAAAGCTACAGACACTGAGTGCTCTACATGTATGCCATCTCATCAATTATACACGTTTACTCTCTCTCTCACACACACATACACATATAAAATGGGCTGGAGACTAGTTTGTCTGTGTTGGCTAGTTGATGATACTTTAGAGGGTTTGAAGCAGTAATTCAGATTAATTTCTGAGGACCACTGTTATACTGTATAGTGCTGTAATCTGATCTTGCTCATTCTCTTTCTACCTCTCACTTAGGAGGCTATGTTGATGCTGTGGAGTGCACCCTCCCCAAAGACCTCAGGGGGCGGGACATTCGGACCGTGCCAGTGGAGATGTTCAACTACTGCCTCCAACTAGAGGATGAAAACGGGGGCGGGGCTGGAGGAACGAGAAGTGGCACACCGCCATGTGCGAGGGCAACCACTCCTCCTTCTCCGGAAAGCACTGTGGTCCAGACCGAGGCCGAGTTGCCAGACTGCATGAAGCCGCGCTACCGGCCCGTAAGCGTTCGGCGAGCCATTGGCACGGTGGTGGTAGCAGGTGTGGTGTGTGGGATCGTGTGCATCATGATGGTCGCGGCGGCAGCATACGGCTGCATCTATGCTTCCCTGATGGCCAAGTATCAGCGTGAACTGAAAAAGAGGCAGCCACTGATGGGGGACGCTGAGGCAGAAGCTGACCCCGAGGAAAAACAGATCTCATCAGTTGCATAGAAGGCCAAGTAGGGGTCAGTCTTCAGAGACCTTTAACCAATTTATACGCTCCCAGTCCAAACTACACACAGATGACAGCTTGTTTCTGTCCTACCTTTGTTTCTTTCCACTTTCCAAAAGACAAACTACAGGTATTTTTCCCATTAACACTTGGACCTGCAGGATTCAGTTTGACATGATTAATGCTTGTATCCGCTGACATTTGATTGACATTTGACATATTTTCGCTGGACTAGAGTCCCACTTAGCACTTTAAAACTCAACCCCTTCACCTTGGCCCTCGTCTTGGACAGAAGGATCTCATAGATGAAAAAAAAGCACTGTTCCCTGCTGTAGTCCTTAGTTGCTAATGTTAACCTCTGCACTAACAGCTAGTCCTACTGGAGATGCTGTTTCACTGTCAGTGACATATCATGTTATGAATATTTCCATCTTATTAAAGAAATAATATATATTATATACTATGTATGGTGAATCCACTTTCCTGGTCTATCTGTGTATTCCTGCTTCCATACCTAGTACTGAATTGTGTTTAACACACTGTTAGGTTCTGTGAGTTTGTTTTTAAAATATTGCTATGATAGTGCTTAGTGCTGCTCTACCATATTTATATACAGGAGATAACATTCTAGGGAACCCAACTGCTAGAGCCAATTTGGTTAAATAACGTTTAGTGTGTGAATCTAGTCATGTTGTCTATATCAAAGGTGTGTTAGCAACTTTAGAAGAACCTCAGGAACTGATAAAAGAAGCACACATGAGATTATGCCATCTGATTTGAGACCTTAGGCCTACAGGGTGTGTGTAGAGTGCAGCAAAGACGGGTTGCTGTTCCACTCTACAAAACACAACCAAGTAAGTCTTGAAACAGCAGACACTCTGTCCTGTTTATGACATTTTCCATACATTATCTACCGGTGTGCTTGATTGTTTTGTTTGTTTCAATATAGAGTGAAATGTCTACTAGCAGTCAGAACAGAGTGAAATAAAATGAGCCTGAATTGTTGTTTGACAGATTAAGTTTCAAGTATATTCCATAAATACAACTACATTAAATTCAGAACATAATCCATAAATACTCAAATATATTTTCATTATGTTACATATGTGTATGCTTTGGAAACATATGATGTAGTATGAAATGTGAATAGGATAGGATGGCTGTGTGCCGAGATTTGTACTGTCAGACTAGATTATACCACATGTTAAGCCTAATCATATAATTTCTGACTTACACATTATAGCTCAATCCTTTCTTCAGCTATCAGTAAATATCAGTAAATATTAAAAACTATTAAAATACAGTGTTACAGTTTTTACTGAAAGGACTGGGATTAGGACCTAGACACAGACTTTACAAAAGAAGTAATTACTCTCATGCAATTACTGTGGTTAATGCTTCCGCATATTAGCATCCATTACATGAGAAAGCAACTAAACAGGGGTGTAGGTGCGGTGTCTTTCCCTCTTCGTCAACATCTTTCCCTCCTTCTCAACACCACTGACCTAATTAACCATTGACCTAATCAGCTACAGCTTATATTGTCTGACAACATGTAGCAACATGTAGGTCCAGTACGTGTAAACTAGCTATCATTTCACATTAAATGTAGAGCTCTCAGTGTTATCATTTACTATCATCAGAGCTATCATTTACACACTGTATGCATGAATCCAGCATATGCAATTCCACTATATTTGTGAATTCAATGAAATTCACACATATCAAACTACTCAAATGGTGTAATCATCCTAGTACATGACTGTCAGTGCCTAACACAACTCTAATCTGAATGTACCAAAGGTGTGTATTATTTTAAAGCTGGGACAATGGGGTGGAAGTAAAGTTCACACAGGGGTATCAATAATTTGGATAGAATTAAATGGAGATTTCAGTCTAATGTCATGCTCACTGTTAATACTATCTTTCAATGATTGCTAGCTATATTACTATAATTTAGCTGAACTATTCATGTAAGCATACCAGCTCTGGTAGGCTGACTTTCTTGCCTTATACCAAATCACACTCTGCTGTTTTATGCTGAGATCTCAGCTTTTGCAGAGTATGGATACTTTCTGATTGTTTTGTCACTCATATGCGTAAACATAAGGCCAGAGCATGTAACCAGAGCATGTAAATTTATGACAGAAAACTACAAAAAACAAACATATGCAACTATGGGATAGGGTGCAATAATAGTTATCTAGCGGTGAATTTACAATTGCAGATGCTTTACAGTTGTGGATGATTTACAGTAGTCTTTGGTTAATTGTAGTTTAATACAGTAATACAATATAGGGTGAGACATTTCTCATGTTTATTATATCTCTTTTAGTGCACATCATTGAGGAAAATGATAGCTAATTTATCTTTTACTGTCAGTACCTACAGTAAAAAGTCTTTGATGTCTTTGTATGTATGTGTCAAAATTCATAATTTGAGCATACAGTGTACTCCAAAATATCAGGACAGAGTAGTCACCTTTGTTTTGGAAGGTCAAGCAGTTTTGACTGCAGATGAAACGTGAAGGCAAAAATTCTGAATTTTACCTTTATTTTTCTGGGGATGCTGTAATGACTATAACCACCAAAGGCTCCATATTCTTTGTGTCCTTTTATTTCTGTACAGAGTGTATAAAAGGGGAAAAAATGAATTAGACAAGACAGCCATCCAGTCTTAATCCATTCAAGTACTTATTTAACTTCCTTAAAGGGATTCTTACATAAGAAATGCTGTACTGAAAGAAATGACAGCAGAAATGGCTTTAAAGAGGATCTGAAAGAACATGTTTTTTGGCTGTTCGGCTTCAGTAACTACTTTGAAATATTTTTCCAACAGTGACGAAGTACAAAAGTAAATAATACAAAGAAAACATTCAGAAATCCTCCAAAATGAACGATTATGTATTTTGCAATATATAAAGCTTTATACATAATATATTTAATCCTAACTGTTGACTACAGCAAAAATATTATAGTCCCAATATATCTGAAGGCCGTGAGTCTAAGATACACATAAACACATAAAGATACACATTTATTTTTTGTCATTTTGAAATTAAAAATCTAAAAGTCTTTCCAGAACATGACTGCAAAAAATACAATGAATGAATGCTTTTCCTTACCATGAATGAAGGCACAGAAATAGAGCCAAACAGTTGAGCTCTACTATTAAAATGACCCTACCGTCCCAAATTAAGAAGCAAAAAGACATGTAATTAATCATAATAAACCTGAACTATGAGTCGTACACCACCTTCATACAGCATGCCATTTCAATGTCATGTCTGATGTCTGTTTAGTGAGTCAGACAACCAATAAAAACCAAACAAATGCACATAACTATAACCAAGGATAATACATGTTGAAAAACTTTATAAACAACCTCATACAGGCATCATTATAACAAGCATTTTTGTGCTTGGTTCCTTTCTTTAACATAAATGTATATTTTTGTTTATTAGCAGGCCATGTGAATTGGTCAAGTTCACTACAGAAGCTCTTGCAATTTATCTGAGACAAAGCCTGTCTACCTGAATGGCAGAATGTCTTGTTTACTGTCTGCATGCCTCTGAGCCCCAGCAACACATGTGGATACAGGGCTATTCTCTCTATTTATCTCCACTGTATATCTCTGTACTTTTTAATCTATTTTTTTTCTAAGATTATTATTATAAAATTGTATGAGAAGATACAAAAGTATTTTTTTTTTGCTCAAAAAAGTCATTTGACATTCTGTTTGTGGTCTGTCGAATAATGTTGACAATTAATAAAGACTGTATTTCCATAAGCTAGAATGGAGTATGAGTGAAGATGCAACTGAAATGGACAAAAAAAACCCAAAATGACATGCACAAACACCTGCACTTTCAAAATTGTATGATAATTACACACGTGACTTTGGATTGCAGCATAAAATCAGGTGAGCAAGTTTTCTGTGGATCAGTTTCAGTGTTAAATCACATAAAATGACGCATGGTCATAGGTGCTATACTTGCCAGGGCCAGTATTTCAAAAATTGCCAAGCTTATTGTCACGATCTGCCCCGCCTCCCTCCTGTCATTCTCGTGCCTGTTTGTTTTTGTAGCCATGTGCGTCTTAGCCCCGCCTCCTGTTTTGTATTCCCTGCCTCTCGTTTAGTCTTTCAGGTGTTCCGTGTTAGTTTGTGTTCTATTTATACCCTCTGTTTGGTCTTTCGTGTTGCTGGTTATTTTGTCTTCAGCCCTGTTCATGTGCATTCTGTCTACAGCCCTTGTCGTCACTATCGTAGTCCATGTATTAGAAGCTCCGTCTTGTTTTTGTGCTCCGCGTTTAATCTTTGTCTGGATCGTGTTTCAGCTTTGTGTTAGTTAAAGTTCTCCATTCATGTTCAGTGTTAGTTAGCTAGGATATTCTCTGCTTACTTTATGTCTTTACGTTTAGGTTTCGTCTCGTTATCTGGTATGTCTCATAATAAATCTCGCTCATCTCAGCGCTTGTGTCCGACTCGCAAATCTACGCGCCGTTCGGCGTTACACTTATGGTGTCTCATGCAGCCATGTGAAGAATATACCAAGAATGGTATGATTGAGGAAAAACATCCAGTGAAACTGGATCCCGTGGACATAACTAGATGGAAGGGATCAAAGGAGAATGTCAAGAATCATTCTGACGAACAGGCAGAGAATGGTCTATTGTAGCCTAAAAAAGAGCATAGAAATTAGATCACTGAGGAAAAACATTCCAAGGTCAGAAGAATCCAGAAGCTGTTGCACCATGCTAACAGGGGGTTAATCTTAAGTAGTATGAATTGATGAGCCTTTCCAGTTAGGTGTCAACAGTTCATGCTGTTGGAGGTGGAGTGGGGCACAGCCTGGGTCTTCTCCTACCTGTGGATGGATTTGGGCAGTAGGGCTTACCTAAGCATAGGTGCTTTCCAAGTTCTCTGCACGGCAGTTTTGAAGTCACCAACTGGTTTCAGGAATATGAACATGAGTTTTCCTTGCTACCTTGCCCTTCACAGTCCCTAGAACTTAATCTTAGTTAGCTTATCTTGAACAAAGTAGAACAGCCTGCTCAGAGCATATCAATACCCCCATCTGATTTTTGCCAACTGCAAGATGCTATCCTGTCCACACTGGCCTAAGCCAAAAACAGCATAGATGCTTGAAGACAGTAAAAGTAGTTTAAATGATAAACGTAGTCAGGGACAAGTGAGAGTCAAAGCCAGGAAAGTCAGTCAGCAGCAAAAACACAATCTATAAAATCAGAAGAACAAGCAAAAAGAATCCCCAAAGGCCAAACTCAAAGTACAAACCAGGTTCAAAAATCGGAATAAGCAATCAGAATATAGAGGTGTCAAGTAACGAAGTACAAATACTTTGTTACCTCACTTAAGTAGAAATCTGGGGTATCTATACTTTTCTGGAGTAATTATTTTTTATCTGACTTTTTACTTCTACTCCTTACATTTTTGCGCAATTATCTGTACTTTCAACTCCTTACGTTTTAGAAATAGCCTCGTTACTCCTATTTCATTTTGGCTTGTTCTCAATATGGTTTTAATAAAGTTGCATTTTACTAAAATGCATTCGTTTTAATGGGCATACATGCGGCTGAAACAGTAATTCTAGTGCATTCATATTTTTTAACATTGACATTTGAAAATAACATTACAGTCATTATGGGTTTTAGAAAAATGTTTTTTGGGGGGAGGTGGGGTAGTGGGGTATGTTTTTGTCATTAATGGTATGTTTCCCCCCTTACATTACTTTTACTTTTATACTTTAAGTAGTTTTGAAACCAGAAACGTTTACACTTTTACTTGAGTAAAAAAAAAGTTGAGTTGATACTTCAACTTCTACAGAAGTATTTTAAACCCTAGTATTTATACTTCTAAGTAATGAATGTGAATACAATCTCACACAATCTTCATAATAAATCGGTTTCTACAGGCAAAGTAAATATTTAGTTGAAACTCATTTGGCAGTAAACACATCTTGAACACTTTTGCGGAAAGGTTAAGTACACCTACCCCTAAACTATGACTATAAAGCCTAGCAGATATGCTAGCTGAAATGAGAGCAGTACCCTCCCAAGAGGAGTGAATGCCGTCCCGCTTCAAAATGCCAGGCCTGCCCTCACAGACCTCTTTAACATTATCCTTAGTAATTTCTGACTTTCCCAACATTATTAGTGCCAATGTCAAAGTCAAAGTCAAATTTATTTATATAGCGCTTTTTACAACATATGTTGTAAAAGCCTAGCAGATATGCTAGCTGAAATGAGAGCAGTACCTTCCCAAGAGGAGTGAATGCCGTCCCGCTTCAAAATGCCAGGCCTGCCCTCAAAACGGGTCCAGTTTTCTATATAACCCACTTTGTTTTCTGAGCACCATTTAGACAGCCAGCAGTTAAGCACCCATAACCTGCTGTAGGTTTCGGTGCCACGGAGAACATGTTGTAAAAGCCTAGCAGATATGCTAGCTGAAATGAGAGCAATACCCTCCCAAGAGGAGTGAATGCCGTCCCGCTTCAAAATGCCAGGCCTGCCCTCAAAACGGGTCCAGTTTTCTATATAACCCACTTTGTTTTCTGAGCACCATTTAGACAGCCAGCAGTTAAGCACCCATAACCTGCTGTAGGTTTCGGTGCCACGGCGAATTGGAATGGGACCATAGCATATTGGGTCCGCACTAGCTCACAGACCTCTTTAACATTATCCTTAGAAATTTCTGTCTTTCCCAACATCATTAGTGCCAATGTCAAAGTCAAAGTCAAATTTATTTATATAGCGCTTTTTACAACACATGTTGTCACAAAGCAGCTTTACAATTGTATGGTTCCAGATCCCTAATGAGCAAGCCAGAGGTGACAGTGGCAAGGAAAAACTCCCTAAGATGGCAGGAATTTAGGAAGAAACCTTGAGAGAACCAAGACTCAAAAGGGAACCCATCCTCCATTGGGCGGCCTGCTAGCAGAAGTCCGCATTTATAGTTGAAATATAGTTCTATAGTCATAGTTCTAATTCCAGGCTGAGTAGTCACAGTCCCTTTCAATGCAGATGGTGAGCCTTTGGTAGGAGTTGGCATCAGCACGTCCTCTTGCGGCAATGGCACATCCAACCACGGCATCGGCACCACCAATGTGTATAACAATCTTGGAGTATTTACGTTTGCCAGCACCTTAAGGTTAGCCCTGATGTCAGGTGCTCTAGGCCCTGGAATACATTTGACTATGGCTGCTGGTGTCTCTAGAGAGGTCGCTATATTCACATGCCAAACCATCTAAAGTCATCCTGTGGTATCTGACAATGTGACACTAGGAGCATATCAGATGACAGACGCATGCAGACTAAAGCAACAATGTTTTACTGAAAGAGCCAGGTACAGATCTGCAAAACAGTTCAATGGTCAATACCATACGGGCAGCAAAAGTACACAGATGAGGTGCAAAAGGCAAAATCAAATGATCCAGGTCAGAATTGATAACACACAGGCAGAGTACAAATGTGCTAATGGATCAAAAACCAGGTCAAACCATAAACAACAATGTAGCAAATAACGTTTGGTATGCTGACAATGTGTTGGCAATACTTTGCGATGACTGAGAGGCAGCGTCCTGAATATAAGGAGTGCATAATGAGGAGCAGGTGTATTTCAATAATCACGGGAGGAAGATCTGAGAAGGCGTCGGCAGGAATTCTGGGTGTCGAGTGACAGTACACATGGCAGACACATCTTCCAAAGATCTTGAAGTGTGATAGTGGGGAGGGAGGTCTAACTGATAAGTAACGTCATTAAGACAATGAATCTTGATTTGAGTTTGTGACACACAAAGGCATTAACAGTAGATCCCTTATGTGTTTGTTGGTATATGTGTGTGTGGTGTGGGGGGCTGTGCTTATCAACTCCTTTGAGAGTTTTCAGAGGGAGAAATCTCTGCTGTCATACCATTGCGACACTCCACTGCTGAACTGAAATTTCATTCAGAGGTGTGTTAGTAATACTATCATAGCTAAAGCTTGTATATGAGGAAGAAGAGCTCTTTGCTCTTTGGAACTGAAGTGGAAGCAATAGAACAGTACTGGTAAATGGCAGGTGATTGCAAATTAATGTGTGCCACTCTATATGCAATTCCATATATAGTGCAATACATTTCATACTAATTACCTTATATTGGCTTACAGTACTAATGGTATAAGCTACTAAATAACCTACCTGAAACTACAGTGCCTCGGAAACTAAAAATATTGCCAATGGTTCCACTGAGTCATGTCAGCTGTTAAACCAGCAAGCTAACTTTAACTTGCATACCAAATCTGGAGTTTGCAAAAATGCAATGTACAAACATAAAACAAAACTGAATTTACTGCCTGTTGCATTTTTAATGAACATGAAAGAGGAACACATTTAATACATTATTTTAACACATTAATGAAGATCTTTTTTAGTGAAACAAATGTTAGGACTTTTGAAGGATTAGCAGACACCCTGGTTTATACTTCTGCTGGGTGATACATATCATACAGAAACCATGTGTGTGTGTGCACGCGCGTGTGTGTGTGTGTATGTGTGTGCGTGCACATGTGCATTGCAGTCTGATACTGCAATCAGCATGTCATCTTTTTTCCTATGAGGAATCAATAATACGTAATCTGTGTATGTGTGCTATAGGGGTGTAATACATGTTTTGTTTTTGTACCAAACTGTCAAGGTACAGTGCTCACGGAAAATACACGGTACATGCATTCTAAAGGGACGTGCAAAGACCAGTGAACGCAAGGTGGAACTGAAGTTGCACCCGGAAACCATAGCTGTACACATTGCTAAGCGTATCTCACGCTATGTTCGAAATGGCCTACAACATACTGTATACTACATACTGCATTCAGTATACTGCATCCTTGTCCTCATAGTGACAAAAGCAAACCATACTATGGGGTCACCCAAACATATAATGCTTGAGCACCCCTAAATTGAGTACCAGTAACCCTAAAAATAAGAGTAAAAAGTCGTTTTATACATGTAATTTTATACAGGTTAGACATGTCTCTGCAATATGGTCTGTCACTACCAATAAGCAATTGATAGTTTTCTGTAGTAATACCCAATAAAACTGTTTACAATTAAATATGTTATTGATAATACTGATAATTATCCTGACAATAGCCTCAGGTAGGAAAGTTAGTTAACATCTTTAAAGCTTTAAAGCCTGCTACATCTGCTAAGAAAACACTATTTTATTCACCAAATAATGGTTCACAGATTATTATCTAGCTATGGTTAGTGGATTTTCTCATTTTAAAGCAGTGAGTAATACAAATGAGCAGTTGCTTCCTAGTATATTTATATGAAAGTATACATGTATGCATCTCCGCATTTGCGTCCGCCATGTTTTTTTTTTGGCATATTGGATGTCATGGCCACGTTGCATGACAGGATGCACTACACCACGAAGATAGCGCTGTTCCAGTACTGGAATTTTTTGCGCATGTAGTAGTACATCACATTGAAGATGTAGTACACCGGGGATCTTTTGCATACTGGAAAATTAAATTTGGTCATATACTGCATACTGGATACTGATTTGGCGCCCAATTAGTACGCGAGTAGTATGTAGTAGTGTCAAACAGAGCTCCAGCCTCTTCCTTTGTTTCCTCAACCATACCGAATTCGTACTGATACGTGGGGACCATACTGTGGTGTGAACCAAACCGTGAATTTTGTGTACCATTACACCCCTAGTGTGCTGCTGTCTTGCTGAATGGCATCAGAACATTAGCTCTCTGAATATTTATCTTCCTGAATATTTCATATGACTCATAAATGTAGACCATTGGACCAACGTCCATTTGTATTAACTTCTTATAAAAAACTCTTAAATGTTCCTAACTAAGTTATTGCATAGCATCTTATACAAAAAATTCACTTGAAAAGATTTGTATGATTAATGTGGTACTAAGGGTGAAAACAGAACAAGGAAGGTTGGGAGAAGAAGAAAAGGATAAAAGATAAGGATCTCCTACCTCCAGCTATGGCTGTTTTCTGGTCAACTGTGACAGTAACAGACGTCACAGCAATCAAGATCCCACCATCTGCCACAGAGGGAGTGTTGAGAACACATACACAGAAACTGGAATATATAACAGCTTTTACTTACATAAACCAACTCAGAACCAAAAAATATACCCTATAGTATAGTCCTTCAGTATGCAATTAATGACATTCTGAACAGCATGTTTGGCATATTCACATCATTCATTAAAACATGCTGTGCAACCATGCTTGTGATCACACTACAGACTACAGCCACGGTCCCTTCCTCTATCCCTTCGTCCACGTGGTGAGATCCACAACGTGGCTTTGTTTTCATTTTGTTAGCACATCTCCATGTGCTTTTTGTTTACTTCCCAATTTTCGACATGTTCCACAAATGTGAGAGTGAAGAAATAGAAATGGGGAAATCGAAAGATAGAAGAAATTGAGAAAATGAGAGTGAGGTAGGGAAAGAAAGAGGAGTGGACAGCAGAGAGACACAAGGAAAATGAGAAAGTAAAAAAGGTGATTGACAAGAGCCAGGTTGTTTAAATCCACTCTTTGTGTTCTGGATCACAACTTTGCACTATAGTTAAATTCAAAGTCCCTGAAAAAAAAATGAGGAAAACATATCCTTTCAGTGGCCTTATAAACAGAACATGATGTAACTGACCCATGCACCGTGCCACACATACTTGTGAGTCAGGGGACTAATAGAAAGAATGAGGTTCAAAACAAGGCAGTCTACCTTGCATGTCCTCTTGAGGAGCATAGTATAAGAAACGTCCAGCTGGGTTATCTGCAGCACGGCGGTACCACACAGGAAAGCGGTCCAGAGTGAAAAGGTTTTCTTTGTCTGATGGGGTTAGAAACCTCCTGCAAAAGCAAATAAATAGTTGATCACAATGAAAGAACAAGGATGACTGCTGTAGCTGTTTTCATATTACCCTGCGATGTCACACTATGTAATGTATTAATGTTAAGTCTAGAGAGGTTAGTGAATTGTATCCTGAGAATAGACAGGGACGTGCATTACAAGGAGATAATGAAGATTGTATGCAGCTTATCTATAGTTTGTGTAGTTGAACTTAAAACATGAACATGAAATCTACTTGTAAGTGTGGAGATGGAATGACCTTTAATAAAATGGCAAACAGATAAACAAGCAATCCAACATAAAATCAAAGTTACAAGACACAAACTAACATTGCTACAAACAGGTAATCGAAACAGAAACATAGAACACACTACAAGAGAGAATATTATGAGTCTGTCCCAAAACCTAGTGAGCTGTCTACATAGACAGCATTTTATTCCATAGTGTGCATGCTTGAGCTACCTAGCCAATTCTTAGAAACCTTAAATATGCTGCCTACTGAGATACCTTAAACAAATTTTAAGTCAGCATTGAATTGTTCCTCACTTTAAGTCAATCCCATGATTCAACGCAAGCACAACTTTTGCCTCTAATTTTCTCTGCTGTTTCTAGAATATTCAAGAAACATTTAAAAATGTGTTTCTTAATATAAAAACAGCATTTATTTTCCCTCTTAGGGTAGTTTGTGACCATTTAGCAGTTTTATACACAGAGAGATTTTATGCTAGCGGAGCAGATGTCAAGGATAGATGGATAGATGTCGGTTAGAATTCTGTCTACTTAAACTGCTGCCTACGAGCTGCCTACGTAAACAATGCCTACTTAGACAGCTTACTAGGTTTGGGACAGACCATATGTCATGTTAATGTCACATTAACCCAAGCAACAGACTCAAACAGAAAACGCAGGCTTTACAATGACAAATGAGAACACACAACACAGGGTTTAAATACAAGAAACAATAATTTGTCACCAATTCTGTTCATAACATTTATGGAAAGATTTTCTATGCGTAGCAAAGTGGCAGAGGGAGCTCGGTTTGGTGGCCTCAGGATTCCGTGTCTCCTTTTTGCGGATGATGTGGTCCCGATGGCATCATCAGGCCAGGACCTACAGCTCTTGCTGGATCAGTTTGCAGCCGCATGCGAGGCGTCCAGGATGAGAATCAGCACCTCTAAAAGTGAGACCATGGTACTCAGTCGGACAAGGGTGGAGTGCCCTCTCTGGGTCAGGAGTGAGTTCTTGCTTCAAGCGGAGGAGTTCAAGTATCTCGGGTTCTTGTTATGAGTGAGGAAAGGATGGGTGTCCAGGCTCTCCCTTAGAGTATGGTTATCCGAGAACTCGGAGTAGAGTCGCTGCTCCTCCATATAGAGTGGAGCCAGTTGAGGTGGTTCGGGTATCTGGTTTGGATGCTACCTGGGCGCTCCGAACATATCCAACTGGGAGGAGACCCCAGGGAAGACCCAGGACACGCTGGAGAGATTATATCTCTTGACTGTCCTGAGAACACCTCGGTATTCCCCCAGAAGAACTAGAAGAGGTAGCTGGGGAGAGGGAAACCTGGGCCTCTTTGCTTAGGCTACTGACCCTGCGACCTGGATCCGGATAAGCGGATGAAAACAGATGGATGGATGGATGGATGGATGTTTATTACTAAATGGGACAGGATTATCCCACACAAACCCACTTTTACTCTTCCACCATATTCTGTACCTCATCACTGCACACCCAAAAGCACATACTCACTTTGCTACCCGTTTCTCAGGACCCACATATCTAAATGTCCTCAAAAGACCAGTGCGAGTACCAATGAATGCAGTCTCAATTCCGTCATCAATCCTGCAATCATCCGCAATACAAAGAACAGGTTGCTGTAAAGCTTAAACAGTTATGTTTCAGTTGTGTGTGCTACAGAGAAAAATAGTTACCCAGATGCATTGAGCAATATGGTTGTCCAGTAGGCCTCCATAGGAGCTGTAACCACTGCGTCAAAAAGAGTCTGCCTGAGGAGAACCTTATCACCTAGATCACAGATGCATTAATGAATACAAATACTCTTATAGACTTCTGTAATGCTGACTGATTTTCTTTTTTGCCTTTTTTAATGGAAAAAATTGGGTGAGGTCCATAAGTTTAGAAGTCAAGAAAAGTTTAAACATTTGAAAATAATAAAATAATCTAGGATACTGTGAGACACCAAATACATAATCACTGTCATAAACAACAGTGTAAACCTTGGAAGAAAACTTAATATCTGCCAGGGTATCTATGTGTCATGTCTCCTCCTGTCATTCCCCAACAGGGTTTGTTTTTGTTAGCCTTGTGTGTCCTAGTCCCTCCTTTCAGTCTGTAACCACTCCCCTTGTAATGTTTCACAGGTGTTCTCAGTTTGTTTGAGTGTATTTAATGCCTGAATTTTGTCTCTTGGGTTACGGATCATTTTGTTGGTTTGTTGGCTTTGTTCAATTTGATTTGTATAGTCTCTAGTGTCTTGTGATATACGTCGTATTCAAACTGTTATTTCTTTCGTGTTCTCTTACAAATGTCTTTGTCATTCCATCATGTCACTACGTGGTGGTTATGTTCATAAATTGGACTCATTCTCGGACTTGACCTATGCCTGCCTTTACAACCCTGATTATGGAATGCCCTTTAATAAATCTCGCTCTCCTCAGCGTTTGTGTCCGTCATTTTCCTTCACGCCGATCCCGGGGATCCAGGGGTAGATTTTACTAATAAATCCGGGAAGATCTTTAAACATACGTTCATGAAGATTGTACCTATGGTTGAACAGGTTTCTAAATGACATTATCAAACTTCGTGGTCATTAATGAGATTAATTACAGAATTATTAATATAAGACAAAGAACTAAAGCAAGCTCATATACTCAAATGAACCACAATGATCAGGAGAAAAAAGGCAAAAACTAACATGCGTGAAGAAACAGCATGTGTTGGGCAATATGCAAATGTTCAGCAGCAAATGTTTCTTCTTTTATGCAGATTTCAAATCCTAACCCTCCCAAACATGACTGGTCTAGATCATATGTGAACTATAATTGCATCAGTATACATTAGCTAGTGGTTAATGTTTTGTTGATGCAGAAATAATTATGCCCCAATAGCATGATCAGACCTGTCTCCCTAACATTTTGCCTGACCAGCTACAAACTACACTGCTCAAAAAAATAAAGGGAACACTAAAATAACACATCCTAGATCTCAATGAAAAAAATATTTCAGTTGAAAATCTTTATTTATTACATAGTGGAATGAGTTGAGAACAAAAAATGATCAATGTTAATCAAAATTATTATCCCATGGAGGTCTGGATTTGGAATCCTCAAAATCAAAGTGGAAAATCAAATGACAGGCTGATCCGACTTCAGTGGAAATTCCTCAAGACAAGTTAAGATGAGGCTCAGTAGTGTGTGTGGTCTCCACATGCCTGTATGACCTCCCTACAATGCCTGGGCATGCTCCTTTTGAGGCAGCAGATGTTCTCCTGAGGAATCTCCTCCCATACCTGGATTAAAGCATCAGTCAACTCCTGGAAAGTCTGAGGTGCAATGTGGCATTGGTGGATGGAACAAGACATGATGTCCTTCATGTCATGCTGACACACTTCAGCCACATGAGGCCTAGCATTATCATGCATCAGAAGGAACCCAGGACCCACTGCACCAGCATATGGTCTCACAATGGGTCTGAGGATCTTATCACGGTAGCTAATGGCAGTCAGGGTACCTCTGGCTGGCATATGGAGGTCTGTGCGGCCCTCCAAAGAAATGCCTCCCCACACCATTACTGACCACACCAATACTGGCCAAACCAGTCATGCTGGAGGATGTTGCAGGCAGCAGAATGTTCTCCACGGCATCTCCAGACTCTGTCACATCTGTCATGTGCTCAGTGTGAACCTGCTCTCATTCGTGAAGAGCACAGGGTGCCAATGGCGAATCTGCCTGGATGAGCTGCACTACCTGTGCAACTTCTGTGGGTTGTAGACACCACCTCATGCTACCTCTATGGTGACTAACAAAATGCCAGTGACCAAAACATCAGCAAGAAAGGATGAGAACAGAGAAAAGGTCTGTGGTCACCACCTGCAGAACCATTCCTTTATAGGGGGTGTTTTGCTAATTGCCTTTCATTTCTACCTGTTGTCTGTTCCATTTGCACAACACCAGGTGAAATTGATTCACAATCAGTGTTGCTTCTTAACTGAGCAGGTTGGTTTCACAGAAGTGTAGTTGAATTGAAGTTACATTGTGTTGTTTAAGTGTTCTCTTTATTTTTTTGAGCAGTATACATTACCTGACCTGAAAATGTTTCATTTATCTCCTCAATGACTGACTAGTATCTCACATTTCATCTATCTGAGCTTCTCTGAACAGCTTTCTTAGACAAACAATATTATTTTTTGATAACCCTATCTGTTCCATGCTTTCCATTGCAAGGAGCTCTCTGTGTATGCTTACTCATGCTTACTTTCAGTTCAACTCTACATGAGTAAGAAAAAGCTTGAACTCACACCGCAGGTCAGGTTCTTTGCCAGTGATATAGTGGACTACAGCCTGTAACTGTGTGAATTCATGATAGTTAGTGTCACTATCAGTTTCACAGTATGTCCTAGAAAAGATAAAAAAAGACAAAAAGGTCACATATTGTCACTGATGTGAAGAATCAAAGCTATTTCAGTACTAACCTTTTAGTTTGTTTTTCTTCTATAAATTTGAGTGAGTGAGTGGGTGAGTGTGTGAGTTACAAGCCAGGTCTATGATGTGCTCCACACCTAAAAATACAGCTGTAAGTGACAATGATTGACAATGATGGTCAGCACTGTGATTGTACAACATTGTACAATATCAAACCTTAAAACGTGAAAATAAGATGTGGAGCTGTTATTTAGAGTTGTCAAGCTATGGCTCTGTTCGAAATAGCCTACTACATACTACTGGCGTACTGCTTGGGCCCCAAATCAGTATGCTGTATGCAGTATTCGAATAAAAATAATTTTTCCAGTACGCGAAACATCCCCGGATGACATACTACTTCCGCAAAATATTCCTGTACGCGAACAGAGCTATCTTCGTGGTGTACTGCATCCCATCATGCAACGCTACATTCACATGACCCCGTAGTATGCTTTGCTTTTGTCACTTACCTGAAACTGTACTGCATACTACTACGAGGACCAGTATGCAGTATACAGTATATACTGAGTGCAGTATGCAGTATGTAGTAGGCTATTTCAAACAGAGCCCATGTCTTCTTCAGCATGCAAAGTGCACCCACATTTAACCTCGTCATGCTAGGTTAAACTACATTCAACCACAGGGATATAAACTTAAAGTGCACTCTGACTGGTTTGCAGCTACACAGCTCCTTTCACAGCAAACTGCAAGACACTGTGTTCTGATGCCTTTGTATCATAGCCAGTATTAATGTTTTCAGCAATCTGAGTTATAGTCTTCTGTGAGATTGGAGCAGATAGGCCAGTCTTCACTCCAAAAGCACATCACTGATCCTTGGGTGCTTAATGTTGGTTTCTTTCCTTGTACCATTTTTCCTTCCTTGTCCTACTAATGGTGCCCCATCAGATCTGCTGTTTTGAAAATGCTCTGACCCAGTCATCTTGCCTTCACAATTTTGTATTTTTCAAATTCGCTCATATCCTTATGCTTGCTGAGTTTTCATACTTCCAACACATCAACTTCATGAGCTGTCTAATCACCTGCTGCCTAATATCCCACCCCATGTCAGGTAGCGAGGCAATGAGATAATCAAGGTTATTCATGTCACCTGTCAGTGGTTTAATGTTGTGGCTAACTAGCATATACTAACAATAGACTTTGTAAGCAACACCTACTTTGCACTTACACTCACTGGCTACTAGAAAAGGTATATTTTTATAGGTGTGAGATAAATTTTTTCTGTGTGCTACCATTACTCTTTATATCACAGGTCAATTTCTGAACACAGGGTCACTGATAACTGCATTTTATTGTGGCATTGGGTAACTCAACAAAGTGTTATAGTGATATAGTAGCAGCATGTTAGTGAGCAGCATACTGGTGTGAGTTTCCACATGCCAATGCTGGGTTGAGAATTCTTTGCTACATCACATATACAGTGAAACACTGTCACCATAATTTGTCTGGTAAGGAGCAGTTAAAGGATGGCTAAAACAAATTCACAGAGCAACACATATAGTATATGAGCTATAGGTAAGTGTCTACAAGGTGTCACGGTGGCTCGGAGGGGATGCCACCAGAGGGTGCATGAAAGGACGCGTAACCATGGCAATGCTACTCACACGCCCCCTAGCAACACACCACTCCTTCGCTCACAATCACCACAGTACTAGCACCTGTCATTCATTATCTGTTGTAGCACTTAAGCCCACAGGTCTTGTCATCCAGTGCTGCACATTCAAACGCCTGCGACTACCTGAAGCACTGGAGCGCTACTGCCTCAGAGGACTACTTCTTAGTGGTGATCTGTTTGCTGAATACCGTTATATCTTCTGCATTTCAGGCCTGAGCCTTTCTGTTGTTGTTCACTATGGATAATAAATCCTTTTGCCCGCAACCCCTGTCTCCTGCTGTCCCTGACCAAGCGTTACAGAATGTGCAGCCTGGAGCAGCCAGGAGCAGCGAGCTGAGTGCCTGGGAAACCCTCACTCTCCATGGCAGAATGCTGGGCAAGCAGCAACAGGAACTAGAGGAGGTAAAGGCATTGCTGCATACGGTAACCGGTTGTTTGCAAACACTGACCATGCAGGCGAATGCCCAAGGAGCGATGAGAAAGGAGAGCCTACGTCTGCCCATCGCCCCCCCGAGCCATACGAAGGGAACCCTGAGAGATGCGTGATGTTCCTTGTACAATGTGAACTCTACTTCACTTACCAACAGCAGCTGAGCGATCCGGAGAAAGTGTCGTACATCATCTCTCGTCTCACTGAGTTGGAGGGCCACTCTAATCACTAACGACTCTCCCCTCCTGCGAGACTATGCTGCTTTTGCAGTCGAGCTTAAGGAGGTGTTTCACCATCTGTGTCAGGAAAGGGCCAGCGGACAGAGCCTTCTCACTATGCGACAGGGATCGCGTCCCGCAGCGGAGTATGCGCTGGACTTCCCAAGTTAAAGCATGCCATCACCCTGGGTCTTCCCTGGCTAAGGGACCACAACCCCTCCATTCACTGGGCAAGCGGGACCATCACAGGTTGGTCCAAGGCCGCGACAGAGGGAGTTAGTGAACAGGCCATCAGTCTCATGTCAACCACTGTCGAAAGCCCTAACTCTAACAGCCACCTGACACTCCCCCTCAGTACAAGGATCTGGCCGAGGTCTTCAGCCCCAGCAAATCAGCGCAGTTACCGCCTCACTGCCTCACGCAGTTACCGCGTGTCTACCCGCTGTCACAAGCCGAGGAGTCGGTAATGCAGCAGTACGTTAAGGAGGAGTTAGCTCAGGGCTATGTCGTTCCCTCCATCTAGCGCGTCTTCTTCGTCAAGAAGAAGGACGGTGGCTTGAGGCCATGCGTAGATTACCAGGGGCTCAATTCCCTCTTGGTGGGGTACTCCTACCCGCTGCCGCTGGTGCCATTGGCACTAGAGCAGCTGTGGTCAGCGAGTTACTTCACCAAATTGGATCTACGCAGCGCCTACAACCTCATCCGCATACGTGCAGGGGATGAGTGGAAGACGGCCTTTAGTACCTCCATGGGGCACTATGAATACCGGGTCCTACCTTACGGTTTGGCTTCGGCGCCGTCTTTCTTTCAGGCATTCATTAATGAGGTCTTGCATGAGGATTTGGATAGATGCGTCATCGCATACATCGACGACATCCTCATTTATTTGGACTCACGAGAGCAACATGAGCAGGATGTCCAAGCTGTGTTGAGCACTCTCTTGTGCAATCACCTGTATTGCAAGCTTGAGAAGTGTGAGTTCCATCTCCAGCAGGTTAACTTCCTTGGCTATACCATCCGGCCAGGCTCGGTACATATGCAAACCAGCAAGGTGGAGGCTGTGCTGAAATGGACCCGTCCTCACATACGACGCGAGCTCCAGAGGTTTCTGGGCTTCGCTAATTTCTATAGGCGGTTCATTCGAGCATTTAGCCTGATAGCGAGGCCCCTTACGGACATGCTGCCAGGCGGTGCAAAAAAGCTGAAGTGGACTGCGGAGGCGGAAGAGGCCTTTCAGCGGCTCAAGCAGGCTTTTGTGGAGGCGCCTGTGTTTCTCCAGCCTATAGCTTTCTTCTCCAGGAAACTCAGGAAAGCAGAATGCAACTATGGAGTGGGGGACAGAGAGCTATTAGTCATCAAGCTAGCCCTCGAGGAGTGGCGTCACTGGCTGGAGGGGGCCAGGCACCCCTTCGTCGTGCTCACCGATCATAAAAATCTGGAGTATCTAAAAAACACCAAAAGACTGAATGCTCGGCAGGCACGGTGGTCACCCTTTTTCTCCAGATTTGTTTTTCAGGTGACGTACCGACCAGGGTAGAAGAACTCTCGCACGGATGCGCTCTCTCGCTCATTTCCAGGGAGCATGGAGTCAACCAGCGAGGAGCCGGAGCTTCCCGGAGAGTGCTTCGTAGGCACAGTGGAATGGGAGCTCGACCGAGCGATCGAGGCCGCTAACCCGCATCCGCGGTGTTCCCCCCATCGCAAATACATACCGCTGGCACAGCGCACAGTGTTAATTAGCTGGGTGCACACCTCCCTTGGCATAGGTCACCCGGGTACTACGTGGATGGCCCAACTCCTGGGAGCGCGTTATTGGTGGCCCGGATTACACAGAGATGTGCTACTGCACGTGGGATCATGCCCTGAGTGTGCCAGGAGTAAGGTCCCGAGAACACCGCCGGCGAGTAAGTTACACCCCTTGCCCAATCCCGAGCAGCCCTGGACCCATATTGGACGTGGTGTCTGATAGGCGTCCACAGTTCACGTCAAGGGTGTGGAAGGAGTTCATGAGCAAGCTCAACATCACGGTCAGTCTAACCTCTGGCTATCACCTGCAGGCGAACGGTCAAGTGAAATGCATCAATCAAGACCTGGGACGCTTTCTCCTTTCACCCGGACACCCGGTGTTCGCTGCTCTCCTGGGCCGAGTATGCGCAGAACTCCAGTACGGGTCAGACGCCCTTTGAGTGCGTGTTCGGGAGGCAGCCTCCGCTGTCTCCGTGGAACGTGGCGCAGCCGATGGTTGAGAAGTGGTGCCGTCGAAGCGGGAGGGTGTGGGCGGACACCCATAGGTGACTCAAGGCGGCTGTACGGCGGTTCAAGGCAAAAGTGGACCGCAGGAGATCAGAGGCTCCAGAGTATACAGTGGGGCAGAAAGTCTGGATCTCTACTGGCGACGGGAGATTAGGCACAAGAGGCAAGCTCGGTGACCGATACGTCGGCCCCTACGTCATTACGAAGCGGAAAAATCTGGTAACATATCGGGTAAGCCTCCCAAGTGATCGCCGGGTCACACGGTCCTTCTACACCTCTGCTATGAAGCCCTACCGTGTGGGCCCTCTGGAGGGGCCTGGAGCATCAGCGCCGCTTTCGCCGATGCTACTCACCAAAGCTACTCACTGATGGCCCGGCCTATAAGGTGCATAAACTGCTGGACTCACGACGGAGAGGTAAGCAGTTACAGTACCTTGTTGATTTGGAGGGCTATGGCCCTGAAGAGCGCTCGTGGGTGCCAGCCTCCCAGGTGCTGGACCCCTCCTTAGTCGCCTCATATCATAGGAAGCGTCTGGAGCGACCGGCACCGCGGCGTCTGGGACGTCCCAGGAAAAATCAGCTGGAGCGGCCCTTGGGAGGGGGGGGCTCTGTCACGGTGGCCCGGAGGGGAGGCCACCAGAGGGCGCATGAAAGGACGCGTAACCATGGCAACGCTATGTTACACAAGGTATTACTGATGGCTGTTTCTAAAAGGTATGTGGAGAGTGTCTATAGCATATAATATACTGGACACATTGTGTAATAAATGTAAAAATGTATATATTCAACCAGAATGATTTTTAGCAATATGAACTTTAATCCACTGTCAAATGGGCCATCTTGAAAAGTCTATGTAGTGTCAGCAATGCCAGAGAGATGATTTAATTTATAACACCTGGCAGAGGTACCGTGCTAGATTAAGTATTTTGTTCATTCAGGCTACTCCCTTTTTGGTTACATAGTGTTGTCTTGTCTTTGTATTCTGGTTTACATCCTGGTTTTAGTCTCATGTGCTATTTGTTTTCATCATTAGAGTTACACCCCCTTGTTATTGATTTCACCTGTTCCTAGTTTGACTCTGGTTTACATGTGTACATGTTCCCTGTGTTTCCCCCTGTTAATTTGTGGTCATTGTTAATGTAGCCATGTCAGGTTCATGCTTTTAAGCATTTGCCTCTGATTGTGTTTTCTGCATTATGTATTCTGGATTTTAACCTATTAGCTCTTCAAGTGTGTACATGACACTGATTATGAATCTGTTCCGAATAAATATTGCTCTACTCAGCGTTTTTTAGGTAGCTAAAAATTCTTTTAGAATATTTCGTCAGCAAAAACTGTGCTAATGTCTCCAAAGCTGCACTATTGACACTTTGATTCCTTTTACATACTCACCACTCATTTGCTATCATAACATCAGATGCAGTAAGATCATGCAACCCTGAAAGAGTTAAAAGCAAGATAATTAAAAGGTAGTAGATCAAGAAAAAAGAAATTTGAGGAAAATCATCTAAATAGTGATTAAAAACCTTCTTCCATTGAAATGTTTCCTGTGAAGATCAACTGGCCATGACCTTGAGTGAGCACTATTCCAAGCCTGTAATTCAAATAAATTACCAGATAAATAAATCATTATAAAAATACGCAACAGTAAAGATGTCAGCACTTCGGATTACTATTTACCTGAATGGAGTCTCACTGACGGTTGTGTAAAAGTAATCATTTTTCAGAAACATAACCCTTCTCTGGGAAGAAAAGCATTTTCTTAAGCTAAGTCAGAAAAAACTGCACTACAGTGGTATAAAATGACAGTCAAACTGGGAATGAAAGAGTTGATAAATGGGAAAAATGTCAATGGTCACACACCCCTTTGTCCACTGTGGTTATTGTATCTAGAGAGAGTTTTCCTGCTTGGCCTTTTACCATTGCTGTTCTCAGCTGATGGACACCACACACACACACACACACACACACACAAAGAGCACAATTAAAGCTGGGTACTGAACATACTGCTTACTATATGTTTATAAGCAGGAATAAAAAGTGTAGATTTGGGTGTGTTTAAGACAATCTACACTCACTGCATCTTCAGTATCTTGCCACTCGATCTCAGACAGATCAACGCTGTTGTAATTTGGCTTAGGCTTTAGCTTCTTTCCCTCCTTGTACTTACAAACAAGATAAAAAAAAAACTTTTGCATTAATGCATCTTCTTTAGTGCTTTATGCAATAAATCTTTTAATATAAGCACTGATCCAACAGAAAAGGAGCAGAAATCTCAGATGATCTAGTGCATATGTGTCAAACTCAAGGTGTCATATCCGGCCCGTAATACAATTATATCCGGCCCGCGAGATCATTTTACATCGGTCTATTGTTATTGTTATTAATGGCCCGGTGACAACAGCTGCTTTGCCGAATGATACATTCATGATACTGGGAACATTTCCGCATCATTCAAGTAAAACGTCTGTAACTGTCTGCAGTTACACCACACTATTGTAACGTCAAGGCTAGCCCTTAACAATGGTGAAAAGAAAAGTTGATTCTGAAAACAGAGCCTTTGAAAACCGATGGGAGGCTGAGTATATTGTAGCGTCGTGTTCACAGTGCTACAGTTGGTAATTAGGGGGCTAATTCATGTTGTCCAGAATGCTCCCGGGTTCCAACTTAGTCACCGTTATGGAGATTGCTGTCTGTGTTTAAGGAGTCGGTGTGTTTTCAATGTGAAGCAGTTTTGTCTCTGTCAAGATGCTGTTGTTCTGTTTAAAAGATCTTGTATCATGGTGGGTTCAATAAACGGTTGTGCCTCTGGTTTTAACTTTGCTACAATATGTTTATTGACATTTCCGGCAAACCTGTGTGTCTTATTTATGGAGCTAATGTGGCTGTAATTAAGGAATTGAATCTAAGATGGTACTTCGAGAAAAACATCAAGACAAGCTAAAGAACCTGAATGCAGACCAGAAGCTACAGAGAGTATAAGAATTAAAGTTCAGCCCACGACCTAAAGTGTGCTTGAGTTTTGGCCCCAAGTGCAATTGAGTTTGACACCCCTGATCTAGGGCATCTAAATGGGTAAAAAAAAAAAACTGTGGATTTAGTTTTTGTAAGCAGCTAGAAACAATGAGGAGTTGAAATGTCAGTGAAGGGCTGCACAACAAGCATCCTTATGCAGAGTCTGTCCGGCATTTTTCAAATGAGGGACGCAGCATGACGTGAACTTACTAGTGGCCGTAGATCTGGATGCGAAAGGATGTAGCCATTGTTTGTGTTCAAAAATGCATAGCCATGAACTCCCAGCTGAGAAAAATAAAGAACAATAATTTATATATATATATATATATATATATATATATATATATATACACACATATATACAGGAAGAATGTACCCTACCCACAAAAAAAAACCCAGGACAATTTAAACAAAGGCTCCATCCGAAATGCTGTACTCCTATACAGTATGCCAAAGCAGTACACAATAAAGGGTAGTGTCACGCTACAGCCCCGGACCCCTCCCTTTGGGCGTGTGTTCCTGTTGTCTATGTCCATATGTGTATTTCCGTGGGAGTGTGTCGGGGCGAGTGTGTTCATCCGTCTCACTGTAGCTCATCGCGTCGTCACAAGGGGTTAGTGTTGTTTGTCTATTTAATGTGTGCTTGCGCAGTGTCCCGTGCTCGTCTTTGTTTGAGTATCCCATGTACATGTTTTGTGTTTATTCAGCGCGCGATAGCGCTTTATGTTCAGTGTTAATAAATTGTTGTACAAAATGTCAAACTCGTCTCCGCATCCTGAACGCCCTCGCCAAGTAGGACAGGAAGTATGTCCGAATACATAGTATGCATTAAACAGTAAGTGAAAAGTACCCGGATGGCTTACTGAATTGGGAGCCATTTTGAAGTATGCGATTGCAGCACACTACTATCCCATGATTCAACTGGAGCATTTAATTATGATTGTGTGACGTCATGTGTCATATGACATAGGTAAAATGGCGGACGTATTATTTCCGAGGTTGTATGCATACTGCCCAGTCACCTACTGAAAGAATGTACTGCTTTAATGGTTGAGCAGAAAATATTGCATTGAAATCTATTGCATACTGCTTAAGTATGCCATTTTGGATTGAGTCCAAATCTAGTGCAAGACCACTGTGATGCGAGGTCGAAGTTGAGGTGAGTGCATGTTCAAACATGTTATTTATTGTAGCAAGCTGTGTAGTTTAGTGCTTAGCATTAACCGTAATTTGCTTCTGGATCAATAAAGTATCTATTCTATTCTATTTAACATGAAACAGTTCTCACACACACGGACAGAGACTCAACATGAAGTAGACTCAACAAAGACAAGCAACTTTGACGTCATCGACACACACACACACACACACACATATATATATATATATATATACCTTGAAATAACTGTATTGCATTATGTTAACGAGACAAGACAAGGGTGAGACGAAACAACGCACGCACACTGAACCAAACCCAAAGGGAGTACATATATGGACAAAAACAGACACAGACTACACAAGCACACGCCCGGAGGGAGGGATCAGGGGCTGGACTGTGACAACTACAATCATTTGATGTTCATAAATGCATAACCATGAACTCCCACCTGAGAACACCTGTTACCATTTGACATTTTCATTGTATGATAATCTATTGTCAAAAAATCATGGTTTCACAATGTCATGGTTTTAAGTAAAAATAAATAATGAAGGTGAAAATTAACTAAATGAGTTAATAAGAAAACCTTTAACAAAGGTCCATATGTATATCCTGTACAAAATAGTTACTGGTCAGAGAGATGTTAATTTAAGGCAGGTCATGATGTGAACTATTCTAGCTAACACCCCAAATAGCCTACAGTTGTAATTTGATCATTGTTATGACCCTGCATGGGTCTTGTGTGGAATGTATTGCTATTTGGATTGCTGTGTGTGAAAGTCTATGTCTGCAGGAGAAGCTCCACCCCTTTCTGGATCTCCAAATGTGGGCATGACAAAATAGGTAGGAGTGATGCCAAGTGTAACAATTCTTGTCAGTGATACCATGTTCTTCAATGCATTAAATTGTCATCATGTATGATAAAGTTACATAAAAGCTAAACGCTGAAGATATAGCAATATAAAATTTTTATGAAGTGGATTACTCAGCCAAGAGGTTTTCACCCAATCTACTTCAATATGCATTAAAACAGATTTCAGTAAATATTTAGGAGAAATCTAGAGGGAGTGACTTGTGACAATATGTTTTGTAAAAAGCACTATATCACTCAAATATTCCAACATCAAATTTTGGGAGCTGTGTCTTAATTGGTATTTTTAAAGAGTTGACAGTGAGGAAACTGATACAACATATGAATGAGCCAAGATACAAATGAGAAATCTACAGTTTAGTTAATACCATGGGAGCAACACCACAAATGTCAGGATATATTGCAGAAGTACCTTGTACTGAGGAGCCCGTCTCATGAACTCTTTCAAAGGAACATCAGTGCCAACCACACCCAGGAGTATACCACGAGACAGCTAGAGGGAGAGGAAAAAAGAGAGAGAGTGTACTTGTGAGAGCATGCTTACAACTTTTCTGAAGTTGTATGACATGTGAGGGGTATCGCTGTTTGCTGACTCACGGTCTCCTCTTTCTTGCTGAACACTGGCATGGCCACTGAAGTTAGAAGCTGCAGGGTCTGAGCCTGCATGTTAAACAGCTGAAACAGAAAAGCAAAAGAGTGCAAGGATGAGAGAGGGACAGACTGACCCAGTGAAAGGAAGGATGATTGACAGACATGGTGCGGTCACAGTCATCAGAGGCTCATGATGTAACAATAGATAAACTATTGAAGACATGTTGAGAGAACTGTATTCATTCAGAATTCAGAAGAATTCAGAAATCTTGAATAAAATAATCTCTGATTAATATAATTCTGATTTTCTAATGAAGCAACGCATTAAATAGACACTGTTATTAATGTCACTCAACTCTTCTATGCATCTTCCCAAAATGATAATGCTTAGTTTATAAACATAGTTTAAAAGACCAGTAATCTAAGCAAAGGGGCAGGCTGAAAACATAAGTCATAAATCCCTCTAGTATGCACTCCATAAGCAGTCAGGCTCAGAAAACCTGGCATCTGAGAACTGGCGTCTGGAGCAGGCATCTGTGCAGCCCTGTCACGATTACCCCCTCCTTTACCTGTCATTCATGCCTGTTTTGTATGCCATGTGCGTTTCTTAGTCCAGCCTTGCATTTTGTAACCCTTCCCCTCGTTAACATAGTCAGTTGTTCCTTGTTTGCTTTTGGTCTATTTATATCATTAGTTTGGTCTGGTGTCACTGGTCATTTTACTGTATTGTATCGCGTTGTATTGTGTTTTGCTTCAGCCCTGTGTTCATTCGTATTCTCATCTGTAATTTGGTTAATGCTTGTTTGTTCTTGTTTAAGTATGTCTGAACGTTTCAGTTATGTTTCCTGAATGTGCAGACGAGCGTTGGCTCGGCTCTCAGTTGGCTTTCAAAAGCCATTGTGAGCCACCGCCTCCCATGGACCCGGGCTCACATACGCGTCTTGCTGCGCCTCGGGCCCCGCCCTGTTCTGTGTCTCCTGTTCCTCCTTGTTTCCCGCCCTCCCCGCCTTCTTCTGAGTGTTCTGATTCGTTGTTTTTGCCCTCTGCTGTTCCTGGTGTTGTCTTTGCCCGTGTTATGATGTCTGTTTCAGTTCCTGTGTCTGTTCCTGCTTCTGTTCCGTTGTCTCCGTTTTTGTCCGTGTGCCTGTTTCTGTGTTTGTGCCAGTCCCCGTCGGTTGCCTGGTCTATTTTGGGTTTTTGTTTTCCTCGTCCTCCTGTTGTGCCTCCTCCTGGACATCGTAGCCCTTTTTGTGATGTTGCTCTCTTGTCGGCCTGTTCGTCTTCCTCAGCCTCTTTCTGGTTTTGTCCCTGTGTCCGCCTGCGCTCCCATGTCGTTCCCGGGTTTTTCTGGTTCTGTTCCTTCTCCTGTGTCTTCTCCTGGTTCTCTGTGTTTTCTTCGGTTTCTTGCTCTGCTTCGGGTTTTTCTCCTGGTTCTCCTTCTCTTCTGGTGTCGTCCATTTCTGGTTTGTCTCCTTTGTCTGTTCCTGGTCTGCCTGGTTTGTCGGTTTCTGGTTTTCCTTGTGTGTTTGGTTGATGTTCTTTGGTATTCTGGTTATGTTTTGGTTTGCGCACCTCAGGTGTGGTGCGCTTATTGGGGGGATACTGTCACGATTAGCCCCTCCTTTACCTGTCATTCATGCCTGTTTTGTTTTGGTAGCCATGTGCGTTTCTTAATCCCGCCTTGCATTTTGTAACCCTTCCCCTCGTTAACGTAGTCAGGTGTTCCTTGTTTGCTTTTTGTCTATTTATATCCTCAGTTTGGTCTGGTATGTCGCTGGTCATTGTAGTGTATAGTATCGTGTTATATTGTGTTTTGCTTCTGCCCTGTGTTCATTCGTGTTCTCATCTGTAATTCGGTTCATGCTTGTTTGTTCTTGTTTAAGTATGTCTGAACGTATCAGTTATGTTTCCTGTTCTGATTCCCTCACGGACCTGACCTATGCCTGTTTGTTCGACCCTGAATTTGGATTGCCCTTTAATAAATCTCGCTCTCCTCAGCATTTGTGTCCGCCATTATATCCACCGTCGCTCCCGGCGTTACAAGCCCGTACTAGTTAATGTAATAATAAAAAAAAAAAAACATGTAAAATAGAAGGTCTGACGTATAAATGGATGCCAAGGGGTTGAAGGAAGAGACTACTTTAGTCTGGTCTGCAGGAACTTCACAGTCAATCACTTCCGCCTGAAGTGTAAGCCAACGGCAAATCACACCAGATAAACAAACTAAAGAAAAAATTGACTCTTAATCTGAAATTTCCATATCTATCATCAGTTAACTGTGGGATGTGTTCCCAATGCCTATAAGATAACACAGAAATAAAAGTGTTAAGAGTATTTCACTGTTAATAAAGATTATTCCACTATTCTGAATGCCAGAAGTGCCCTTATCGCAAATGTAGTTATTTGAAAGCGAATGAAAGACAGAGGACAGGATGAATAGAAATAAACATAAAAGATGAGATGCACACACACTTCGAATAGTACTAACAGCTACAGAGTGGCTTATTGTCAATAAATCCAAAATGTATTTACTTTAATGGCTGTAAATTGAGTTATTTTGAGAGAAAAATAAATGTACACTTTTATATAAGCGCCACACACACTACTTTTCATTGTGTCAACGTATAATTTTGTCAGTGTTGTCCCATGAAAAGATATATTTAAATATCTGTGTCACGGTGAGGGAGGCTCCCCCTACCGGTCGCCTACTGTACAGCGGCAGTTGTCCTGTTGTTGTTGCGTTGTGTGCGTCCCTCAGGTGGGCGGGGTTTATCATCCCCCGCACCTGATGGTCGTTTGTCTGTCTATATATGTCTTGTCTTAGTGTCAGTTGACTGCTGGCTATTGTATCCTTGATTTGGGTCAGTGCACGGGATTTTGGTTTGCGCACATTATATATTAAACCCCTCCTTTTCTCTGAGACTTGGCGTGATCGCTTCCTTATTTGTTCGCACTCTCTGCCCGTCACAGAATAGCCAGCCACCTTTCAGGAAGCCGCCAGTCTCCTTTACTTTCTCCTTCGTTTGTGGTCATGTCTTGTGGTAAGTGTTTGTCCGCCTGGTCGTCTGTCGCTTGTTCCGCCGTGTGTGCTTGTTTGTGTGTATGTTTAAAACACCGTTTAGCCCAGCGATGTTTAAATGCGAGGACCTGTAAGTGCTCTCTCTATAGAGGCGGCGCTTTCTCGCCATATGCTCGTCCTTCGTCGTTTGTTGTGTCTATGTACATGTTGAAAGTGTGTGTGTGGCGACGTGACTTGAGTTGAGCGCTCGTCCGTCCTGCGATGAACCTCCCCGTAAGGGGTTGTCACACCAGGAGCCCAGGGTGACCCCTAGCGGAGTGCAGGGGTTCAGCTCTAGTACGCAGGGGTGTCTGGGAGTCGGGATGGTGAGGTAGGCCACACCAGGAGAGTAGCCTGCTATCACCCAAGCACTGTGGACGTGTGGTTGAGCTGTGCTCCCCGTCCACACTCCTGGGAAGGGCACGTGCCAGTGTCTGTGGCGCTGTGGGCGCTTCTCCAGGGGTTTTATCTGTCCAGGGATTGGAGGGCTCTCCGGAGACGGTAGGGCCCCCTCCCCCCCCTTTGTAAGGGGGTTCAGTACTGGTGTCCCTTCATTCTTAGATGGAGACCCCTCTCCCTCTCCGGGTTCGGGGTTCTAAGGAGGGGCAGATAATGTGCGAGGCATATTGTGTGTATGTGTGTGTGTAAGTGTGTGTGTGCTGTAGGGGTGTGTGCAGCTCCCTGGAGGTGAGATGCGGCGCCTCCGGACATCTGGATCTCAGGTTCCGGACCGAGATCCTCCCCTAGAATGTGGTGTGACCAGGAGGCCCCTGTGGTGCCCTCTCAAGCAGTAGAGGAGGCACTGGGCTTGGTCTCTGGTGCTCCTGGGTTCGGTGGAGGAATCCACCCTACGATGATCCTCCCCATGAGGGGTTGTCACACCAGGAGCCCAGGGTGACCCCTAGCGGAGCGCAGGGGTGCAGCTCCACTGTTCAGGGGGTCCGGAGGTCGGGGTGAGGAGGCTGTGCCACATCAGGGAGGTAAGCTGCACACACCCTAGCACAGTGGACGTGTCGTGGAGCCATGCTCCCCGTCCGCACACCTTAATGGGGTAGTGGTGAAGATCCGCTAGGGCGTGATGGCCCTGTGACTGACGGGGGCGTGGTTGTCGATCGGTTGATGGCCCGGTCGGTCCAGGGTCTCCGCCCAGGGAAGGGGAGCTAACCTCTGTTGTTATTTGTGACAGATTCCGGACACGGAGTGAGGGGGACCCAAGCTATGTCTGTTGTGTACTGTATGTTGTATAGCTCCGGGTCCGCTGGGAGCTGGCCTCTGCTGTGTCCCCTCCCGCCCGCCCGTTTTTGTTTTTTGTGCTGCCGCTGTTTACCGCACATCGGGCCGTAGTGCGGTTTGGTGGGGGGGGGGGGGGTCTGTCATGGTGAGGGAGGCTCCCCCTACAGGTCGCCTACTGTACAGCGGCAGTTGTCCTGTTGCTGTTGTGTTGTGTGCGTCCCTCAGGTGGGCGGGGCTTATCATCCCCCGCACCTGATGGTCGTTTGTCTGTCTATATATGTCTTGTCTTAGTGTCAGTTGACTGCTGGCTATTGTATCCTTGATTTGGGTCAGTGCAAGGGATTTTGGTTTGCGCACATTATACATTAAACCCCTCCTTTTCTCTGAGACTTGGCGTGATCGCTTCCTTATTTGTTCGCACTCTCTGCCCGTCACAATCTGCAGGAAAATGAGGGGTTTACTCACTTTTGTGATACACTGTATCTCCATACCAATTCCTAAGCTGAAATTAAATTACATTTTTACTTTTTTCTTTCTTATAAATTTAATGATACAAGAATTCTACAAATTAACTTGTGAAAATTATTTCAATAAGAGAGAAAGGTATTCCAGAAACAAAGAAAGAATGAACGAACAAACTCACCAGTGTCTATGTAGGCCTTTGTTCAAATGATATTAAAGAAACTCACCACAGTGTCTATGTAGGCCTCTGTCCAAATGATATCATGGCTGTGGCTGATGACCATTGGTCGACTGAGAACATGCAGATACTCCATAACATTCTCCTGTACATCTGCCAGAGTGGAAACATGTGCGTAGTATCCTAATCACACACATACACACACACACACACACACACACCTGAGGAACTGCACCTACACTGAATTATTTTCTTATGGGCCAACAAGAAAACAACACTGGAGCAGCTCTTGCATAGCTGGGGCAAAACCAAACATAATTAAAGGAATGTGGGGAATGCCAAGTGCCTAACATTGACCAAAATACTGCTACACTTTTTCACTTTGATAATGAGAAAATGTGTATTTGAATGTGAAATGTGAATACTTACCTTTATTATTGCAGGCAATCCATTTGACATTTTCAGCAAATGTCACCTCTCGTCCAATGAGGTATGTAAACACCCGAATCTGATTGACACCAAGTAATTGAAGTTATTTAAAATTACACAATAAAGTGTAATAATAAAATAATAAATGATCATTGTTAGAATTCAATTATAATGTTACATTGCCCTCAGACAGATCAAATACCATTGTCAGTTCAATGAAGAATGTTGAACTGGTCTTTGATCACCAAACTGGATTTTTAATTTGATTCCATCTATTTTCTATTTCATATTTCTATTTTTATTTTATATTTTAGTTCATACATAATGATTTTAATGCTTATACACTATACAAGTTCAATGCAAAGCGTTGGATGCCGCCACTGGACTCTAGAGCAGTGGAAGTGCGTTCTCTGGAGTGACAATGGATATGGGATACGGTCCCTTCCTCTTCTTACATGACTGTGCAAAGCAAGGTCCATAAAGACATGGATGGCAGAGTGTGGTGTGGATGAACTTGACTGGCCTGCACAGAGTCCTGACCCAATGGAACACCTTTGGGATGAATTAGAGCGGAGACTGAGAGCCAGGCCTCACAAATACGCTTCTGGAAGAATGGTCAAAATTCCCAATAAACACTCTCCTAAACCTTGTGGACAGCCTTCCCAGAAGGGTGGACCAACGTCATATTGAACCCTATGGATTAGGAATGGGATGTCACTTAAGCTCATATGTGAGTCAAGGACGGTGAGCGAATACTTTTGGCAATATAGTGTACATTTTACAATCCTATGTAGGATGTGGGGTTTAAGTGTAACAGGGGAGCCGAATCCCTAGGTTTAATCTCACTAGGAGGAAACCCTCCTGCTGATGAGGTGGAGTGAGGTAGGGGAGTAAAGAAAAAGTGGAAAACCAGCTGAGGAGATCTGCTGGGGGCGCAGTTGAATACCTGGACGGGCATTCAAAACTGGGACAGCAGGAGAGCACAGCTCAACCCACTGCACTAGAGAGGGGAGGAAACATGAGGCATAGCCATAAGGGATCTAAACAAAAGGAGATCCTCACACCATTAGCAGGTCCAGAACTTGAACCTGGAGATGCACAGCACTGGATAACTGGAGAGACACCACAGTGCCATGGGGGTGACTGACAGGGAAAAACACACAGACACAACAACTTAACTTGACTGGGGGCAGTCATGGTCTGGTGGTTAGGGAACCCATCTTGTGACTGGAGGGTTGTGGGTTCAATTCCCAGGCCTGATGCCATGACTCAGGTGCCCTTGAGCAATGCACCTAACCCCAACTGCTCCCTGGGTGTTGATCTAGGGCTGTGCACTGCTGTGGGCATGTGTGCACCACTGCCCCTAGTAATCACTAGTGTGTGTGTTTATCACTGCACAATTGTGAAAATCACAATTGACAAATATGGCACCTTTAAAAAAGAACTGAGGGCAACTTTAAGATGAAAACAGTCCCTCACAGAAGAGAGAAAGATCTGAGAAGGCTCAAAACAAATCTGTGTAATATACACTAGACTTTGTGAAGGTGCTTATGATTTGGAGTGAGGGGAATCAGGCTAACAAGCCCTGATTGTTTCCTGGCTCTTTGCCTCCCTCTGGTGGGCACCTACTGGTGCTGCGAGCCACCCATTACATTAAGTATGTAATTACGTTACATTATAGCTGTGTTCGAAATAGCCTACTACATACTACTGGCATACTGCTTGGGCCCCAAATCAGCATGCAGTATTCAGTATGCGAATAAAAAGAATTTTCCAGTACGCGAAACATCCCTGGATGACATACTACTTCCGCAAAATATTCCAGTACGCGAACAGAGCTATCTTCATGGTGTACTGCATCCCATCATGCAACGCTACGTTCACGTGACCCCGTAGTATGCTTTGCTTTTGTCGCATACTTGAAACTGTACTGCATACTACTACGATGACCAGTATGCAGTATCCAGTATATACTGAGTGCAGTATGTAGTATGCCGTATGTAGTAGGCTATTTCGAACACAGCCATTGTATTGTTATTGTTTACCAACCAGTGACGCCATAAGCAAACTTTGAGCAAAAGTGGAAGACAATACATTTCTATTCTAAATACAAATAATAATATAAAATAAAAATATACCAACAACTATTCTCTCATTCAGCATATTAATTTGAAAGCCACTCTGTGTTTACCCGACGCTCTGGCCAGTTGAACTCCTTAAACACCTGGTGAAAATCTTCCATTGCTCCATCAGTGATCAGCATTATAGCCTGGTTACAAAGGCTTCCCTGACCCATTGTGACAGCCTGTACAAACACAAAGTAAATGACAAGGTGTACTAAGGCTTTATGACTATGACTGGGAAAAATACATACACACAACATGAGAGAAATAACAGACATAACATAGCACCAATGTTCACATGCATAAATGTTCACGCACCTCGTTAAGGACACGGAAAGCCTCTTTCATGGCTTTCTTAACCTTTCCCTCTCCTTTCACATGGAGGCCTCCCACTAAGAGTTTGAAGTGCTGGAAGGAAAACAAGCTCATGCAGCAGACATATCTATAGACATTTGCTTAACTGAGAGCAGTGGAACTGAGGGTATTTCAGCATCACTTTGGTAATAGTTAGATGTGTAATAAAAATGTATTCATATAGTGCTCTCTAGAAGATACATCATCACAAAACAGCATGAGAATCAGAATTTTTTTAATCCCTCCAGGTGTTTAGGAAGAGGAAAACATATTCTGTGCTCATCAGCCAGTTGATTTATTGGCCATGACCTGTGGGGAGTTGCATGTTTATAACTGTTCCAGTAGGGAGATATGGGAGTCCTCTCTCCCTTCAGACAGGGAGAGAGAGTAACCCTCCACCACCGGTTTCCCATATGGAGCTCTATGCATGCCGCAGTACATGCGCTAAGACTGGTGCACATCTCCCAGGGACTCGTTGCATGTGCATGTTATTTAAGTGTGCATGTTGTATGTGTCATTAATTGTACGTGTTGTCATTTTGACCAGTCTGTCCCTTTGTCTTATATGTTCACTATTTGTTTAATAAAAATTATTTACTAAAACGCTCTCGACTGCATCCTGCACCAGTGTTACACATCCTTGCTGATATCACTGAAATCTGAATTTAATGCATTTAACATACAATATATACTGTATTGAAAGTGCCTTGGGAACATTGTCAGGACTTTTCATGTTTGACAATTCAGTACTGCTGCAGTTGCTTTCATTGGTGACCACTTGTCTCTGTTTCTATAAAGCTAATGAATAAAAAAACATGTTCACTAACATTTCTGAATCTTTTACAACAAAGACCAAAGTACCTTTTGGAACCGCCCAAAATGCGTTATTATACAAACTACATCTTCATTTTTCTGTGTTCTGTGCTCCCAACACACCTGCTTCAACTAACCACAATACTCCAAGTGATACCAAGTGTCACATTTGGTTCCGCCTTCCTCCTGTCAGTCATGTCTTTGTTTTGTTCTCCACGTGTTTGTATTTTGGTTTCCTTTATTGTGTGCCTTTATTTTGAAATTCCTGGTTGTGTCTGACTTCACACCCCACCTTTGTGCTTCACCGCCTTGTCATTGTTTTCGGGTATGTCTCCTTTGGTTCCTTGTTTGTCAGTGTATTTAAGTTCTCTGTTTGGTCTCTTGGTTGTTGGTTATTGTACGTACTAGGAGTTTGTATGACATATGTGATCTTACTGTTTCATGTCTTTATTACTTGCTAGCCTTTATGTTTCCCCTGTTCAGTGTATTAGTGTTATCCTTCAGTTTTAGTTGGTGTATTTGGTTAATGTTTGATTTGTCTTTGCTTTATGTTAGTGTATTGTTATGTATGTAGTGTTATTAGCTTTGTTAATAAACTATTTCAGAGTCTGTGCTTGTGTCCAGCCTCCAAAATCCCAACGCTACACCAAGTCCCCAAAGATTTAAAAGTGGGTGTGTTTGACCAGGAAAGCACTTAAGCTTTCCCTTTTCTGAGAAAGGGTTGACTTGAAAAAGAGTCATTCTCAGTTATCTCATTGCTCTAGCACCACCTACTGACACAAACCTGACAACATTGACACTCACTGACTTCCACATAATATATACAACCTGTAAGGATAAAACAAAATCATTTATAGACTAATAAGCCAAATTGTAATTCAGAACTGAATGATCTGCCTTGGGGAAATAAGGCTCCACACGTAATATAGTGTGGCATGGCTGTAAGCTTAACTTGAGCTTGACACTAAATATGTAAATCACAATGAGAGTTCCTGTATTGGGAAGACCGTAATAGCAACAGCGAAACACCTAGCCATCTTGACCGCTCCCACTGGGATGGGACACGCCCACTGTAGGCAGAGCGCAGGTGATAAAGGTGAGCATACCTAGGTGTATTGACTTCCTCTCTGGGTGAACAAAGACATCGCAAATTGTTTGGCGTGTGACCGTCGTGGCTGGAGGAACTGACTTTGCGTTGGTTGGTGGATGACTTTGCATCCAACTGAGAAGCAGAGAAGTACATACAGCGGATTCAACCGGTAGTTCGCTGGATTGTTGTGTAGAGACGTGCTGGTGAATGGCTATAGGGAAGCATGGCTCATCGGCAATAGCCTGTGTGCTAACTGGCTGCGCGTTTGCTTGCATAGATTGCGAAGTGTTTGCTTCAGCGGTGACTTAACAGGTGTGGAATTGAGCGCTGCCTGCATATCTATTGGGTATGTACTTTTTACCGCTATATTATTGTTTTTGACCATTTATTGGTGGATGACTACCATGCGTGTGTGCTTGTGGGCCTTGTAGCGGGTGCTTAAATGCTATTTTGTTTGGGTTACAGTTACGGAGCAAGTAGGCCTTTAAGCGCATCTTTGGATGGGGTGGAGCTGCAGCTGGGGTGCTTGCAAGCCACTGTTTTGCCACCAGTTATGTTCTTGTCAAACCAACTGTTTTATTTTTATTGGGGGTCAAGTCTGACATATAACATTGTCTATTAGTCTATTGTCTAATAGTCCTGCACAGCTCTTTTTAGGGTTCACACACGTAGTGTGGGAAAACTATTGTAATTGCTACAATTTTTCTTATTATTAGGGGTCCAAGCACCGAAGGTGCTGGAAACCTATTGTTTTTGTTCCGATTATTATTAGGGCTCAGAGCACCGAAGGTGCAGGAGACCTATTGTAATTCTTCTGATTTTTATTTTTCACTATAATTATTAGGGCTCCGAGCACCGAAGTTGCAGGAGACATATTGTAATTCTTCTGATTATTAGGGCTCCGAGCACTGAAGGTGCAGGAGACCTATTGTAATTCTTCTGATTATTTTTCACTATTATTAGGGGTCCAAGCACCAAAGGTTCCAATTGTTCCAATTATTAGGGCTCCGAGCACCGAAGGTGCAGGAGACCTATTGTAATTCTTATTATGTAATTCTGATTATTTTTCACTATTATCTATTTGTCAGGGCTGGTCCCAGCACGACTCCCTCTGTCTCCACTAGAGGGAGTTCGCGAGCCCGAATTCCACGCATTCCTCGTAATCAGCAATGAGGTGCTGCACCTGTTTTCCCTAGTACTTAGGGGAGACGGTGGCAGTATCTCATTGCTGGATTGTTTGTGTCTTCACACACTCAGTCAGCCTCGCTCTCAGGTGTTTATTCGCCTATGCCTTTTCTTATTTCGAGTATTTACTCATGCGCCATTCCTGGTCTATCTCAAGTTTTCCTTTTGCTGTTTGCTTCCTATCATTTGTTATTTTTTTATATAGATTGTTTTCTGTTGGTTACTTACCTGATTCGCCACGTTGACCTTGTCCGTGTGCTTTTTGAGTTCCCTTATTACTTACACGTTGAGTTTTGCTCCGTGTCTTTTCGTTTTGCTCCGTGTCTTTTCGTTTGCTATTTTCATTTCATTTTTTACATTTTTCTTTCTCAGCTTTTCCCGTACTATTTTGCCGGAGGCCTTAGTTCACTGCTTTTGTTATTGCCCCTGTATCCGTCCCTAAGAACCCGGGTGGTCAGTCCTCTCGGACTGAGCCACCCTTACACTATTATTCTTTTTCTCCGCTAAAACGGTATGCCCAGCCTAAACCGCAAGTCCTACAGATGTCAGACTTTGTTAATAGGTAGTAAACCTTCCCGCTACTCAGGCGCAAGACGCCAGCCAAATCCGCCCATAGGTGGCGCTACAGCGCACTCAAACGCATTCAAGTAAAATGCGTGGACGCCGTATGTCCTAAATGTAAAATTCTTTCATAACCATGTTCCTAGTTTACAAACCTACCAAAAAGCCTCAAGAACCCATAAGCTCCGCCCACTTAGATTTCGAGTTAATTTGCATAATGTGCAAATTTGCACACATCTTTGAACACATACAACTCCTAGAATTTTTCACATACATGCACATATGAGGTATCCAGGCACTCACGAGTCTGAACTTTAATTCATATGGAGCAAAAGTGCACATTTCTGCACATGGGCGGGTCCACATGACAAGGGTCAAATATTCCACCGCCAAAAAATTCACATATACTGCTCTAACTCATGAATGCTTTCACATATTCACACCAAACTTCACATACATGCAGCTGTTGGGCATCATGGTCTGGTTGTTAGGGAACCGGTCTTGTGTCCGGAGGGTCGTGGGTTCGATTCCCAGGCCTGAGGCCATGACTTAGGGGCCTTTGAGCAAGGCACCTAACCCCAACTGCTCCCTGGGTGCTGGGGTAGGGCTGCCCACTGCTCTGGGCACATATGCACCACAGGCCCCTAGTGATCACTACTAGTGTGTGTGTTCTGACTGCACAGATGGGTAAATGTGGAGGACAAATTTCAATTGGGGTGAAAATCCCAATTGACCAATGTGACTATCGTAATCTTTATTTTACACCTGCACATACATTTTGGCACACATGCACACCTAGGGGGTGCTATAACTGCCCGTGGGTGACCATGCCACCGCTTGGACCCTGTGATCGCCACTTGCAGCTATATTTAGTGCTCTTGTATTCGCTTAAATAGCTTATCCCCCCAATATATTACACATTTTTCTAATATTAAAGGAGTTTTGAATATTTTTATATTAGAATTGAAATAAACTGTGTACCGTGATCTAATCCGATACTGGTGTATTATTGGCTGGTTCTTCTCAATCATTTATTTGAGTGGCCTAGCAAGGGATCCCCTTCCCCATCTTATAGGGGTGGTGTAGTCAAGGTGCTATACATGTTGTGGGTGTGCATAAGTGGGGCTTTGGGGGTACTTCAGTATTGTGTGTATTCCGAGCACGTGAAGTTAAAAAGTAAAGGGAATAGCGCACCGTCACAATAGAATCACAAATTTAGTGCTGAGAATGGTTATAGATGCACACAAACTCCCCTCAATTGTTTATATTTCCTGACTCACATGTCCAAATCGAAATATTTTTTGCCTGTCCTGCCCCTCGCCCAGTGACTCTTCCACCTTCCAAGAGGCTCAAGCAGGCCAGCAGTGTTCTGCAGGCTAATGCTGACTATGTCCTGATGAGCAAGTGTCAGGGGAGGAGAGTAAAGAGGTGTTGGAGGGTAAAGAGAAGGAGGAAATATCCATACCACTGTATCTTTATATGTCCCACTCTGGACACTGTCTGCACATTTCCATGAAAGCTGCAGTTATGTAGCCTTTCCAATAAGTATAATGGTATATTAGCCCAGTGGAGTGGAGTGAACATTACCTCTCGATTGTCTTTATTAGCCTGCACCAGTGTGCCTTCAAAACAAGGGTCCAAATACTGCACATAATCAGTGTACTGAAGGTCAAAGAGAAAGGCAGAGATTATTAGATTAGTCACTTTTTGCATTCCATGACCTAATATGCTGTGATTCTTAAATCCTCTGGTAAGATGTGAATTTGTGGTTTGACAGTAGCGTTGTGTACTCACAGTAATGACATTGACAAAGTCATTCTCTCCCAGGGTGTTCAGGATGGTGTTGATGGTGTGTTTGGCTATAGTCATTCTCAAGCCCTTCATGCTACCACTGGCATCCACCACTATGATGATGTCCTTAGGAGAGGTGGCTCCCTGGATATACCTAGGAAACAAAGATGGGATGAAGGAAAAGGAAGTTCACTGTTCTTCATTTATTCACTGTCATACATGTCAAGTCTATATAACCATATGAAAAAAAAATCTAAGAGAAAAGGCAAACCTGCATGGCATGCATGAAGAGATTACAAAACTAGGTGTATCTGCAGTTAAATCTAAATATAAGAATGGTTCCAGCTAGGGGGTATTGTTTTCTTCATTACTGATTATTGGGCACTGTTATTCCTATGGTACTTTGCATTTTCTTTTTCTTCTTCACTGTAAGAATGAAGGACTAAGTTGTCATTTGTTAAAGCCTCATGGGAATTGTATTTGTAATCCTTCACCATCTAAGAAAGAGAATTTGATTTAAGATCCCCTCTTTTAGTTCCTGAGCAGGCAAAGTGGTATGTACATTTATTTTCTAGTTATAAGTTTCGGATGTTTTTGTGTAAACAAAACATCAGTGAAAAGAGCCAGAGCGTTCCACGTGATGTATATGTGTTTTGACTTCTTAGCTGAACACTCATCTAAGACATTACTGTGATCACAGTAAGAAGTCATAAGACTGTGAGAATCACAATGAAAACCTGTCAGAGAAATGCTACAGGGGAAGGATTTAATCTGTTTCAGCTCATACTGGATCACTATAAGAGGATGAGAGACAGAATAGAATATGGATTGAAGTACATGACAGGTATACACACACTGTCTCTCTCACATGCACACATACACACACACACACACTCTAAAACACACGTGATTATTACCTGACATCTTAGCCTCCCCTCAGATCAGAACAAAGATGTTTTTTTCTAATGTTGCTGGGGCTTTCTAGGCATCTGCTTTTTATTCATTACAGCTGAAGGATTGTGAGTATCATATTTAAAGGCATTAACTGTGCCAGAAGGTGTGTGATAGAATTTGGCAGAGAAGAAAGAGGCTAATGAGGGACTTATGAAATGGACTAAAGATTAAAGATGTTAGGCATGCTGCTGCTCTTAATAGTGCCTTCGCCCCTGACTCTTCACTCTTGGGCCCCAGTCAGATTACAGATTATCAAAGCAGAAGTTCTTGGGGCTTTGGCATCGGAACCATAAACACAATTTGTTTATCAAGCTGACCAAGCACTCCTCCAGGATGTTTAAACTATAGAATTTTTGACTGAAAATTTATTTTGATTTGATAGCTCTATGTGATCAGTGGCAATACACACACACAACCCAATCAGAGAGAGCACAACTCTAAGACTCACCAGTTGCGATTCCTAACATCAAACGTGACTACACCATTTTCATCTGGTGTCCACTGAATGCCTTGCAGATAAAACAGACAGCAATTTTAATAGGCCTCTATGGCAGTCCATAGAATGGTTAAGACAGTTATGTAAAGTGCTGACAGTTTTTGCAGAATATTTTAAAACAAATGAAAACATGAAAAAATGCTTTTGGTGCCTGTCAATATAGTGTAATGTATCACCTAATGTTTTAATGATGTGGGAGTAATCATGTATAGTACATAAGTATATGGTAAAATAATAGCATTTCTATTTTTTTCTACCAATACCATACATAGTCAATCATATCAAATATAATGCATAATAAATTATATTTGATATTAATGTATGTTTAACAAAAGCGTTAAATGAGCATCTGAACACTCTGTATGCTTATTTATGTGTTTACAGACCTCTGTGGAAGGGGAGAATTGACTCTAACCTATGTCTAATTACAACCTGTATTTAAGCAGTTCCAAACATCTACTCCCCGCGCAGTATTGCCTACCTTTCATGGACAGCATACCGAGCATTTCTTTCTTCCTGGTTCCCTGTATGGCTCGACTTGTTTTGTGTATGGTTCTCGCTCTCTTGGATTTGCCCCTCTGTACCTCTGCCTGATTTCTGCTGCCTATCGTTTACCCTGACCTGAACTGCTGCGACGCTCTGCCCCTGGTAATTCCTGGGTTCTTCTCTCCAATAAACCTCATCAGTTTACACCGGTCTGCATTTGTCTGTTTCACATCATGTACCCAATGTCACAATAACATTGATCATAATGAAGCCATACTGACCAATAAACACCTGGAACTGTTGGAGAGCAAACATTTGACATGGCTAGAAGTCACTTAGAAATCAAAGTCACTTTGAAATGTGTGAAACTTTGAGAACAAACCGACTAATCAATACTACTTCTACTACTACTACTACTACTGCTTATTAATAATAATAATAATAGCTGTGTGGATTAATGGAATAGTGGAATTGTGAACATTAGTGAAATGAGTGAACTTTACCAGGGTACAGCCTGAGGAAGCCAGTGGGGCTGCCAAAGTACTGCCAGGTTAGAGTTGGGTCCTTTTCATAGTTGCTCACAAACACTTCATTTAAAGCCTCCGACATGTATACACCATTCAGAATATCTGGATCTGTGGCAGCAGACATATTTGTTGGGGATGATGAAAATGGATGGAAGATCTTTTAAAACATTCAAAAGAAGTACATTTCTGACATGTTGATGTATGTAGTGTAGTGTATATAGGTCAGGGCTGTGCGGTTCCCCCGGCAGCCACTAGGGGGAACCCACGGGCTGTATCTAGGAGGGGTTCTAATAATCAGCAGTGTTCCGCTGCAGCTGTCTTCCCTGTTACTTAGGGGAGGGAGTTGCAGTGGATCACTGCTGAGTCGTTTGGATCCCATGCCTCTCGTTTGCCAGCCAGCTAATTCTCTCTCTTGTGAATTTTGGTGTCTCGTCGCCTTTTGTGCTCCAGTTCTTCTTCTAGCTTTACTTATTAGAGTTACTTTCTCCTGCGCCGCTTTCTGGCCTATCAAGTTTTCCCCCAAACGTTCTATTCCTATCCATTTTGGTTTTTGGTTTGGGAAGGGTTTTTTGTTTATGCCAGTTACTTCCCCTGGCGTTTTTTGGTTTACCTTTTGGTTGTGCTCGTTTCCTGTTTCTTTTATGCGTTATTTCAGTTTGACTCTATTTAGTTTTCTCCCGTCGTTTCTGCATGGTCGAGTTCTTTCTTTTGTTTGTTACGCGTTGAGTTTTTCCGCATTATTTCTGTTTGGCTCGCTCTGCATTTGGTATTTCTAGCTCCTTATTTCTCTGAGTCAGATTGTGTCTGCCTGCTTGTGTTTTACGGCATTTGGGTTTTTCGTTTCATTATAATCCGCGGTGGTCCTCCCCACTCTGTACCACCACCCTTACAATATACACTGCTCAAAAAAATATGAAGGGAAAATAACATATCCTACATCTCAATCCAACTGAAAATTTTTTATTACATAGTGGAATGCATTACACTATTTATTACATAGTGGAATGCGTTGAGAACAAAATAACAAAAAACGATCAATGTAAATCAAAATTATCCCACTGAGTTCTGGATTTGGAATCATACTCAAAATCAAAGTGGAAAATCAAATGAATCAAATGGAAATTCCTCAAGACAAGTTAAAATGAGACTCAGTAGTGTGTGTGGCCTACACGTGGCTGTATGACCTCCCTACAATGCCTGGGATTGCTCCTGACGAGGTAGCGGAGAATCTCCTCCCAGATCCGGATTAAAGCGTCAGTCAAATCCTGGACAGTCTGTGGTGTAACGTGCCATTGGTGGCTGAAACGAGACATGATGTCCAGATGTGCTCGATTGGATTCAGGTATGGAGAAGGGGCAGGCCAGTCCATAGCATCTGTGCCTTCATCATGCAGGAACTGCTGACACACTTTAGCCACATGAGGCCTAGCATTGTCATGCATCAGAAGGAACCCAGGGCCCACTGCACCAGTGGTCTCACAGTGGGTCTGAGGATCTTCTCCCAGTAGCTAATGGCAGTCAGGGTACCTCTGGCTAGCACAAGGAAGTCTGTGCAGCCCTCCAAAGAAATGCCTCCCCACACCATTACTGACCCACTGCCAAACCAATTATGCTGGAGGATGTTGAAGGCAGCAGAACATTCTCCACGGCATCTCCAGACTCTGTCACGTCTGTCATGCGCTCAGTGGGAACCTGCTCTCGTCTGTGAAGAGCACAGGGTGCCAATGGCGAATATGCCAATCTTGGTGTTCTCTGGAAAATTCGCCCTGCACGGTGTTGGCTTGTAAGCACAAGCCCCACTTGTGGATGTTGGGCCCTCATACCACTCTCATGGAGTCTGTTTCTGACAGTTTGAGCAGAAAAATGGATATTAGTGGCCTGCTGGAGGTCATTTTGCAGGGCTCTGGTACTGCTCCTCCTGTTCCTCCTTGCACAAAGGAGGAAGTAGCGGTCCTGCTGCTGGTTTGTTGCTCTCCTACGGAATCCTCCATGTCTCCTGGTGTACTGGCCTGTCTCCTGGTATCTGCTCCTTGGTCTGGACACATTGCTGACAGACACAGCAAACCTTCTTGCCACAGCTCACATTGATGTGCCATCCTGGATGAGCTGCACTACCTGAGCAACGGAGTCTGTGGATTGTAGACACAGCCTCATGCTACCTTTAGAGAACTGACAAAATGCCAGTGACCAAAACATCAGCCAGAAAGGATGAGAACAGAGAAAAGGTCTGTGGTCACCACCTGCAGTACCACTCCTTTATAGGGGGTGTCTTGCTAATTGCCTCTCATTTCTACCTGTTGTCTGCTCCATTTGCACAACAGCAGGTGAAATTGATTCACAATCAGTGTTGCTTCCTAACTGAACAGGTTTGTTTCACAGATGTGTTGTTGACTCTGAGTTACATTGTGTTGTTTAAGTGTTCCCTTTATTATATATATATATATATAAATATAAATATTTTTTCATTTTAAATGCAATAATATGCTACTAGCACCTAAAAAACCCTTTTTATAAGTAAAACATAATTAAAAGTAATATAAAATTAATTGCATGATGATGGTAGTTGTGATGTTTAAGTCAATAATTTAATGAATATAAAAATATACCATGCTTTAATATACTTGAAAGTTGATTGAAATTATGTCCGGGTTTTTTGTCAACACCGTCAGACATTTTTTAAAATAAAAAAAATCAGGCGTTATTGTGGTCAGCTCACACACTACGGACCCCTTTACCACTTCCTGTTTCTTCCACATGCCACAAGACCACTGTAGCTCTGGTAAGTTTTTAACATTCTTTTCACTTCATACTTATTTGATAATAGCTGGTGTGTCACAACCATAGTGTGTCAACACCAAAATCAATTAAATGCAAGATCAGTTTGAATTTATTTTAAATAAAGGCTGAATTTCAGTAGTTTATAGATGCCAAAAGCAACTGATAATAAACATGGCTCCTGTCAGAAATACATGTGTTATAAGAGGTGGTAGGGTATTTTGTCAACTCCGTCAGCTGTCAACACCATCAGGATTTGTGTCTGACGGTGTTGATCCTTTCTCTGATGGTGCTGACAAATGCCACTAAAGCGTGTTATTTAACTATATGTTATGTAGTTGATATTAACATTTCATTAATATTACTTCCTATGTATTTTACAGCTATTTCTATTACAGATTTATGCATTGATTGTCAGGCTAGAATGGCAAAAGGGAAGCTGTCAGTAGAGGAGCGTAAGAGAAGGAACAGGGAGTATCAAAAAAAGAAGGAGAGAAAAAATTAACAGCCAGCTTGAGCTGAAGGAGGAGTTTCTGAGAAAAGAGAGGCAAAGGTGGAGAAATAGGGTGAAGGAGGGGAAAATAAAAAACCAGGGACTTGGAAGAAAGAGCAAAGAGGCAAAAGAGAAGGTTTTGGAAACAAAGAGCTTTTCATTCTCTACCAACAGAAATTAAGAAATGAAACTACACATGTCCACTTAGTTCAAAATCAAACCAAGGAGTACAGGAACTTGATAAGAGATTGTAATGAAACCACAGATATTGTGCATGTTGACTTCTCTGAGGCCTGGAAATGTAAATACAGCTCAGAAGTACATTCTTGTCACTATGAACAAAGCCTCCCACAGGTCACACTCCATACAGGCACGTTTCACACCAAGCATGAAAAAGTAGGATTCTGTGCAATCTCTGAGTCCAAGCGCCAGGATGCAGCAGCTATCTGGGCCTATATGGATCAAGTCCTGAAAGATATTCTCATCAGATTTCCAAACATTAACACAGTTCACTTCTGGTCTGATGGCCCAAGCAAACAATATAAAAACAAAAAACTTTCTCCTCCTCTCTGTTGTCCCTCCACGACTGGGATTCAAGAATGCCACATGGAATTATTTCCCTACATCCCATGGCAAGGGTGCCCCAGATGGCATCGAAGAGATGTGCGGACAGTATTGTGCTGAGAGGTCAGGACATTGTGGATGCCAGAGCATTTTATGAGATGGTGTCCAGAAGCCTAAGTGGTGTAAAGCTACAGTACGTCACCAATGATGACCTCCAGTCTTATGACAGTCTACTCTTACAACCCCTGAAATCCATCATAGGAAAAAGGAAGATGCATCAAGTGGTAGCTCAAGGAAATATCATATATTGCAGGCACCTTTCATGTTTTTGTAGTGAGCCACAGATCTGCCAGTGTTTCAGTCCCGCTATTCATTCTTTTGATGGCATCTCACAGGACCTAGATGAGCATGAGGGTTTGAGGGCTGTAGAAATATGTCCTCTGGAGATGTTGATGGAGGCCATGGAGAGAGAGCCCAGCAGTGGACCTATGGGCACAACTACTACGATTGAACCTGGTGATGTTCAGACTGGAGATTGGCTTGTTGTCATGTATGAGGATCAGTGGTGGCTGTCTAAAGCCTTAACAACTGACCAAGAGCACCAAGATGTCCAGGTTGAATTTTTTCACCCACATGGGCCAAATGTTAGGTTTCAACAAAAACAAGGATGTCGGGATGTCTGCTTTGTGCCATTTCCAAATGTTCTAGTCAAGCTCAAAGAACCATCATCACCAGTTCGTACAAGCAGAACCAGGGAAATATACCAAATATCTGCAGAGGTCATGGACTTCATATCTGAGGAACTCTTTAATCGTCTGTTTCCTGTTGTTTAAAGTCTATTGACACATTGAAAATCTATGATGTTTCTAAACTTTTATACCACAATTATACTACAGTATTTTGTCCAAGGATGTTTTAAAATGATGAATGGTATGAATTGATGAATGACATGAATTGTTTTCTGGTGGTCATTTTTAATGAATTAATCTCCTGTTCCACGTTTGTCACCACCGTCAGATGTGTCACCACCGTCGACATATTGTCAACTCCGTCAGATGTTTTTTTATGTATATTTTTCTTGTAAGAATGTTCTATATCTTAATCCCCCAAGGTTTCCTAATAAAATTGTTGCATTTCCAAAATAAATGTGTAATTTCCATGCTTCTAAATATCACTGTTTCTTATGGAGATTAAATACAAACTTTTCAAATATATGTGACCTTAACTGTAATAATTCCCAATGAATAATCTACCTTTTAAAAAGTGATATATATAACGTTGGCTCCGCCCTCCTTTTCCGGTCTTCTCGCTCTTTGGTTTACCTCGTGTTCTTGTTTTGGGTTTTTCTGTGCTTTCCCTCGTCACTCCCCTTGTCAGACTTTCACACGCTCCTCATCATCATCTACACCTGTGTCCAGTTAAGTTTACCTGTTTCGTTCCTATTTATACTCTGTGTCCTGTCTTCCTGGTTGTCGGTTAATTTCTCAGCAATCTCCCTGTTGTCATCGCTCACGGTCTGTCTATTCTATTTCCCCCCGCTGTCTGGTTAGTTGCTCGTTCTACGTGTTTTGGTCTTGGGTTTAGGTTCTGTGTTATATTGATTCTGTTTGTGTGATTTCGGTTATTTCGTGTGTTTCATGTTCGCGGTTGTCTCGTGTTAATCATTATGTTTATTCTTAGTTCATTTGTAGTTTGTTTAGCGTCAGTCCCTTGTGCGTATTCTAAAGTGTTTGTTCCTATTAGTACGTGGTTTGTTTGTCAGCTCCGTGTGTGTGGTGTTTATTACTCTTTTGTCTCTACCCGTTTAATCTAGAGTTCTTAGTGTTTACCCTTACGTATCTGTTAGTTTTGCCTTTACCCAGTTACGTTTATTCCCTGTTGTTAGATGCTCTTCATTCCTAGTTGTGCTTTGTGTTGATTTCCTAATAAACTCCTCCCTTTTGTTAGATCCTGCGTTTGCGTCACTATCCTCCGTTAAACCGGAACAGATTAACCGACCTCAATTAATATGACGCAGCAGGTTCCTGAAAATCTGTCTCCTTACCTTAACCCCGGGTATTTTTTGTCAAAATTAGATGGTCTCCAGTCGTCCTTTGTTAAGGACCCCACGGGAAGAACCGTAGCTCTTCTTTCTCTTGCGTGCTGTCCAGAGGAATTCAGTGGGGAAAGCAAACAGGTAGAGGTCTTTATACTGCAGTGTGAGGTTTACATCCGGTTACTTACCTGTCCCAGACCTCCTGATAATTTTTTGGTCTTGTTCGTAAGATCCTTACTTAAGGGTAGGGCTCTAGAGTGGGCCAACAGGGAGTTAGCCAACTGTAGTGCTGAGGCGTGGTCCGTAGAGGGATTCTGCAGCCTCATGCGTACTAGGTTTGCTGGGAAACCTGTCCCGACCTCCACCCTGGCACTCAGTGAGCACTCTGCAGCTGTACTCCCCAAGAAGAAATTTGGGGGGGGCTGCGTACAGACTCGCTGTACCCTTGGAGCCCAGTTGACAGACCCCATCCGGCACGTAGGCAGGATTAAGGACCTGAGGGCCGCGCCCTCCAGCGTCTCGCCACCGGCCTCCGCCACACCCTCCAGCGTCTAGCCGCCGGCCTCTGCTACGCCTTTCAGCGTCTCGCCACCGGACTCCGCCTCTCTTCCCGGTGTCCCTCCGGCCGCTGCGCCGCTCCCGAGCATTCCAACCGCCGCTGCCTGTTCCAGTGACCCAGAGGAGGTCACCTTCGCCGCTGCCTGTTCCGGTGACCCAGAGGAGGTCACCTTCGCCGCTGCCTGTTCCGGTGACCCAGAGGAGGTCACCTTCGCCGCTGCCTGTTCCGGTGAACCGGAGGAGGTCGCCCTCGCCGCCGCCTGTTCCAGTGACCCAGAAGGGGTCGCCTCCGCCGCCGCCTGTTCCAGCGACCCGGAAGGAGTCTTCACCGTGTCGCTGACCCCGCCGGCCCCAACGCCCCCGAACGTCCTTTCGCCACTTAAGGCCCCCTCGGCCTCCTCGCCCCCAAGGGCCTTCTCCGCCGCTGCCTGTTCCGGTGAACCGGAGGAGGTCGCCCTCGCCGCCGCCTGTTCCAGTGACCCAGAAGGGGTCGCCTCCGCTGCCGCCTGTTCCAGCGACCCGTAAGGAGTCTTCACCGTGTCGCTGACCCCGCCGGCCCAAACGCCCCCGAACGTCCTTTCGCCACTTAAGGCCCCCTCGGCCTCCTCGCCCCCCCAGGGCCTTCTCCGCCGCTACGCTTCCTGCTGGTTCACATGAGAGACCTGTGAGCACACCCGAGGCCCAAGAGAGGCCTGTGAGCGCACCCGAGGCCCAGGGGAGGCCTGTGAGCGCACCCGAGGCCCAGGGGAGGCCTGTGAGCGCACCCGAGGCCCAGGGGAGGCCTGTGTACGCACCCGAGGCCCAGGAGAGGCCTGTGTACGCACCCGAGGCCCAAGAGAGGCCTGTGAGTGCACCCGAGGCCCAAGAGAGGCCTGTGAGTGCACCCGAGGCCCAAGAGAGGCCTGTGAGTGCACCCGAGGCCCAAGAGAGGCCTGTGAGCGCACCCGAGGCCCAAGAGAGGCCTGTGAGCGCACCCGAGGCCCAAGAGAGGCCTGTGAGCGCACCCGAGGCCCAGGAGAGGCCTGTGAGAGCACCCGAGGCCCAGGAGAGGCCACTTTCAGTCCCCGTATCCGGGACCCGGAGGAGGTCGTCTCCCGACATTGCCGTGCCTGCGACCCGGAGGAGGTCGTCACCCGACATTGCCGTGCCTACGACCCGGAGGAGGTCGTCACCCGACATTACCGTGCCTGCGACCCGGAGGAGGTCGTCACCCGACATTCCTGTGCCCACAGCCCGGAGGAGGTCTTCACCGGACGTTCCCGTGCCCACTGCCTATCAGCGGACAATTCCTGTGCTCACGGACGCTGCACTGCCTGCCTGTGGGCCTGAACTTGTAAAGACTGCCGGTTCTGGCTTTATACCCAGTTTGCCCTTTGTCCCCTGCTCCATCCCTGGTTTTTTGTTGGTCCCTGTTCCGGTCGTGATCTCTGTACGTGTCTGCATACCTGTCCATGTATCTGTGTCAAGTGGTGTGCTTTCTGTCCCCGTCCCCGTGTCAGTTCCCCAAGTCACTGTACACTTTGTCCCCGTACATATGTCCGCCATCCATCACATCCTCGCCACTGTTACATCCTCAGTCTCTGGCCCTGCTCCCGCACCTGTTCCCAGTCCTGTCCCGTCTAGTCCTGTTCCCGATCACCTGTTGTTCCCCAGTACCGCCCCTGTGTCTCCTGTATCTCTCCCTTCAGCCAAGCCCATAGTCTCACGCCCTGTTCTCCCTACCCTGCCGTTTAGTCCCACAACCCCTGGATTTTCCCCCCGTCTTGTGTCCCCGGCCTGTCCAGTTCTGTCCCGCCCTAGGTCTGTAGTCCCCGTCCCTTACTGTGCCCCTTGGGTTACTACTGTGTCCTAGTTTCTTGTTTTCCCCTGTTCTGTGTTTTTCTAGGTTTTGTGTGTGAATTGTTTTGCGTGCCCCGGAGTGGCACGCTTAGAGGGGGGATTCTATAACGTTGGCTCCGCCCTCCTTTTCCGGTCTTCTCGCTCTTTGGTTTACCTCGTGTTCTTGTTTTGGGTTTTTCTGTGCTTTCCCTCGTCACTCCCCTTGTCAGACTTTCCCACGCCCCTCATCATCATCTACACCTGTGTCCAGTTAAGTTTACCTGTTTCGTTCCTATTTATACTCTGTGTTCTGTCTTCCTGGTTGTCGGTTAATTTCTTAGCAATCTCCCTGTTGTCCTCGCTCACGGTCTGTCTATTCTATTTTCCCCCGCTGTCTGGTTAGTTGCTCGTTCTGCGTGTTTTGGTCTTTGGTTTAGGTTCTGTGTTATATTGATTCTGTTTGTGTGATTCCGGTTATTTCGTGTGTTTCATGTTCGCGGTTGTCTCGTGTTAATCATTATGTTTATTCTTAGTTCATTAGTAGTTTGTTTAGCATCAGTCCCTTGTGCGTATTCTAAAGTGTTTGTTCCTATTAGTACGTAGTTTGTTTATGTCAGCTCCGTGTGTGTGGTGTTTATTACTCTTTTGTCTCTACCCGTTTAGTCTAGAGTTCTTAGTGTTTCCCCTTACGTATCTATGTTAGTTTTGCCTTTACCCAGTTACGTTTATTCCCTGTTGTTAGATGCTGTTCATTCCTAGTTGTGCTTTGTGTTGATTTCCTAATAAACTCCTCCCTTTTGTTAGATCCTGCGTTTGCGTCACTATCCTCCGTTAAACCGTAACAATATAATTCATTTGTTCATAAAACAGAGAACAAAGAAACTGCAAAGAGTCAAAATATCTGGAATAGGTTCATTCAAAATGTATTTCTTTACATCTCTATGTGTCTGATGGTGTTGACAAATATCTAGTGCCGATTCCACAAACATGTAAATTATAAAATAATGTTACGCTTGGGAGGTTGGGAGGCAAACCATTAGAACTTGGCACCCCAAACAGCATGTATTAACATCTTACTTGAAGAGAAGAGGACATGTCCGTGTGCGGTCAATTGCAGAAAGTTTTAAGGCAGATTTGAATCGACCCGCGTGCTGGGAGCACAGATATTGGCTTTGCAGTTGGCGCTTACACGACCCGGGTCACTTCCTTGCAAAAGGCTAAGACTTCACGGAGCAGGCCTCTTCCAGGCTGCTCCGAACTTTCTTGGAAAGTGAAGACTTCGCAGGATGTCACAGCAGTGGTTTGCAGATGCTCAGTCTGAATTGCTGCGGACACGTGCGCCGGCAAAAAGGGGCAAGCAATGAAACCCCGGGCGCCGCTCATTCGTATGCGTTCGGGTTCACCAATGGAAAGGGTCGCCATGGACGTCATGGGTCCGTTCCCCGTTACAGAGGCAGGTAACAAATACGTCCTCGTTGCAATGGACTACTTTACGAAGTGGATCGAGGCGTACGCCAGACCAGAGTACGAGCACAACTGTAACCGCATTGGTCAACGAATTTTTCTGCCGGTTTGGGGTTCCGGAAAGTTTACACAGTGACCAAGTTGTGAAATTTTGAGTCGGAGATTATGGCCGAAGTCTGCAAATTGTTAGGGATTAACAAAGCCAGGACCACACCAATGCACCCGGGAGCGCCCCAGACGTGGGTCTGCCATATAAGCCCAGTCCACTGTTTAAGGACCTACTAAATAGGTTACACGACGCACACAGGGCCGCTAGAGACGCCCAGGGTGCCGCAAGCCTGAAACAAAAAACGGCGTATGACGCGCAGTGTAGTGGGGGACCATTATCCCTGTGTCACCCGAAGCTACAATCTAGTTGGGTAGGACCGTGTTCTGTGGTAAAGCAGCTCAGTGAGGTTGTGTATAGGGTTAAATGGGTAAGGAAAAGTGTTGTCGTACACAGGGACTGGCTGGCAGGGGCGTAGCGGCAAATTTTTGTCCCTTATCTCAAGAATCACTGATATATATATATATATATATATATATATATATAATCTTCCACGTTATGTGTTCATTTTCAGAATATATGCAATAGCAATCACATCTACCTGATGAAACCAATGAGTAAGGGGGGGAGGTGGTGCACTACCTTTGTTGTACACATTGGTGGGCACTTGGATGACACTTTGTCGTGTGCTCACAGAAAGTCTGTTGAAGTGCTCATTTTTCTCCAGTGGAAGCTCTCCACCTAATTCCACATAGTTTCCATCCTCATCCATAGTGTTTATCAGCATGGCATTGTAGTAGTCAAACTACAGGAGGAAACCACACTCTAAAACTGAGTTCAAACACAATGTTTCTCTACATGCAGCTGAAAGCATGAAACCCCACAGCTTCATTCCTTTGTGAGGCACATGTGACGTCACACTGATTACTGAATGTCTGGACATAAGTAGAGGGAGGATTAGTTGCTCACCTTTAATGTGGCATTGTACTCATGGTAGAGATCGGCATCTTCAGCAGTCTCTGCCATTTTCTAAATAAACATTAAACACACATGCCAACTCAAAGAACATGAATTATAGTCAAGGACCCACAACAGTGCACTTACGCTGTATTACACTGTATAATTGAACAAACCTGCATCCATGATAAATTGTTAAACACATACACACACTGTTTAGCTAGGTTGTCAGACTCTTGCCATGGAAGATGATAGCTCTTCAGTGTGCAGTGCTAAATCTTTGATTTAATACACTCAATTCAACTTGTTAGCTAATTACCAAGTCCTTCATGTTCTTCATGAGGGTGTGTCAGAGGTAGCAATGCAATTATTACCTACACAAATTTTTTTTTGTTTAATGTTTTTTAATGATTCAGTTAATCCATGGTCATTTCTTCCCTGGGGTACATTTGCATGCACAACACTGTATCATAATAGCTGAACAGGATGCCTCACTTTGACAGAATCCATTTTCCTGCCAAGCATGTTCTCCATATCTTTTACAAATGTCTTCACCAGCTCCATGCCATCCACCTTGTCAATCCTCACTATGGGCTCAACATCCTTGTACTTCTGTATAAGCACATACACACAGATACACACAATGATGACTACATTATCCATGTTTAACTTTTCTTTGTGCTCCAAGTGTACATATTTCCTACACTCATTGAATTTCATGTCTACCTATTTCTTGTGTGCTTCAAGTATACGAATAATCCACTTTAACACCAAACTGGTAGAACAGATAAAACGACATACAGTATATATTGCTGCTCAAGACCCAGGAGGGAATAAAAATAGTTTCAACTAAATAGTCTGGTCTTCTACAATAATATTTGAATAACCAGTATATAGCCTTCTCATAGTTTTTCCAAGAACATTTGGGGAAAACCATCTTCAAAAGTACACAAACTTGTGTTCACTGGGTCAGTGTCATTCAGTTCCTACAATGATTTGGTTGAAACAAAGCAATAAAAGTCCTCCTGACATTTTGGACAGAGACCATTTGACTGAAAATAATTCTCTGCTGATAAAGATGCATCCATTTCATTATCAGCTCATACACTAGACATTGCAGATGTTTTTTGCTTATTTCATCAGTATCATGTTAGACACTGGTAAAAACAAACCCACAACATTTATGGACCCATATATGTACACAGCTTGCAAACACCATCTACTCTTGGTCTGGGCTCACAGAAACAGGCATGTAATAAGAAGTCAGTTAAGGCTAGTTCTACATTAACCAAATATATTGCATTCTATGAGTAGCTCCATTTCCAAATCAGTGTTTTGATACATTGTGACAATGGTATAGAAAGAGAAGTTTAAAAGGTTCTAAGATGTTTTTTTCAATACAGGATTTCCTATCCTAGGATGTATGCTTTCCTTTATACTTCCATGCTGTGTGTTGAGTGTTCTTCCACTAAAACCACTGTGCAGGTTCAGCAATTAGAAGAGAAGTCAGCCTAAGGTAATCTACATTCTCACACCATTTAGAGTGGCAAGTTTCATTAAGAGTTTATATTAGAGAATGAGCGAGACAGAGAAAAGATAAAGTGGGGAGGAAATTGTTGGGAGGAACATGAAGACTCGGGGACCAAACCCCTTTTCCATGACTGTATCGCCATGTACATTGCCCAATCAGAGGGCGGACACACATGCTGAGTAGAGCGGTCTTTATAAAAAGGGCTTGTACAATTAACATTTACAGCTTCACGTAATGAAACAGATAACATACGAACACGAGAACGACGAGGCATGACGACAAAGCTAAAGAAACTAAAGACAAAGTAGATATTTGCTGGAACTAAACAGAAAACCACACAATCACATGAATGCAGATACACAGGCAAAGAAGATGAAACCATATAACCTGAATGAGCAGACTACACACATAGAATCATAGCTAAACTAACCAGCCATTGACGGCGCTGGAGGCCGCCAGGGAGCGAGGACACGACCGAGAATAGCATTTATACTGATAAATTATGAGTTATGAAACAGGGCACCACCCTGAAATTTCAGGGAAATATGTATTTGATAACTGGAATAGATGAAATGACGATATGTCAGTCTCATTACCAAAGGGTTGAGTTCTGAATATTAATAATTGTTCAAATTTATTGAATGGTTAATATCATAATTGAAGCATTACAGGGAATAACATGTGGAATGGTTTGGCTCAGGAACATAGCTAAGTCTACACTAAGAGCACAAAATTCCCAACAGAGGCTAATGAAAAGTGCTAATCAGATAAAACCAGTTGTTATGGAGGGATAGAAATATGCAGAGGCAAACCATTAGAACTTGGCACCCCAAACAGCATGTATTAACGTCTTACTTGAAGAGAAGAGGACATGCTCCGAACTTTCTTGGAAAGTGAAGACTTCGCAGGATGTCACAGCAGTGGTTTGCAGATGCTCAGTCTGAATTGCTGCGGACACGTGCGCCGGCAAAAAGGGGCAAGCAATGAAACCCCGGGCGCCGCTCATTCGTATGCGTTCGGGTTCACCAATGGAAAGGGTCGCCATGGACGTCATGGGTCCGTTCCCCGTTACAGAGGCAGGTAACAAATACGTCCTCGTTGCAATGGACTACTTTACGAAGTGGATCGAGGCGTACGCCAGACCAGAGTACGAGCACAACTGTAACCGCATTGGTCAACGAATTTTTCTGCCGGTTTGGGGTTCTGGAAAGTTTACACAGTGACCAAGTTGTGAAATTTTGAGTCGGAGATTATGGCCGAAGTCTGCAAATTGTTAGGGATTAACAAAGCCAGGACCACACCAATGCACCCGCAGGAGGATGGCTTAGTGAAGAGATTTAACTGCACGCAGGTGACCTAGCTCGCCATGGTCACTCGCTGGCATCAGAGAGACTGGTACGTGCAATTGCGTGTCGATCGGCGGTGCAAGAATCGACTGGTTTCACCCCTGCGTGCCTTATGTTTGGCAGGGAACACCCGTAGACCTTGCTTTTGGAGCGCCCCAGACGTGGGTCTGCCATATAAGCCCAGTCCACTGTTTAAAGACCTACTAAATAGGTTACACGACGCACACAGGGCCGCTAGAGACGCCCAGGGTGCCGCAAGCCTGAAACAAAAAACGGCGTATGACGCGCAGTGTAGTGGGGACCATTATCCCTGTGTCACCCGAAGCTACAATCTAGTTGGGTAGGACCGTGTTCTGTGGTAAAGCAGCTCAGTGAGGTTGTGTATAGGGTTAAATGGGTAAGGAAAAGTGTTGTCGTACACAGGGACTGGCTGGCAGGGGCGTAGCGGCAAATTCTGGGCCCTGTACACTCTCAATGTCAGTGGGCCCCTATAAATGGCAAAAAAATAATAAATCAGGATTTTTATGGGTCCCTCTCCCTACTCAGGCCCTGGGTTGTCAGGTCCACTTTCCCCGTCCACTACATGCCGGCTGGCACCGTACAGGCCCAAGGGTCCGGTTGGCCAGAAGGACTCTGAGATTGATTCATCACACTCCACAGGACACAAACAGAGCTGGCACTGAGGACCCTGTTGCTTGTCACAAAGGCGAGTCGGGAGAGAACGCTACTGTGGATTACAGACAAATGGACGCTGAGGCACCCTTGCCTCCCAGTTCTCGCAAAAGGTACTCCATTACATACACAATACACCAGGCCACAGAGGGCCCGTGGGCCACCCCGTCCCTTGGGTGACTTTGTCACCGGATTCCCTATTAAGTGTCACTGGGACGGCTGACTGTGAGGGGGGGGGCTATGTGACAGCCCTGACCATATGGACTAGACTCCCGCTAGTGGGGGATGCCGGGAAATGTACAGGGTGGGAGATTTACTTTAATTAATGTTCCTTATCATGTGAATTTATGCATCATTGCTTTGTCAGTTTGTGATGGAGTGAGTACCGTCACCAGCAGAGGTGATGAACCCGGTGAGGATCGTGGAATGCTGTCTCCCTTTTTGTCTATACAGAGTGGACCAGTCCAGGTGATTGGGGGGAGGAGTTGGAGGAGTTAAAAGGAAGGAGAGATCTGCAATGAAGGAGGACCTCCGCGATTGTTGATCGGAGGGAGGCTAGTAAACGGCCTCGGGGTTTCCCTAGACTAAGAGGGTGATTGCGCAGATAAGAGAGACGGGATGCCTGGAGAGTATGGCCAGTTTTCAACTTGGGATCTTTGAGTAGAGACTATTTTAATCTGTGAGAGAGCACGTAGACACTTTTAGGCTCGGGGCTGAGGGGATAAAACTAATAAAATACAAAATACCATCTGGAAACTTTTGTCCCGCGTCTGTTTGGTGAGGCCTCTATACCCGACACGATCACGCTACGGCCACATTACCACACAGTTCATTTATGGAAATGTGGGAATGCTTTGGGGACATTTTGTTGGGGAGAGTAAAGATCACCATAAATGTGTTCAGCAATATGCTGCCAGAGCACAGAGGAAAAAAAAAAAAAAAAAAACAACCCAACAGTACGGTGATTACTGTTGAAAAGTGTCCAATAAAGGAGCATTTCTTGCGAAATGAGCTTCCTGAATGTGTCTCTTTCTTAACCGACACAATATGTTTTCCTCTTTTGAACATTAACAGTAACACCAGCGTAGTTACCCGTCACATATGGCTCCGCCCCCCCTCAACTAGCTGTCACTCCCAGTCGTCCTGTTCCGTGTGTCAGAGTTTTTCCATGCCTGTTAGTCCCGCCTTGTCTCCCAGTTGCCATGGTTCCCCTTCTGTCTGTCATGCCCCTGTCTTCAGCGATCCCACCTGTGTCTAGTTAGTTCCTGTTGTTTCAGTGTATTTATATTCCCTGTGTTTCCCTAGTGCCGGGTCATTCATGGTTTGTGAGTAGATCCATGTTCCCTTGCGTTCTTACCACTTTTGTATTTTCCATGTTGGCTGCTGTATGCTGTTTACGTTAGGTCTGTACCTGGTCGTTCTGTGTTTGCACTATTTTGTATCTTTTTTGTATAACCCGTATTTTTGTATCTTTTGTATAACCCGTATGCCCTGTTTATTACATGTGTAGCCCATTTCCCATGTATCCTAGTCTTCGGTTTTGTTCATGCATTAGTTCCGAGTTAACCCGTACTTTAGTTGTCTTCTGTGTCGCATTTCTTACCTTAGTTTGTTAAGTATTCCAGTTGTTCTGTTTCCCATCGGCATCGTGTTCAGTGTTAATTCTAATGTCGTTCTTGTTTTCGCTGTGCCTGGTTTGCCTTCCCTGTTTGGTTGTCTATTCTGTTTCATTTAATAAACCCACCTCTCCTGCATTCAGGGGAGACGCCCACTACCAGATACACCTCGACAGTGTCACTCCCCGTTCAGTCACCCACCTACAGACACACCCCTCAGTACTCCTGCACCTGTTCCTCATTTGTTCTGCCCTTTAAAGCCACACAGGTTCCACCGTCCAGTGGTGTGTATTCCTTGAGCCTGCCTTGAGAAGTGTTAGCATCTTACATGCTTACATGAGTACGTCAGCATCCTCTCCGTGCGCCTGAAGTTCTATTCGGACTGTTTATTGTAGCACCTTAGCACTGCCTTTCCTTTTTGTTCTTGGTTGCCTTTTTTTGTTTGTATTGCTGTGGACATTAAAACATGTCAGCTCCCACTTCGCCTCCTGTTGACTCCATCCCGTTACAATATGGAGGATGGGTTCCCTTTTGAGTCTTGGTCCTCCCAAGGTTTCTTTCTAAATTCCTGCCATCTTAGGGAGTTTTTCCTTGCTTGCTCATTAGGGATCTGGACCCATACGATTGTAAAGATGCTTTGTGATGTGTTGTAAAAAGCGATATATAAATAAATTTGACTTTGACAATATTCCTGTAAATGTTCACATAACTTACACATAAAATTAGGTTACAGCGCTGAAACAGTGACTACTGAAAGTAATGAACGAATAATAACCTGACTAAATGTGGCACACTTGCCCCTCCCTAGTGTAAGCAGAGGGAGGAAAGATGCTAAGACCGAGGCATTGGCCACAAGAGAAAAACAGCCATGGGGGAGGAGACAAGGGTGGACCATGACACCTCGCTTCCCTGTTTCCATAGTTACCTGTGTTTTGTTTTGCTTCCTTGTTTTCTTTTCCATGTTTCCTTGTATGTCTTCCTTATATTTTAAGGACCCTTAATCTTTTTTATGTAACTGTTTTAGGTAAGACTACAGTGGCTAACAGACTAGCTACTAAATCGTTTCAATTGTACCATGTAAAACAACACTAGTTGTTTTAAGATTTACTTAATTTTACTTAAGTCTTCAATTCTGTGAATGTTTTAGTTTTGAATGTTCAGTGGCCTAATCCCCAAAATAATCATAGGATTCATAAAATCTTATTGTTACGTTTAGCCCTCCTCCTCCTGTCGATCGTGCCTGTTTTGTTTTATTAGCCATGTGCGTCTTAGTCCCGCCTCTCGTTCTGTAACCCTGCCCCTCGTATCCCCCCAGGTGTTCCATGTTAGTCCTGTCTATTTAAACCCTTTGTTATGTCTGGAATGTCGCGGGTTGTTTTGTCTGCAGCCCTTGTTCGTGATCTCTGTCTCTACCCGTCGTCTCGTTGTTATATTGCCTTTCTAAGTTCTCTGTAGTGTTCCTGCCCTAGCGTTTAGTTATATCTGTCCATTCTGTGTTTCTGGTCTGCTTCGTGTTCTGCCTTTGTGTTTCATTTGTAATGGATGAATATCTGGATTCACTGACCCAAGCCTGCCTTTTCGACCCTGACTTTGGAATGCCCTTTTATAATAAATCTCGCTTCTCTCAGCAATTGTGTCCGCCTCAAACATCCGCGCCGATAGCGCCGTTACACTTATGAGGGATAGTGTTTTCAGACGAGGATACGCATTCATTTAATCTCTGTGTTATGGTACTTTTGGGAAACCGTGGCCTGTTCTGTGAACTATGCTAACTCAAAGTAGTAAAAAAAAAAGGTTAGATAACAGACAACCTTACCTCTTCACTTCCAGCCACCCCATTCCCCCTGCCCACACACACACACACACACTTTCTTTCATACTAGTATGTACCAAACCAAAGACATAACATATGCAGATTCTTTGATTTACATAAATGCACATTTGAAACCCATTCCTAATAGCTATAGCAGTGACTTACTTTTTGCAGTAGTTGAGATCCCGAGTATCTGGTTGATAAGGCAGAGAGCTGTTTTCCAAATGTGTTTGCCCACTGCTGAACACTAATAAACACACAGAACAAGAAACCACAAATGGACATCAGTTTGAGGGATGTACCTGTAAATGTTTGAGGGCAGCATAAACGTACCACGTAATGCACATGACATGACCATAATGAATAAATCAATCTGTTCTATAAGAGCTGGGCTGTTTCACCCCAGTGTCAGTTAGGCAGTTAGCCTTGCAACTGGGACATGAGAAGTTTGCTCTTTGAATGACCACAAGTTTTCTATTTATATGAATGTGCTAGTGAACAGCTGCTGAATGCACCTGTACCAGTCCATTGAACTGTGCAGAAAACTTTCTTGTGCAAAGTCACTGTCACGATTAGCCCCTCCTCCTGTCAATCATGTGCGTTTCGTAGTCCCGCCTCATGATTTGATTCAGTCAAAATGTACTGCACCAAGGAGAGAGGTACTAAATATGAGGTGATTCTTCCCATAGCAAGGCTATCAACAGAGGCACTCATTTCTCGCAGCATGTCCGACATAAGCATGTTTATCAGTTGGGTGTGAGCATAGTCAACATGAAGTACAGAGAGAAGATAATTAACCGTTTTTATGGTCTTATTTAGAGCGATGCTGTGGGTGTTAAACACTAAGACGGTGCCTTGCAGGGGCAGTTTGCCCAAAGGTTTGCAATTGAGCATGTTGGGCGATGAGCTCGTTCTTGATAGTGGGAATCTCTGCCTGTAACTCACCGCCATGTCGCCTCACAGTTGCCAGACTGACAGCATTTGCGGCAGAGACTCCAATTCCTAGGAGGGAGCCTATGGCGGCGGCCACAGCCAGCAGCCTTCCCAGGTGGGGTTCAGCTTAAGAAACACCTTCTGTGTGTGCAGGCGACAGCTAGTGATCAGCAGCCACGGCTGTTCTTTCAGGATGATCCCTGAATTAGGTCCTGGTTCAACAATTTCAGAGATGATAAGGGTCATTACAGGGCCGAGAACCAGGATCGTAATCAGCCAGGTAATCCTACCAAGACAATTGTACATAGTGAAGCCTCTGCGTTCCAACTGTTGTCTTAAACTATTTTACTACATGTTGGGGCACCCTAGGGTTCATCTTAGGGTTCACCCCCTCTAAGTGTGACCTGAGTACAAAGACAGCTTCGGTTAGCATGCATTATGGACGACATAAGAAGCAGAGGAAAGAATGCGGAGAGTAGAGTAAGGGTGAAGAGGTGTGGTAAGCTATTGTTTATAGCAAGGACCTTTATAAAATTGGTTTAGGTATATTCTATAACCTGCACTGATCTATTTAAGAAGTGAGTTCTTTTAGATTCTTACCAACTATAATTTGGAGTCAGATATTTTATTACGTTTTATGCACGTCAATCCTTCTTCTGCACCTATTTCCGTCCTTGGTTGTAGTCAAGCAGGTAGGTTAGTTAAATATCAGAACTAAACCCCTACATGTGTCTTTCTATCGGAATTGACTCGGCTGGGTAGCCGGAATCTCAAAATCATGTGAGTCATCTGTAGCGATATATTGATTCATTGTGAATTATTATAAAGGGGCACCACCCTGAAATTTCATGGACATATGTATTTGTGACACCCTGAATGTGTAGTCACATAAAGGTAATTATTTATTTTATATTTTATATTCTCTTGGTTTGTGCATATATTGGTTATTGGGCTGTTATTTAATGTTTCCAGCCCTGTAGGGGGAGCTAGACTCAAGGGGCGGGTGCTAGACTGTGGCTTAGGTGGGCAGCGGGAAATTGTTCTCAGATGAATCTGAGAACTCAAACTGAACACACTGGCTCATCTGTTTATCCTGCTATCCAGATTTCATCCATAACAGCTACTACCCACCCCCATACCAGGGGGCGTGTAACAGATTATTGGGGGCTCGTCCGGGATTAGGGCCACCTACTGGTTGGTACGCTAATCTCCCAATCCTTTGACACCTGGGACCAAGAGAGTACTGATGCTGCTGCCCGTGTGGTCATCAAAACATCGCGTGACCAGTGATTAGAGCCAAGGGAGTGTCGACGCCGCTGCACTGGGGTTCGGCAGAAAAGAGTGTCGCCTGAACTGTACAACTGTGCGTGAGGAACAAGTCAAAATGGCCAGCAGTGAGAGGAAGAGCCTGATATGGGATATCAGGAAGGGCCTGCTTACCTTGCCAGCAGAGAGATTTTTCCAGGTCGCCCAGAGTGTTGGGACAGTGTCAGGTAAAGATCCATCTGAGCTTCAGATGGGAGATCAAGAAGGGAACTTTGATCACATCCAGGAGTTCATGTACAGCACACACTTACGTGAATCCGAGGACGAAGGTATGGCAGAATTGTTGTTCCTAAAAGATACCATTGTTACTGTGAAACATGCAAGTAGTACTGATCTAACCATTGTACCCGATGTAACAGTTCCAAAGCCACCAGATGCAGATGTAATAGATTCTTCCAGTAACATAACTCTTCCACTACCACTTGACAGTTCACCTTTTATGTTACCTATAAGTCAGGTTGATGTAGCTTCACCAGGTGTCCTAAACACTGTACCCTTTGTACCTGTACAGCCTACACATAGTTCTAACGCTACAACAGTGAGTGATGTTCAAGGGGTCCCTGCAGGGGTGAAGAGCTGAGTAAAACATTACTCCAGTGCATAAACATGCTGACACCACAATCTGTACACGCACCACCAACCACACCAGTGTCTAGTCAACCCCATCTTAGCCAACATGGAGGATTAGGGCCACAGCAGGTGAATGAACAACCTTTCTTTTCTTCCTCGCCGTGAGTTTAAAATTCTTGGTGGGCAAATTGGTGATGACACAGCTGACATTAGCTATAATAGCATCTGCAGGCAGATAGACGAGGGACTAAAAGAAAACTTCAGTGAGTTAGAGATAGTAAGGGGGCTGCTGAGAATAATCAGACCGGGTACTTTTAAGGAATGCTCATGAACAATGATAACATGACAGTTAGCGAGCTCAAGGGTTTCCTACAGTCACACCTAGGAGAGAAGAACAGCCGGAGTTGTTTCAGGAGCTAATGTGCACACAGCACAGGGAACATGAAACTCCACAGCAGTTCTTATATCGACTAATAGGTCTAAAACAGCGAATCATGTTCACATCCAGACAATCAGAAGCTGATGTGAGATACCACCCTAGCACCATACAAGATGTGTTCTTACACACAGCCTATCAAGGCATAGGGCATAGGTATAGTGACATTCGTAGAGAGCTGAAACCCATCCTTACAGATAGGACAGTCACAGATGAGACAATATTAAAACACACAATGAAAGTGACAAGTGAGGAGAACGAAAGACAGCGGAGAGTTGGGTCAGGCACTCGTCCCCGCCACACCAATGTACATGGGGCACAGCTAGAGGCAGAGCCAGCAAGAGACTATTCTGCAAAGAGCCAGAATAATGAGCGTAAAAGTAAGGGTGACACCATACAACAGCTCACTGAGAAGATAGAGGCACTCACCAAGATAGTAGAGTCAATGAAAAAACCCACACAGTCAGTGGAAACAGACCAAAGGTGCCGGTGGTGACCAACTTGTGGATCTCATAGGTATGAAGGCTCTGAAAACTAGCAGTCATTAAACCCCTGATCAAGAAACCAAATCTTGATCCTAATGTACTATCTAGCTACAGACCCATCTCGAACCTATCATTTATATCCAAGATCATAGAAAAAGCTGTGGCCAAACAGTTATGCTTATATCTGCACAGGAACCACATATTTGAAAAATTCCAATCTGGATTTAGGCCCCACCATAGCACTGAAACAGCACTAGTTAAAGTAACAAATGATCTCCTTCTTTCCTCTGATCAAGGTTATGTATCTCTATTAGTGCTTCTCGATCTTAGTGCAGCCTTCGACACAATAGATCACAAGATCCTGCTAGAAAGGTTAGAAAACTGGGTTGGAATCTCGGTACAGCCCTTTCATGGTTTAATTCTTACTTAACCAATCGCTATCAGTTTGTAGAGCTCGATAATATTCCCTCCAAACACTCAGAAGTGAAATATGGAGTCCCGCAAGGCTCCATCCTAGGACCACTATTATTTACATTATATATGTTACCATTAGGAATAGTTATAAATAAACATGGTGTCAACTTTCACTGCTATGCAGATGACACCCAACTTTATATATCAGCCAAACCTGATGACAAATCCAGATTAGGAAAAATTGAGGCATGCGTAAGTGATATTAAATGTTGGATGTCGCTAAACTTCCTCCACCTTAATGGTGACAAAACGGAGGTTCTCCTTCTGGGCCCAAAGGCCACAAGACAGAAAATACCAGATCTAATGTTAAATCTTGCAGATTACCCCATTACTCCTGGCTCGGTAGCCAAAAAATCTCGGCGTCTTATTCGACTCTGACCTATCATTTGATAAATACATAGATAATACTACCAGGATAGCTTTTCTACATCTCCGAACATTGCCAAGTTAAGAAATGCATTATCCCAGCATGATGCAGAAAAACTAGTACACGCCTTTGTTAGCTCCAGATTAGATTATTGTAACTCGTTACTGTCAGGATGCTCAAATAGGAATATAAATAAACTTCAAGTAGTTCAAAATGCCGCAGCCAGAGTTCTAACTAGAACTAGGAAATTTGAACATATCAGCCCAGTCTTATCGGCCCTGCACTGGCTCCCAGTAAAATTCTGTATTGATTTTAAAATTATTCTATTGACTTATAAAGCACTGCATGGACTTGCTCCTGACTACCTCCAAGAGCTTATCTCTTATTATGAACCCCCCGACCACTACGATCCCAAGGTGCTGGCCTCTTATTAGTTCCATCAATTAATAAGGTAACAGCAGGGGGACGAGCCTTTTCTTATAAGGCCCCCCAACTATGGAATAGTCTTCCATAATGTGTCCGGGACTCTGGCACAGTCTCAATCTTTATGTCTAGGTTGAAAACTTACTTGTTTGATCTAGCATTTGGTAATTAATGTGCCCCTTTAGATAAGGTAACAGATCCAGGGGTTCATGGGCAAAGGGTTTTTATGGAAAACTGGGGCGCTGGTGCTGTCATCCTATCACTGCACGCGGTCACTCAAGTTTGTCGACGGTGTAGTGGATGGATGCCAGTGTCTCAGGATGCTCCCAAGTCTGTGTTACCTTCTGGTTCTGCCCTTTAGCTAGGCTGTAATAATTTAATTGCCGGAGTCGCTGCCACACTCCAGAAATGTTTACATTTACTTTGTCTAACATATTCCATATAGAACTAACTGTCCCTCTTTTTCCCAATGGCTGCTCGAGAAATACCGGGACAAGGAAAGACGAGCCTTTCCCGTTACCCACCCCATACAAGCATCTAGGAGATGGTCTGGCTTGCCAGTGGATGTGCCGATGCCGTGGTTGGATGTGCCATTATCGCAAGAGGACGCGCTGATGCCAACTCCCACCTGAGGCTCATCTACTCTGAAGGGACTGTGACTACTCAGCCTGGAAGTAGAATCATAACTACAGGATTATATCTGGACTATACATGAACTGTGAATGTGGACATTGCTAGCTTTTTCCTTGCCACTGTCGCCTTTGGCTTGCTCATTAGGGATCTGGACCCACGCAATTTGTAAAGCTGCTTTGTGACAACGTGTTGTAAAAAGCGCTATATAAATAAAATTGAATTGAATTGAATTTAATTCACCAAATGCAACTTGAATGGTCTAGCTGTCAGTGCTTTAGTGGACACAGGGGCACAGGTCAGTATAATTGATAGGGCTTGGAAGGACAAATACCTTCCTGACCTGCCTGTTCATCCGGTAACAGAGCTTATCGAGGGTGAATAGAAACTGGAAGTTTATGCCATCAGTGGTGATCTCATTCTTTTCAATGGCTGGGTCATAATAGCGGTGAACCTCCCGGGGAATGAAGACTCCTCTCTGACCATCAATGTCCCATTCCTGGTCAGCCACCACCCAGTGGAGACACCTCTACTCGGATTCAATGTCATTAAGGAGCTAATTCAAGGCAAACCAGAACAGTTAATCCTTACCTTAATTTGCCTTCTTTGTACTGCCATCTCTGTTCCAAGTGACAAAAACCAGAACGTGTTGAACTTTGTGCAGGCCAAGAAAATGTGTGTCCAGCAAGGACGAGTGAGAAATGGTCACCGCGATCTGCTTATCCCCGCCAGACATGTCACGTGGGTAAAATGCAGAACTCCAGTGGGTCATGACCTGTCTGATCCTTTGGTACTGTTTGAACCAGACGAGTATAACGTACCAGTTGAGGAACTTGATGTCAAATGCCCCTTCCGCGTTCCAGAGGAGTATGGAGGAGACGATAGATTCATTCAGGGATGATGATATTCTATGTTATGCTAAAACCTTCGAAGAACATGTTGAAGGGGTACGCATTGTCTTGAGGGTGCTCCAGCGACATGGAGTGAAACTGAGGGCACAGAAATGTGAACTGTTCCGCCAAGAAGTGCGATATGTAGGTCACCTTATGTCCGCAGAGGGGGTGAAAGTTGACCCGAAAGATCTTGAGGCTGTAAGGGCCTTGGATGGAAAGACTCCACAGACTGTGGGTGATGTCAGAAGATTGCTGGGTTTCCTCAGTTATTACCGCAGTTATGTCCAAGACTTTGCACGTATCGCTTTTACAAGTCAAGTCCGATACAACGACAAGGTCATCTACACAGGAGAAGACCAACGGGCCCCAGCTGCACTCCAAGATGGCTATAAACTGGACACCAGTACACCAAAGCGCATTGGAACAGCTCATTAATCACCTGTATTAGCCTATCCTGATTTTGATTCCCCGTTCGTGCTCCACACAGATGCCTCAGAGAAGGGCCTCGGGGATGTATTATACCAACACCAAGATGGAAAATTGAGAGTCATTGGATACGGCTCAAGGACACTGACGGTGGCAGAATGGAACTACAGACTACACAGTGGGAAGTTGGAGTTTTTGGCATTGAAATGGGCGGTGTACGAGAAGTTTAGAGACTATCTGTATTATGCCCCTCACTTCACTGTCTACAACGACAACAGTCCCCTGACATATGTTATGAGCACAGCGAAATTGAATGCAGTCGGCCACCGCTGGATTGGAGAACTGTCAGACTTCAGATTCGACATTAAGTACCGACCTGGGAAGTCCAATATTGATGTGGACACCTTATCCCGCTGGTACTGTGTTACACCGTGATGAAAGGAGACTGCAGGATGGAGCAGCAAGGAAGCTGATGTATGAGTGGAACAAGTTGTATCTTGAAGATGGACTGTTGTACAGACGATCTAGCGGAAGAAGACAGCTTCTGTTACCATCCAAGTTTAAGTAACTCGTGCTGAAACACCTCCATGATGAGATGGGACATGTTGGCACTGAACAAGTTGTGTGTCTAGCAAGGGAGAGATTCTATTGGCCATTCATGGGGGAGTCATGGTCTGTGGGAGGGTCGTGAGTTCGATTCCCAGGCCTGAGACCATGACTGAGGTGCCCTTGAGCAAGGCACCTAACCCCAACTGCTCCCCAGGCGCCGGGCTAGGGCTGCCCATCGCTCTGGGCACGTGTGCACCACAGCCCCATAGTGATCACTAGTGTGTGTGTGTGTGTTCTGACTGCACAGATGGGTAAATGCGGAGGACAAACTTTGATTGGGGTGAAAATCACAATTGACAATGTGGTTTAAACTTAACTCATAAAAAAGGGAAATTGAGGAGTACATCACCAGAAAATGTCCCTGCATTAAACAAAAGAGACCTGTAACTCATTGGAAGTATAACTTCGAGCAGTCCTTTGGAGCTTGTATGCATCGACTATCTGCACCTGGAGCGTATTAAAGGAGGGTATGAGTACATTCTTGTGGTAGTGGACCATTTCACCAGGTTCGCACAAGGCTACGCCACCAAAAACAAGTCTGGTCACACAGCAGCTGAGCGCATCTTCAACGACTTCATACTAAGGTTTGGATACCCGGCCAAGCTACACCACGACCAAGATCGCGAATTTGAAAACGAGCTCTTCCGAACTCTTCGAAAGCTGACAGGAGTGGATCATTCAAGAACGTCATCCTATCATCCTCAAAGTAACCCTGTGGAAAGGTTCAATCGAACACTGTTACAGATGCCACTAACTCTCCATGACAAGCAGAAGGAAAGGTGGAAAGACCATCTCCATCACATCATACATGCTTATATCCACGAATCTACTGGATACTCGCCATTTTACCTACTGTATGGGCGTCACCCTCATCTCTCTGTAGATTTGTTGTTTGGACTGACTGAAGAAAAAGAGAATGTGACACACCAGAGCTATGCGGACAAGTGGGCCAAGAGAATGACTGAGAATAGTAACCAAGTCCTACTATGATCAGAAAATGAGGGGCGTGGTTCTGCAACCAGGTGATAGAGTCCTTGTAAGGAACTTGGGTGAGCTTGGAGGACCAGGCAAGTTGAGAGCTTACTGGGAAAAGAGCATCTACATTGTCGAAGAACAAGTGTCAGACAACCCAGTTTATGTAGTCTATCCAGAGGCCGGAGACAGATGCAAGACAAGAACCCTGCACAGGAACTTGCTCCTGTTAGTGAATGATTTACCTGCAGAATTGGCAGGACATTCAGTCAAACCCACTGGTTGGAAGAGACATGGACAAGCAAACAGAGGGTTGAGAGAGAACAAAGACCTCAGACAGACCCAGAGTGCACGAGTGATTCGGATGATGAGGAAGATTCAGGAGGCTACTGGCTCAGAATGTGCACATATCCGGTACAGCAAATGCAAAACGATTCTCACCAGAACCTTCCTACTGCAGATCCCCATAATCCAGTCCAAGCGAAGACAAGACCGGTTGAAGCACCTGCAAGGAAAGACCATTTCCAAGACTGTGCAACAGACTAGAGTGTCTATACAAGAAAGGCAGCTACAACCACCTATTGAACAACCTCAAACAGGACCTTTACCAATACCTGAAAGACAAGTCCAGTCACTTGACAGAGACCTATGGAACCTGAAGTGCTAATGAAAATTGCTAATCATATTAAACCAGATGTTATGGAGGGATAGAAATATGCAGAGGCAAACGATTCGCACTTGGCACCCCAAAACAGCATGTATTCATGTCTTACTTGAAGGTAGGTGGACACGTCCGTGGGCGGTCAACTTCAGAGTTTGAAGGCAAATTTGAATTGACGCGCTTGCGGGAAGCACGGATATTGGGTTAGCTTGCAGCTGGTGCTTACACGACCTGGGTCACTTCTTAGAGAACGCTAAGACTCCACAGAGCTGCCCCTTCCGGACGGCTTCCAACTTTCTTGGAATCGTGAAGACTTAGTAGGACATCACAGTGGTGGTTTGCAGGTGCTCAGTCTTATGTTGGTTTGCGTTGGTTACTTGCCGAGAACTAACTTCAAGCTAAACTAAAATCAATAACTGTCGGCCGAACAGAATTAACTTTAATTTAACTGAGTAAAAGAAAACGAAATTGATTTAAAAGACTAGATAAATGAGAGCAAATTTTGACAACAACGACATAAAACAAACTAGGTTAAATACTTTTCTCGAGAAATAAAACGAAGATCTTCCTTTGAGGTTGGGATTAGGTTCGAACTTAGTTGCGGTCTTTGGCATCAATGCAACTCTCTCGTTTCTTCTTGAGAAACGCCTTTTAACTAACTTTTAGGGGCATGATTGATAGTTGTGACGGATGTACTAGGCCAGCTTAATGGACGTGCGCGTCACCAGCGTGATGAAGCGTGTGTTAGATGAAAGACATGGCGACAACTCTCTTCCCGGGCAGTCGGTCTTTATTCCTGCACACGATCAGCAGTAACACCACTTTTTCAGCTGCGGCTTTCGTACTCTCTCTCAGGCGATGCTATCAAAGTCTGCCAGAATATGCATACCGTCGACGATATGTGGTATATTCCGCCGAATCGGTGCCATTTCTGTACCCAGGCAATTACATGTATAAATGGGCACAAACAATACCTGTAAAATACATTTTTTATAATTTATAGTGACTTGTACATTGACCTAATGGCAAATTTAAGGTATATAATTAAAAACATTAACAAAAACAACTTAGAACACTGAAAAAATACCATTTGTTAGATGTCCCCACTCTCTAACTATACACTTAACCATGAAATATAATTATTAAAATTCTACAGAGATGTTTTTTTTTTGCATTGTTGTATGACTCCATATCCCATCTATGCTTTAAAAATATTTTTTTCATAAGAAATCCAGAATATTTAAGTTAAAATACACATTTTAGTTGTGTCCCTAGGTTTTCACTCAGTCCTGTTACCATAACACATTACACCATCTGAAAATTTTGGAACGTTCCACACATCATGTTCAACAGGAAGTTGCATCAGTTGGATCTTTTTAAGGTCATGGGAAGACCAAAAGTAAGTTTTCTCCTTGTCTTTTTCTGTATATTTGATCATATTGTAACTATGACTGAGGAGATAAATCTTAATAGCCGCTCTAATTTACGTGCTTACCTGCTTCTTGCTGACGCTGCTTCTTGCTGACGCTGCTTCTTGCTGACGCTGCTTCTTGCTGACGCTGCTGCAGAGTATTTTTTGCCTACCATTTTTTTCTATCTGTTTAATTACATCTGATACATCTACAAATATTTTGTGGACTTTGTGGACATATTTACGCATAACTCCGGCTACAACAACCTCCACAAGCCATCGAAAAACATTCAAAGTTCATCTCAACCGAAGCTAAGTATCTTTAGTATTTCACCATGTCTGAGTCGCCTGTTGTTTGTGGAGTGTGGCATGTTTAGCTACTCTTCTTCCGTCAGTAGGGATAATTTTGTTTGTAACAAGTGTAGATTAATTATTAGCATGACGGAGAAGATTTAGCTTTTAGAGGAGCGCATCCGGGCTTTAGAGAGTCCTAAAGAGTCGGTAGCACCTAGCGTAACAGGCCCGGTTGCCACCACCATAGCCACCGTAGCTAGCGAGCCCCCAGCTCCGGCATTAGAGCCCTCGCAGCGGGGCGAATGGGTGACGTCTCGGCGGCCTTGCCGTAGGGCTGAGCACCGTTCTACTCAGATTCCCGTGTCAAACAGGTTTGCCCCACTCAGTAATACACCGACTGAGCGACCTGTTAAAAGAGCTCTGGTAATAGGGGATTCCCAGCTCCGACATGTGAATATAGCGACCCCCTTAGAGACACCAGCGGCCATAGTTAAGTGTATCCTGGGGGCTAGAGCGCCTGACATCAGGGCTAATCTTAAGGTGCTGGCTAATCGTAAATATTCAAAGATAGTGGTACACGTCGGCACCAATGATGTGGGTTTGAGACAGTCCGAGATCACTAAGGATAATGTTAAAGAGGTGTGTGAGTTAGCGGGGACTATGTCAGATGCCGTAATATGCTCTGGTCCCATTCCAATTCGGCGTGGCGCCGAAACCTACAGCAGGTTATTGGCACCGCTGGATGTCTAAATGGTGCTCAGAAAACAATGTGGGTTATATAGATAATTGGACGCGTTTTGAGGTCAGGCCTGGCCTTTTGAAGCGAGACGGCATTCACCCTTCTTGGGAGGGTGCTGCTCTCATTTCCCGTAGCATATCTGCTAGGCTTACTAGTGGTAGTGTAGGACTTGTTAATGGGGATTGACAAACCAGAGCCGAGGCCAGGCAGCAGACACAAAGGCTAAACCGACTGTCTGCTAGCTGCAAAGAGACATCACCTAGGTCACACTGAATTGAGACTGTGTCAGTTCCTCGAGTACCAAAAAATAACTCTCGCAAAGTTAGTAGACAAAATTTAATCAATGTTAAATTGGATTATGCTCCCTTGGAGAGTAGTTTAAATCTGAAAATAGGACTGCTAAATATTAGATCCCTGTCATCTAAAGCATTGCTGGTTAATGAAATGATTACCGATCATAATCTATGCATGCTCTGCTTGACGGAAACCTGGACCCGGCCAGATGATTATATGGCCCTAAATGAAGCTTCTCCCTCTGGCTATAGATATGTTCATAACCCCCGTCCAAATGGTCAAGGAGGTGGTGTCGCCACAATATATGACTCTGATATAGACATTTCTCAAAAATTCGACTTTAAATTTAATTCTTTTGAACATCTCATCCTCACTGTTTCAAATGTATCAAATCTGGCAACCAACAACAGTCGTTTATGTTAATTACTATTTACCGCCCCCCTGGTTCTTACTCTGAGTTCTTGCAGGAGTTTTCAGACTTCCTGTCTCATGTAGTGCTATCAGCCGATAAGGTGATTATAGTTGGTGATTTTAACATCCATTTTGAGAATCTTTGTGACGCTTTAAGCAAAAAAATTTGAAGAAATTCTTGATTCAATGGGTATCACTCAGAATGTGGTGGGTCCTACGCATAATTGTAGTCATACTTTAGACCTGGTTTTATCATTTGGTATTAACATTTCCAGCTTAGCAATTTTACCATTTCAGACCACAGCCTCATAACGTACAAGTTATGTTTGACTGACGGTATTCATCAGCCGCCCCGCTACCGAATGAAACGAACTATAGCACCTAGTACCATAGCCGCGCTCACTGACATTTTACCTGGTTTGACAGAAATTGATACACCTGTAGCTCCGGAAGGACTAGAGCATTTTACCGAGCACGTTGAGACTTCTCTTCGTACAGCATTAGACAAGGTTGCACCATTACGTTATAAGAGAGCCTCTGAGAGAAGAATAGCGCCATGGTATAACGAGCACACGCGTAGTCTCAAACGAGCCGCGAGGATCCTGGAGCGTAAATGGCGAAATTCAAAGTTAGAAGTGTTTAGACTATCATGGAAAAGCAGCCTTAGTGAATATAAGCATGCCATCCAGATGGCAAAATCCTCATACTTATCAGCTTTAATAGAAAAACATAAAAACAATTCTGCACTCCTATTTAAAACTGTTTACAGCCTAACAAGGAGCCATGATCAAATCAATCCACTAATCCCACTAGAGTGTAGCAGTAATAATTTTATGAAATTCTTTAATGATAAGATTGATAAAATTAGGGAAAAAAATTGGTTGTGCTATCTCAGAGCCTGTCAACATGCCTATGCACCTTGACAGCTGTCTGGTCAGCTCTGATGCCCTGTTAGAGTCCTTCTCCCCAATTGGTCGTGAGGAGCTTATTTCATTGGTGGAATCTGCCAAGCCCTCCACATGCATACTAGATGCAGTATGTGAGAGAAATTATTATGATAATGTCATCTTAATCATGTCATTATATTATTTCAGATCATCATGAACTGTATGATTTAGTCTAAGTCATTCTGACTAGCAGAAGGACCATAATCTGTTAGTAAGTGTGATTCAGGGTAACCATGGGTCTTATGTTTAGCTCACACATTTGTATATGGACAGGGTGAATAGGGCAAAAGCCCTATGTCATCCGTTTGACAGTAGTCTGCCCAGTCGGGCCTTCAGCTGTCTCCATGTATAACTGAGACATCAGTTTCTTCCGTCGGAACCTAAAGGAAGCCCCATATCTGGAGATATACACAAGTAGACAAAACAGGCTACAAAGGCGCCTGGTCGGCGTACGTGCTGTTTTCAAGGCAACCTGTCTGCCGGAATTGCTGATGTTGTGTTCTTGTAATGTACTTAAGGAGGGAGCGCCCCTCTCTTAGTTATGGAGAACTTCGTACTAGGCGAAGCTCTCACTTTGCTTTGCTACTTTCTTTATTTACTTTATTTATTTCATATTTTATGCCTTTTAATAAATTACTCATTTAATTCAGTTAACCACGTCTGAGTCCTCAATTGATTTTCAGAAATTTCCACGACAAGTACCAACCCATTTACTTAAAGAATTACTGCATAGCAATATAGAACCTTTGCTCACTATAATAAACTGCTCTCTGAGCATGGGCTATATTCCCAGTTCATTTAAACTTGCAGTTATCAAGCCGCTAATTAAAAAACCTGGTCTTAACCCCCAGGCGATGTCCAACTATAGGCCTATTTCTAATTTGTCATTCATATCCAAAATTCTAGAGAAAGTAGTTTCTTCACAACTCCCTTCTTACAAACAGAACATGTCTTAGAATTATTTCAGTCTGGATTTAGACCCCATCACAGCACTGAGACTGTATTACTAAAGTACTGAACGATCTCTTAATATCCTCTGATAAAGGACACATTTCTTTTCTCATACTGCTAGACCTCAGTGCGGCTTTTGACACCATTGATCATAATATTCTACTTAATAGGCTGGAGATACTCATTGGTATAAGAGGTCAAGCACTCTCCTGGTTCAGGTCCTACCTGACAGATCGTTACCAATTTGTACTAGTAAACAACGAATGCTCAGAGCGTTCTAAGGTAAAATATAGTGTCCCACAAGGATCTGTACTGGGCCCCATATTATTTTCATTATATATGCTTCCACTGGGCACGGTAGGCATGGTATTAGCTTCCATTGCTACGCAGATGATACTCAGTTGTATATATCTTCCAATCCGGATGGTATCACCACTACTCTCAAGATTGAGAGCTGCGTCTAGGACATTAAAAACTGGATGGCGTCTAATTTTCTTCAACTAAATTCTGATAAGACTGAGGTGCTGATTCTTGGGCCTAAAGCTGCTAGAAGCAGCTGGGCTGATATTCCCCTTACCCTAGATGGGTTTTCAGTAACACCTACGTCTACCGCAATAAGCTTAGGTGTCACTATTGATTCGAATCTTTCATTTGACACACATATATGCAATGTCACTAAGGCTGCCTTTTTCCATTTATGTAATATCGCCAAGCTGAGACACTTACTTTCATTAGCTGATGCAGAGAAGCTGGTCCATGCTTTTGTCTCGTCAAGATTGGACTACTGTAATGGTCTTCTAATTGGATGCTCTAAACAGTCCATAAAGAAGCTACAACTTGTACAAAATGCTGCAGCTAGAGTCCTAACTAAGGCTAGAAAATTCGATCATATTAGTCCCACTCTTGCGTCATTACATTGGCTTCCGATTAAACATCGAATTGAATTTAAAATTCTTGTCTTAACCTATAAGGCGTTAAATGGTCTTGCCCCACAATATCTGAGTGAACTCATTGCTTACTACAACCCATCTCGCCCTTTTACGCTCCCAAAATGCTGGATTTCTCTTAGTTCCAAAAATTTGTAAGACTACAGCCGGAGGCAGAGCTTTCTCCTTTAAAGCCCCTCAATTATGCAATAGCCTTCCAGCTCCGAGATTCTGACACAGTTCCAATCTTTAAATCTAGACTTAAGACTCACCTATATAATCAAGCCTTCAGTTAAATATTCCCCTAGTAAGGTGCGGGGCTCAGGGGCCCCCAGACGTTGAGATTTCTGGTAATCTGAGATGTTGATGCTGTCATCCAGCTGTGTCATGGCATCCCTCTAGTTGTGACTGACTTGACTGGAAAGCAATGTCTCAGTGAGCCCTCATGACTGTGGTCACCTCTGGACCCCTCCCTTTAGTTATGCTGCTATAGATTAGCCTGCCGGAGCTACATGCTAATCACTGGCACATGAGCTATGTACATTTAAATCAATGGTGGTTAAACTGACATCCTCACACTCAGTCTGTATTGTCCATCTTTTTGCATGCTTCTACCCAAGACGACTGCATGCAAGCACCTACAAGCACCTGGGAGATGATCTGGCTCGCCGGTGGATGTACTGATGCCGGGGTTGGATGTACCATTGCCGTAAGGGGACGTGCTGATGCTGGCTCCTACCTGAGGTGCACCATCTGCACCGAAGGGACTGTGACTACTTGGCCGGGGAACAAGAACTTTAAGCTATAACTGTAGAACCACCTCTTGTTCACAAATACGGACTGGTGCTAACGGACCGCCCAATGGAGGATGGGTTCCCTTTTGAGTCTTGGTCCTCCCAAGGTTTCTTCCTATTTCCCCGCCATCTTAGGGAGTTTTTCCTTGCCACTGTCGCCTTTGGCTTGCTCATTAGGGATCTGGACCCATACAATTTGTAAAGCTGCTTTGAGACAACATGTGTTGTAAAAAGCGCTATATAAATAAAATTGACTTGACATTGTGCATTTTGAAAACAAACTATATTTGCTAGCTTGGTAGCTAAGTTAGCTACCAGAGCAAATCCTAACCAAACACATATTTACGCATATATTAAGATAGCTAGTGTGTTAGCTAGCATATATTAAGATATATAGCATGTATTAAGCTAGCTAGCTACCCTACTTTTTCATTCAAAACTTTTCTATGTAATTTATTGTCCCTGCATTATTGTGATCTTCCAAGTTATGCCTAGTAAAGCACCTTTCTTTGTTTTTTTCCAGTGTGGTACTGCAGGTACTGTGAGGGAATTTACAAGAAGATCTGAATTGCTCAAGCACTACAAACTAAACCATAGACTTAGACAAACCAAATCATTCTTAATTAAGAAGTACCCTGGTTTGAGAGGACCTGGCTCTTTCAATGGCTGCTATGGCTGGAAACAGCGATTGAAGTACAAAATGGGAAACTACAGGACTCAGCTCAAGTTGTAGGGGTGTCCAGAGCTGTCGGTAAATTCCCTCAAATCTAAAGCTGCTACAGATGCTCACTGAGACATTGCTTCCCTGCCAAAAAAGCGAAGAGGCCAAAATGAGCCGAAGCTAACTTTTATCCATCTTTTCCTACTGGTGAGACTCTAGAAAACCTTCAAAAAGAGAGACTTGAGCTTCTCAGAGAGGTCAGGATAAAAACATATTTTGCAATGTTGGATGTTTCTAATATTATACAGCCCTAATTATAATTGTTGTTCTTGACTGAGGACATTCAACTTCAGAGAGAGAGTGTGTGCTGAAAGCTCTAATCATCTTCCTGGGTGAAAATGCATATGACCTGATCAAGGAATATCATGTAAGTTTCAACAGTCAATATGGATGCCATCTCTTGTCAAATGGAAACACCATGTCCTAGATTTTCAATAATTCTGTATCCTGGATGATTCTTATCTAATCTGTAACACTTCAAGTTAAGTGATTTTTCCAAAAATAAGCCATCTTTGACAAAATGTAATGCTCATTCCTGATTCACACCAAGTAAGTTGGTAGGTTATTGTGCCATTCAAACTACATGACTGATCAGCAACAGTACAGGCTCTACATAAACGGCACTGACCATGCAGAAGATCCGTTGGTTGGACCTGTGGTTATCTCTCTATGCAATCTTGATATTAAACCTGCTAGATTTTTGATGGGTGTCTCTGACTGATCTGCGATCACTCCGTGAGCGTCTTTCAGCAGTTCACACTTCACGACTGAGCGAGATCCCAAATTTGCTTCTGAGCAGAATTTTGTTTGCATTGTTGACTGTAAATCCTGTGAAATTGTGTGAACTAGTCACTACAATCAATGGCAAATCAGAAAAAATACTTATTTCTACAATAATTGTTGCTTCATGTAATGTTTTAAAAAATAGACTTAGAGACTTCTTCTCTAAAGCTGTACCATTCTTTCATTTCTTTTTCTCTTTCTTTTCTTTCTGACTTCCTTTCTTACTCGTGGTGCTTATGGCAAGAATTATGGGAGTTGTTGGAGTTAAGCCAGATAGTCGGCACTTTCTGAAGTTGTGTGGGTATTTTACAATCCAAAGTGTCTTGTGTACCGGAAATACATCATAGAAGGCATTACCACCCCTAAGTCTAACTTTTTTTACTTTGTCAATGTGTGTGGCTGAACATGTATTAAATACATGCAGTCTGGTCCCCTTTTGCTTATTTTAGTGAAAGTCATTGTTCTTTTGTAGCCATTGTATTTGGTCAGCTATAGCAATCTTTTACAAACTGTGGGGGTAGATATTTGTAATTTGATAAAGATAAATATCTGCATAATAATGTCCATGTTAATGTAGACTAGCACTCAAGCCTCTCTTCCCTTTTGTAGTATACAGTAACTTCATAATAGCACAAAGTATTTCCAGTATCTCCAGTATCGCTGTGGGTTTTGTTTCCCCATGTACCCTTTTTTAGGACTCAGATGATGCTCAGAGGGACTTGTAGCAGCAAACCAAATGATGTGCTTGTCATTCGGAGAGAGGGGGAAGGACCACAGGAGCCACCAGAAGACATTGGCATTGTTATTGAGGGTGTGACTGTGTTGCATGAACTGTCTTCAGTTGACTCATCTTGTGCCCTGCTTTTCCGTTTGATATATGTGCTTAACCTGACCTATCCAAAACCCCTTCATTTCAGTTTTGAAGTGCTCCAGAAAATCTTCATGCAACTTGAGCAGCATAAGATTTCCCCAAAAGTCCAAAATCTCTGTGGTGGACTTGAAAGTTTGCACTAGCTGAGAAATTGTTTGAGTTTAATGGAAAAAAGGACATGTTCTTCAGACACAGTTAGGTTTTTAGTTTAAATTTCTTTAGATGCTACAGCTGTGTTCGGCCAGTTCATTTGAAACACTGCGGCTGCGACTCAAGCCATATAATAATTTTATGTAGCAGACATCCGTTATATTTCAGAACATTGTTTTTCCTTCACTGAAGTCCTCAGCTCACTGCTGCAGGCTTCTCACTGCAGTTTCTTTTTACAAATTTTACATGGCTGTTCTTAGTCTCATTGTATCAGATTTCAAATGTCAGATTTGGGCCACATTTACTGGCACAAAAATTTTTTTCTACTGCAGTGTGCAAAATCAGAGTTAAGGCTTTTCCACAAATGTTTGTAGGAACAAGAGTTTTTTGTTGTCAAAATGTTTAATTTTAATGCATTTCAAAACCAGTTAAGTATTAGCTTGGTTCCTTGTCATTCTAAAAACTGAGCCATCTTTCATTTATACTTTTACACAATAAATGACACATAATGCAGACAGGCATGAATCTGAGGTAACACACAAGAATACGTGGATATGCCTACATCTGAAATAACAGTGCATACATTAATACATAGATATGCATATGTATAATATAACACATTACACTTTGATACTTGGTTATGCATAAATCTAAAATAATATCATGCAAGGGTGTGTGTATATATACTGTATACTGTATATGTCTAAGATAGCACAGCACAGGAATACATGGATATGCATGTGTCTATTATACTACCACACAAAAATACATAGATATGTGTCAATGTGGTGTGATTATATAATAATATGTATTATGGTGGAATCTATTAACACCTAACACATGAGGGATCCTGAGTCATGTGTTTACATCAAACATAGATCACTTAATGTTCAAATGTTATAGGCAAGGATTCAGCTTGTGCATTCAGTCCAGGGTCCCTAATGAGCTGATAACATAGACACTGGTTTGCAGGGTAATGACGCTTCCCTTGGTTGGAAGGCAGCCGAGTTTGGTGTCTTTAGTCTGTTTTCGTCAAATTACTTCCTCTGGGCTAGATTTTGATCCAGTGTCTGTCTTGGATGTAAAGTTATAAGGACCTCTGAAACATTTGCATCCTTAGGCATAAGTTTAACAAGGAATTTCCAAGAGATGGCAAATTTGGGCTGAAACCTTGGGAAGACTGGATTCTAGAATTTATGAGTGAAGGTCCTTCCTGGGTCCACAAGCTCTGTTTCCTCAGGCAAAGGGGAATCCTGATCCTCTTGCAGTCTTCTCAGCACCAGATGAGGTTAGGATTCTAAACTTTAGGAGAGGAGATTATTGTTGTGGTTGTGATTTATGAGTTCCTCAGAGCCAAGGTGATGGGTAGATATTTTGGTTGATAGTATTAGGTCACTGTGCGGATTCAGAACTTTACCCTGGAATTCACCCATTCCAGTTTTCAAAAATATTTTCCTGAGCATTCAGGATAGTGCCCTGTTTCATAACTCATAATCAGTATATCTGCTATAACCTACAGCTGTCCTTCCCCTTACTTAAGTTTTCCTTTACTGTTGCTTCTTTGTCCAGTTTTTGTTGCTTAGTTTGGGAAGGGTTTTTTGTTACTTACCGTTGTGGTAAGAGCTACTTCCCCTGGCATCCTCAGTTAATTTGTTACATTTTATTTACTTCCTCGCGTGGAATTCTGTATTCTGTGATCTTTAGTATAGTATTCTGTGATCTTTAGTATTCCCTGGTTCTTCTTGCTTCAGTGTTTGCTTGTTTTTGAACAGCAGCCCTCGTGTTTCCCCACCGACAGAGCCAAAGTGAGCCTTGCGTGAGGCGTTAGACCAATACATGTTTGTCTACTTTGACGACATCTTGATATATAGTCAATCCACCCAATACCACATCAAACATGTACGACGGGTTCTCCAACTGCTCCTGGAGAACCACTTGTACGTTAAATTAGAAAGTCAGTTTTTCACGCTGAGGAGATATAATTTCTGGGTTTAAGGGTGTCCAAAAGCAAGCTGGCCATGGACCCGACCAATACCCGGGAAGTAGTCCAATGGCCCGTCCCCACCTCGCTCCGACCAGGTGCAGCGATTTTTGGGGTTTGCTAATTTTCGCCGCTTTATAAAGAGCTTCAGCGGGGTGGCGGCGCCGCTTTTTGCACGCACCAAAAAAACGTCTGGGCCGTTTACCTGGTCTCCTGATGCTCAAAAGGCGTTCGACGACCTCAAAGAACTTTTACCTCAGCACCCGTTCTCCGCATACCCGACCCGGACCTCCTGTTCGTGGTTGAAGTTGACACTTCTGAAGAAACTCCACCCGTGTGCGTTCTTCTCCCAGCGGTTAACTACCGCCGAATGCAACTACGATGTCGGGGACAAGGAGCTGCTAGCCATTAAGCTAGCGTTAGAGGAGTGGAGGCACTGACTGGAGGGGGCCAAACACCCGTTCGTGGTCTGGACCGACCATAAAAACCTAGCCTACCTCCAGCAGATTTCGTCACGGGGCTGCCTTCCTCCCAGGGTAACACCACTATCCTGGTGATCGTAGACCGCTTCTCAAAGGCAAGCAAGTTTAAGCCTTGCCTAAACTTCCCTTGGCTCACGAAACAGCGGTGCTGTTTTTAAACCATGTGGTACGAGCCCACGGTTTTCCCCTGGAAGTGTTGTCTGACCGGGGCCCCAGTTCACCAATTGGTTCTGGGGGGCCTTCCTTTGGGAGCCATGGCGAGCCTGTCATCGGGGTTTCAACCCCAGTCTAATGGTCAAACAGAACGGGTCAACCAAGACCTCGAACAGACCCTTCGTTGTCTAGCCTCTTCCAACCCCTCCTCCTGGTCTGACCATCTGATCTGGGCGGTGTATGCCCACAACACCCTGTGGCATTTGTCTTTGGGGATGTTCCCATTCGAGTGTCTCTATGGGTATGCTCCGCCAATGTTCATCGACCAGGAGGGGGAGGTGGCAGTGTCTGGTGCCAGGGCCTTGGTCTGACGGTGTCGCCAGCCTTGGCTCAAGGCTCGTAAGGCCCTGCTGGCATCCTCTGTGGTCCATCGCCGTAATGCCAACAAACGCAGACTCCCTGCGGTTTCATTCTGTCCCGGGCAGAGAGTATGGCTGTCGGCTAAGTGGGGGAACCAGGAAGTTAGCACCATGCTACCTGGGCCGGTTCAAAGTAGTTAGGTGGATCAATCCAGTGTCCTACTGCCTGGCTCTCCCTCCTTCTCTTCGCGTCCATCCCGTTTTTCATGCGTCGTGGCTCCGGCCTGTCCTATGTGGCCTGCCCCGTGCTCTGGCGCTGCCTGCTCCCCGCATTATCGATGGGGCTCCAGCCTACACAGTTCATCGCCTCCTGGACGTCCGCCGGGTTCGGGGTCACGAGCAGTACTTGGTGGATTGGGAGGGGTATGGGCCTGAGGAGCGATTCTGGGTTCCCGCTTCTCGCATCCTGGATCCTGCCCTGATCAGGAACTTCCGTCGCAGATCAGACAAAAGGGGGGCGCTCTACCAAGTGACACTGCCCAAGTCAGAACGGACATGGAACTACATCACCAGACGAACCCCTTTAAAAGAGGGAATCCCCCTTTGCCCGGTCTCTCTACCTGGCTGCAACCCAGTAGCTACCTAGAGACGAAGAGTGTGCACACGCGGTATTAGCTCTGCACTCGTGCCCCATGAAATAAACGACCGTCATAAGGATAAATTAGTTCAGTAGTTTATTTCTTTGGCGGAGTTCATCAATACTCAACCACTTCAGCTAGCCATCCGGAACCAAGAACTGTTTTGAACATTCGCGCGATGGCCGGACCTCTGCGAATTCAATTTAACGTCGACTGCAAATCCTTCCCTGTGAAAATCATGCAACTGAACGTCGAGGAACCGCCGATTGACCGGCCACCAGAACTTCCCCTGGACGGAGCAACGCGATCCAGCGGAACCTTCCTCACAAAAGCACATGAAGGAGTCCTCCTCAAGAGGCTGCCTGGCATACTGTGCGGGCCGCGGACAGACAAAGCCAAGTAAGATTGTGCATCTGGGCAGACTTAGAGTAATACTGCACGCCTGTCGAGTGTGAATGTTTCTGTGCTTATGCTTACGTTAAACTTACTAAGTTGAGCTATGTTGTACAAAGCCTGTTAAAATGGGTACTAGTGCGCAAATCCCAGATAATGTATGCTCAGTTAATTGTAGGCTTTGCCATACTTATCAAGTATTGAATCATAGTTACGCGTGTCTAGCTATATTCTCGATGGGGTTATATAGTGACCGGCAATATTGTGTCGCCATAGAGGAGAGCTTAGTTAAGTTTTCGCGCCATTGAGTTTCTCTTCGCCTGTAAAACTTTTTCCTCCATCTATTGTCTGGGTGCTTCGTGTTCATGGCTATCGAGGAGAGCTTAGTTTGATTTTCGCGCCACGGAATTCCCTTTGTCTGAAAGACCTCCACCCCCATACGCACGCTCACCCGCACGTACCTGAATCCACATCCACACACACACATACCTGAGCACACATCCACACACACCTACACGAACACACACAGACGCTAGCCAACCCTCTGCCCCCTTGTTTGTTATACTGTTTATTATGGATTGTGTTTAATAAATGTTTTCTGAGTTGTGTCTGTTATAACCTGAAGCCAGAACTATTATTCGAACTGTAACCTTCAGATTTAAAATTTATCAAACCAATTGGGCTGTGGAAGTTGACCACAAGTAGTGGGGACTTTAATTATATAATTAAGTAAATTTAATACTATCTAAACTTCTGCCATTTCATAGGTAATTTTATGAGACTGATTACTTAATAAACTTGGCCCGCACCTACACTCGTCTTTGTCAAAGTCAAAGACCTGTCTATTCTGTCTGTTTGCTATGTTTATGCTATGCGCTAATAATGCTGTCACCTATTTGTAATAAAGCCCTGTTAAAACCACCCTTGTGGCAAAGAATGCACAGGGGACTTTTTACAGACTTTCTACTTTAATGCACTTTTTCAGACTTATGACTCTTTCACTGTAAATTGGGTGATCCTAATCTTGGGTGAAGAGCACATCTGACCCTCAACAATCAGATCATGACTGCTTCTCCTGCCACAGATTTTTTCAAATATATGCATACGCTTATGCACAGCTCAAGCCTTAGCATCAAACCTACACTAATAATGCAATGCCAAGCTTCAATTTCCTTCTTTTCAAGATTTAATTAACAAAGAGATCCACATATGTTTTGCATCATTGGTAATGGCAAGTAAACCAAATACTGAACGGAAGTATTATTAATTAATGCAATAGAATGGTTGTAAGCAGTGTTGCATGAAACAATTTGTTGTGTTTTCTGTTAGTACCTATAAAAGTAGAAGTGCTGCACTACAGTGTTCTGTTATACTATACAACTCTGTTTTGGGACAGTCACAAAGTTTAATTGAGTTCAGTTGAATTAACCTAGTAAAATGCATGGTACTCACATTTCATGTGGGATCGTCATCTGGGCACATATACAGAAGCACATCCAGCTGAGAGAGACAATCCAGAGAATAGCAATGCTATTTCTTCTGTCCGTCCATGCCATGGCTCCAGCACTACTGGGGAAGCACCACATCATTAGCATGAAAGCATGCAAAACCAGATTGAATGGTTGCAAAAGGGGATCTATGGTTGTTTGACATCAGCATGACTGAGTTAATTCGCCCAGTGTGCACATGCCAGCAAGGTCCCATGGTGCTCTAGATGTTTAGACTGCATGGAATGGATATGTCAGGTAAGAGAGACAAGCTCTGATTCTTTGAAAATTCCACTTCTGCCATTCTTCATAACCAACCTGCTTAGACCATCAACTATCCCACAATTCCTTGCACTCATTCACTGATATCCCTTTATTTCATATGTCTTCCTTGTCTACATAACATTAAAGTTCAAATCCAACTAACCTTCCAAGAGACAGCAGTGACAGAAGTTGTGTGTAGATTTCTGACAGGGCTGCTTAAATGTAAGTGATGAAACCTCATTCCCTATTTATCTGGCCATGTTGCTTTGCCTGCTCTTGAAGTGCTGCACCCGATGTTTGATGCCCACATGAAGCAAAGGGAGATGAAATGTCAATGGAGCACTGCTCAAACTGGCTGGGTGAGGAGCAGATGTAGTGGCCTTGTAGAACTGTTCCTCCCTCTCTCACTCACTGCTGGCTCTGTTCACTCACAGAGGGAGGTGAGCGTAATCCTTTAGGATTATGTTATCCAAATGGGGGAGGGAAACAGAGCAGAAAAAGAAAGAGGAGAGAGAAAGAATAAAAGGGTGTGGGGGGGCAAAACATGGAGGAAATGCATTGGTGATGGTAAATCAGTCATAATAGTACACTGACTATATCTAGCAGATCCTGAGTGAACTGCTATATATAAGTGATGGGTCTGCAACTTGCAACACACTAAGATCACCTGACTCTAACCACAAACAAAACAAAGACATTTCAAATCTTTCCACTTCTAGACAAGTACCTCTAAATGCACTCCTCTTAATACTAAAAAAGGGTAAATATTCCTCACAGTTGATGTCATTTCATGTATGTCAATTCATACTGTATTCAATGTTTGAAATAAATGTTTGGATCTATATTTACACACATTCCAATGAATCTTACATTGCTCATAAAACTATTTTGCAATCCATCATGAAATATACAAATAACAGACACATAGTTGTGAGTATGCTCACACACACACGCACACATGCAGCAGAACATACAGATGCTGTGCTCTGGATTTCTGCTGACCCAGTTTGTCCAGATTATGGTGTATATCATCCAGAATGCAGACAACACCTGCTATAAAATGTAATGTGTATGTCTTTCTTAAAGAGACAGATATGGTGAAATGGAGCAGCTTTCAGAGTGTTGAAAATGAGACGTGAGATGACTAAGCTATATTTGGTTCTTCTCAACTGCACGCTAATCTTGACATAGCTGCAATCATACGTGTGCAAAAGAGCTATACTATACTATTTTTACTATATTAAATGAATGAGTAAACAAAAAGCTACAGTAAGTTTTTGTAAATTATTAAACTGGGTAATACAATAACAAGTGTTTCTGACATGTCACCATACTAAGGGCACACACTAAACCCATGCTCATGCAAAGTATATTTAGTTTTAAGCAGCATGAGGAATTATATATTTAGAAGCAGATATCAAAGAACACTCACCAAACCTTCGTTGGCATTGAAAACCTATCTTGCAATGGGAAAAGACTTGGTGTGCATGTTCAGTTAGAACATCACAAACGTCCTGTTCAAACTCCGTACCCCCTACCCCCTTCTCTTCCTTCTTCTTTTCCTCTAATTGCCTCATCAAGAGCCCCCCAACCCACTCCAATCGATTAGTTAGTGCTGAAATCAAGCTCTGTACTTTCTACCCGTCAGCTAAAACCTCTGGAGTGGAACCCAAGTACTGCACTCCCTTGGGAAAAGAGCCTGGGTTATTGCAGAGATTAACACAAACACAACCAAATTGTTCTAAACAGCACTGTATTTAATCAGAAAACCTCATCATCATTACAGGATACATGTTGAAAGTGGATGTTTTTTTCTTTTTGCATTCTCATTAATTGATTCCTAAGGTCATGTGTTACCATATTTTGGGAAGTTGTTATCATGGAAGCCTAGCAGTCCATGATAAGTTTAGCATTTGTCTGTAGTAAGAAAAGGTAGAGTGATTAAAAGCTAGAGAAAAGCTAGAGTAATTCAGTAATTCAGAGCAAACTACAAAGAACATAAAAACTATTCTTGTTTAATCTGATACTATACTGTACTACTGAATAATGGCATGTGTGAAATATATGATGGGCAAGCCCCATGGTGTCTAAACTGAACATGTCTTTTTTGCTGAAAGCATTTAATTTACAGCGATAGACCATTGGGTTATTATAAATCAATTCTATGTCACTGGCATCTTGCTTATGCAAGTATAGTTATAGTGGACTAATTATTAAGTGGTTCTTTGGCTGTTTCAGTGAGTTTGGACAGAGGTTCAGTAAATTAGCGTGGCATTTTATGCTGCTTGCATTGAATTTAGTATAGATGAATTTGTATGCTGTAAATATTATAATTAAATTTATGGCATAATAATGCATTCACAATCAATAACTAGCTAGCATGTTAAGAAGCATCTTTGCTCTGCAATGTTCAATCAGTTAAAAGGGTTTGTGGAAAGACACAGAGATCACACAATTAACCAAAAATAAATTACAGATGGTACATCTAAAATGACAGGCCCACGTCTCTTAGATTTGTTTGTACTGCTGTTACAAATAATCGTATACCCTAATGTACAGCATAGATGGCCGTGTTCTTACTAACACATTTGTGAGTTCAGACACTGACACTGAACAAGGGTGCCTGGGTCGCAATCTCTGCTCTAGTTATCCCAAAGGTGTTGTGGAGTTGAGGGGCCCAGGCTTGCACCTGAAAGCACGTTGAGACTTCTCTTCGTACAGCATTAGACAAGGTTGCACCATTACGCTATAAGAGAGCCTCTGAGAGAAGAATAGCGCCATGGTATAACGAGCACACGCATAGTCTCAAACGAGCCGCAAGGATCCTGGAGCGTAAATGGCGAAATTCAAAGTTAGAAGTGTTTAGACTATCATGGAAAAGCAGCCTTAGTGAATATAAGCATGCCCTACATACGGCAAAATCCTCATACTTATCAGCTTTAATAAACATCGAATTGAATTTAAAATTCTTCTCTTAACCTATAAGGCGTTAAATGGTCTTGCCCCACTGTCACGGTGAGAAGGCGGGATCGCCACCAGAGGGCACCCGCGAGGACACCCCGAACACGTCACACCCTCACTTGGCACCGACACACCCCCACACAGACCCGGTCACTCCCACCTTCCCACTCACCTGAGTACTGACACCTGTGCACGGTATTCAAGGTTATTATTTAAGCCCACAGGTCCTGTCGTTCAGTGCTGCACATTGGCCTTACCTGGAAGGAACCCACTCCGCTGACATTCCAGGAGATTCTGCTGCTGCCCTGGGACGACACCTTTTATCTACTAAGACTCGCTTTATTGTTTCTCCTTTTCAAGGCAGAGTGCCTTTATTTGTGTTGTACATTATTCTAAGAATGGAAGATAATAAAAGTCAAGGCTCGCTACCCTCGCCTCCTGCTGTGAACCTAAATACGTTACAGAATGTGCAGCCTGGTGCAGCAGGAGGTAGTGGGCCTTCGCCAATCGAAGTACTGAATGCGCAAGGCATTGTTCTGGAGCAGCATCATCGAGAAATGGGTGAGTTACGAGCGTTAATGCAAACTCTAACCACCTGTGTCCAGTCGTTGTCTCAGCAGGCTAGTAACTCCCCTCCCCAGAGGATTGAGGGGGTTAGACTGCCCTTGGCACCCCCAGAGCCGTACGATGGAGACCCCGAAAAATGTGAAGGATTCCTGGCCCAATGTGGATTCTACTTCAGGTACCAAGAGAATCTCACGAACCAGGCGAAGATATCCTTCGTTATTTCGAGACTTAGCGGTAAGGCTCTGACGTGGGGAGCCGCATTACTGACAGGGGAATCGCCCCTCCTATCTAGTTTTGATACATTTATTAACGAACTAAAAGAAGTGTTTCATCAACCACGCCAAGGGAGGGCGTGTGGTCAAACCTTGTTGAACATGAGACAGGGAAATAAAACGGCAGCTGCATTCGCCCTCGAATTCTGCACGACAGCGGCGGGGACAGAGTGGAACGATGCGGCATTAACCGATGCATTCCTAGCGGCGTTAAGACCGCAACTTCTGAGCGAACTTCGCATGCAGGCAAGAGGAACAAACATTTAACTTCGGTGGTCAGAATGGCCATCACCTACGACCGGCTCCTTCAGGAGAGGAGTTCAACTGGAGGAAGCGCGAGGGCGTTCAGACCACGATCACCCCCTGCACCTAAAAGAGACTGGAGACCACCCGAACCGATGCAGCTGGGCGCCACAGAACCAGTAGAGGAGGATCGTGCTCACCCGAGCAACGAGACGGCTCGGGTGAGTAGATCCATGGTGAACCAATTGCTCACTATAAAGGTGGAAATTACTTACCAGGGGATGTGTTGTGGCGTTTATGCCCTAGTGGACTCGGGAGCCGCGGGGAACATGATGACCGCGGACCTGGCAAGGAAGATGCGCTTGCCGTTGAAGGACCTGGAACGGCCGAGAAGAGTGCGTGCACTGGACGGCAGGCCTGTGGGTGGCAGGGTTATGAGTCAACACACCCCCCCCCTCACTCTCACGGTTCAAGGGCACTCCTCGTCACAAATATTTTGCGTTCTTCCCAACCTAACTTATGATCTCACCTTAGGGCTTCCCTGGTTCCGACAGTTCCATCCCATCCTTAACTGGTATGACGGTCACATTTCACACTGGAGTGCACCTACACCAGTCACACAGAGCCCTCCGAGCCACGCCCCCTTGCTACTGACTTCCACCACCATCGAGAGTCCTAGCGTGGCAAGTGAGATCAAGATTCCCTCCCAGTACAAGGAGATGGCCGATGTATTCAGTCCCTCGAAGGCGACACAGCTTCCTCCGCATCGCCCATGGGACTGCAAAATTGAGCTTAAAGAGGGCAGTGTTCCCCGAGAGGACGGGTATATCCTCTGTCATTGGAAGAGGAGAAAGCCATGCAGCAGTATGTCCAGGAGGCATTAGCGCAGGGCTATATCGTGCCCTCCACCTCGCCTGCCTCAGCCAGCGTATTCTTTGTCAAAAAAGAAAGGCTGTGGCCTGAGGCCATGCGTGGATTATCGGGGGCTCAATTCCCTCTTGGTGAACTACGCTTATCCGCTGCCTCTGGTGCCGTCTGCGCTGGAGCAGTTGCGAGACGCGGTAGTTTTCACCAAACTCGATCTGCGCAGCGCCTACAACCTCATCCGCATACGTGAAGGGGATGAGTGGAAGACGGCATTTAGTACCCGCTCCGGGCACTACGAGTATCGGGTCTTGCCATATGGCTTGGCTTCGGCTCCGTCGGTCTTCCAGGCGTACATCAACGAAGTTCTGCGTGAGTACTTGAATAAATGTGTTATCGCTTATATCGATGACATCCTCATTTATTCTTCCTCCACAGAACAACATGAGCATGATGTGCGGGCCGTCCTCCGCACTCTCCTACGCAATAAACTATATTGCAAGTTGGAGAAGTGCGAGTTCCATCTGCGGGAATTAAATTTCCTGGGCTACACCATCAAGCCCGGTGCCGTGCACATGCAAGCCAGCAAGGTGGAGGCGGTGACTGGATGGAATCCTCCTCACACACGTCGCGAGCTGCAGAGGTTTCTGGGCTTCGCGAACTTTTATAGGAGATTCATCTGCGGTTTTAGCTCTATCGCGAAGCCGTTAACGGACTTGCTGCATGGTGGACTCAAAAGTCTGGCCTGGACAGAGGAGGCTGAAAACGCCTTTAACGCTCTGAAGCAGGCTTTCGTCACCACGCCTGTCCTTCATCAGCCTGATCCCACGAAGCCCTTTATAGTAGAGGTGGACGCCTCCAATGTGGGAGTGGGGGGCGGTGTTGTCGCAAAGATTCAAGAAAGGTAGCCTCCTAAGACCCATCGCCTTTTTTCTCTCGCAAGCTTTCTTCAGCGGAGCGAAATTATGGAGTGGGCGACAGAGAGCTGCTGGCGATGCGTCTCGCTTTCGCAGAATGGAGACACTGGCTCGAGGGAGCTAGGCATCCCTTTCTAGTTCTTACTGATCATAAGAATTTAGAATATTTGCGAACCATCCGAAGAATGAATGCCCGACAGGCACGCTGGTCCTTGTTTTTCTCCCATTTCCAATTCCAGGTGACGTACCGGCCCGGGGAGAAAAATACACGCGCCGACGCACTATCACGTTCATTTCCAGGCAGTGCGGACTCGACCAGTGATGAACCTGTCCTACCTCCCGAATGCTTTGTTGGAGCTCTCCAATGGGAGATTGATCGGGCCATAGACGCCGCTAATCCGCATCCCAACTGTCCTCCGCATCGCAGGTATGCCCCCCCCGCGCAGCGCACCGCTCTGATACAGTGGGCACATGCTTCTCTAGGCACAGGACACCCCGGATCCACCAGAACCTCCCAGCTTCTGGGCGCTCGCTATTGGTGGCCTGGAATGCATCGGGACGTCCTTCATCACGTGGGGTCCTGTGCAGTGTGTGCGCGCAGCAAGGTGCCGAGGACGCCGCCCGCGGGTAAGCTGCTACCCCTGCCCATACCCAAACAGCCATGGACGCACCTAGCCGTTGATTTTCTCACTGACCTACCGGTTTCAGAAGGCAACAACACCATCCTGGTTGTCGTGGACCGGTTTTCGAAGATGGTGCGCTTCCTACCCCTGCCCGGACTGCCAACTGCCTGGGAGACTGCGGAACTCCTGTTCAGGCACGTGTTTCGGCAGTTCGGCTTGCCCGAGGACATTGTGTCTGACAGGGGCCCGCAGTTCACATCGCGGGTCTGGCGTGAGTTCCTGTCTAAGCTAAACGTGACCGTCAGCCTCACGTCAGGCTACCACCCCCAGGCAAACGGGCAGGTGGAAAGGGTTAACCAAGAACTGGGAAGATTCTTGAGGGCATATTGCAGTGAACATCAGGAGGCGTGGTGTTCACTACTAGCATGGGCGGAATACGCACAAAATTCTCTCACACAGGCCAGCACGGGAAAAACCCCGTTTGAGTGCGTGTTTGGGAGACAGCCTCCGTTATACCCCTGGAACGTTGCCGCTTCCGACCAGCCTCAAATAGAGGACTGGTGTAAGAGGAGTGAGAGCGTATGGGAAGATACTCATCAAAGGTTAAGAACAGCAGTGAGGAGGTTTCAGCGGAAGGCAGATCGCAGAAGATCCGACGCGCCGGAATACAAGGTGGGCGATAAGGTGTGGGTCTCCACAAAGGGACGGTAGGCTGGGAGGCTCAGGTAAGCTTCAAGCTCGCTACGTGGGGCCGTACACAATTACGCAATGTATAAACCGTGTGACTTTTAAGGTGGGTCTACCAGGAGATCGCCGAGTTTCACGAGCCTTCCATGCCTCCGCCCTCAAGCCCTATAAGGAGGGTCCGCTCGGAGAGAGAGAGGAGCAACCTCCCCCGTCTCCGATAATGCTAGAGGACGGTCCAGTCTACCAGGTCAACAAGCTCCTCGACTCCCGATACCGCAGAGGAGGGCTTCATTATCTGGTAGATTGGGAGGGATACGGGCCGGAAGAAAGAAGCTGGGTTCCCGCATCACAGGTACTAGATCTTTCTTAATGATACGGCGACCACCGAGAATTCCCTAACCGGCCAGCTCAGGGCGCCGGGAAGACCCTGTGTCAGGCGCCGGGAGGAATCTTTGAGGGAGGGCTCTGTCACGGTGAGAAGGCGGGATCGCCACCAGAGGGCACCCACGAGGACACCCGAACACGTCACACCCTCACTTGGCACCGACACACCCCCACACAGACCCGGTCACTCCCACCTTCCCACTCACCTGAGTACTGACACCTGTGCACGGTATTCAAGGTTATTATTTAAGCCCACAGGTCCTGTCGTTCAGTGCTGCACATTGGCCTTACCTGGAAGGAACCCACTCCGCTGACATTCCAGGAGATTCTGCTGCTGCCCTGGACAACACCTTTTATCTACTAAGACTCGCTAAACAGTCCATAAAGAAGCTACAACTTGTACAAAATGCTGCAGCTAGAGTCCTAACTAAGGCTAGAAAATTCGATCATATTAGTCCCACTCTCGTGGCATTACATTGGCTTCCGATTAAACATCGAATTGAATTTAAAATTCTTCTCTTAACCTATAAGGCGTTAAATGGTCTTGCCCCACAATATCTGAGTGAACTCATTGCTTACTACAACCCATCTCGCCCTTTACGCTCCCAAAATGCTGGATTTCTCTTAGTTCCAAAAATTTGTAAGACTACAGCCGGAGACAGAGCTTTCTCCTTTAAAGCCCCTCAATTATGGAATAGCCTTCAAGCTCCAATCCGAGATTCTGACACAGTTCCAATCTTTAAATCTAGACTTAAGACTCACCTATATAATCAAGCCTTCAGTTAAATATTCCCCTAGTAAGGTGCGGGGCTCAGGGGCCCCAGACGTTGAGATTTCTGGTAATCTGAGATGTTGATGCTGTCATCCAGCTGTGTCATGGCATCACTCTAGTTGTGACTGACTTGACTGGAAAGCAATGTCTCAGTGAGCCCTCATGACTGTGGTCACCTCTGGACCCCTCCCTTTAGTTAAGCTGCTATAGATTAGCCTGCCAGAGCTACATGCTAATCACTGGCACATGAGCTATGTACATTTAAATCAATGGTGGTTAAACTGACATCCTCACACTCAGTCTGTATTGTCCATCTTTTTGCATGCTTCTACCCAAGACGACTGCATGCAAGCACCTACAAGCACCTGGGAGATGGTCTGGCTCGCCGGTGGATGTACTGATGCCGGGGTTGGATGTACCATTGTCGTAAGGGGACGTGCTGATGCTGGCTCCTACCTGAGGTGCACCATCTGCACCGAAGGGACTGTGACTACTTGGCCGGGGAACAAGAACTTTAAGCTATAACTGTAGAACCACCTCTTGTTCACAAATACGGACTGGTGCTAACCTGCCGCCCAATGGAGGATGGGTTCCCTTTTGAGTCTTGGTCCTCCCAAGGTTTCTTCCTATTCCCCGCCATCTTAGGGAGTTTTTCCTTGCCACTGTCGCCTTTGGCTTGCTCATTAGGGATCTGGACCCATACAATTTGTAAAGCTGCTTTGAGACAACATGTGTTGTAAAAAGCGCTATATAAATAAAATTGACTTGACTTGACTTAATAGAAAAACAAAAACAATTCTGCACTCCTATTTAAAACTGTTTCCAGCCTAACAAGGAGCCATGATCAAATCGATCCACTAATCCCACTAGAGTGTAGCAGTAATAATTTTATGAAATTCTTTAATGATAAGATTGATAAAATTAGGGAAGAAATTGGTTGTGCTATCTCAGAGCCTGTCAACATGCCTACGCACCTTGACAGCTGTCTGGTCAGCTCTGATGCCCTGTTAGAGTCCTTCTCCCCAATTGGTCGTGAGGAGCTTATTTCATTGGTGGAATCTGCCAAGCCCTCCACATGCATACTAGATGCAGTACCAACCCATTTACTTAAAGAATTACTGCATAGCAATATAGAACCTTTGCTCACTATAATAAACTGCTCTCTGAGCATGGGCTATATTCCCAGTTCATTTAAACTTGCAGTTATCAAGCCGCTAATTAAAAAACCTGGTCTTAACCCCCAGGAAATGTCCAACTATAGGCCTATCTCTAATTTGTCATTCATATCCAAAATTCTAGAGAAAGTAGTTTCTTCACAACTCTCTTCCTTCCTACAGACAGAACATGTCTTAGAATTATTTTAGTCTGGATTTAGACCCCACCACAGCACTGAAACTGCGCTGACTAAAGTAGTAAATGATCTCTTGATATCCTCTGATAAAGGACACATTTCTTTTCTCATACTGCTAGACCTCAGTGCTGCTTTTGACACCATTGATCATAATATTCTACTTAATAGGCTGGAGACACTCATTGATATAAGAGGTCAAGCACTTTCCTGGTTCAGGTCCTACCTGACAGATCGTTACCAATTTGTACTAGTAATCAACGAATGCTCAGAGCGTTCTAAGGTAAAATATGGTGTCCCACAAGGATCTGTACTGGGCCCCATATTATTTTCATTATATATGCTTCCACTGGGCAGGGTAGGCATGGTATTAGCTTCCATTGCTACGCAGATGATACTCAGTTGTATATATCTTCCAATCCGGATGGTATCACCACTACTCTCAAGATTGAGAGCTGCGTCCAGGACATTAAAAACTGGATGGCGTCTAATTTTCTTCAACTAAATTCTGATAAGACTGAGGTGCTGATTCTTGGGCCTAAAGCTGCTAGAAGCAGCTGGGCTGATATTCCCCCTTACCCTAGATGGGTTTTCAGTAACACCTAAGTCTACCGCAATAAGCTTAGGTGTCACTATTGATTCGAATCTTTCATTTGACACACATATATGCAATGTCACTAAGGCTGCCTTTTTCCATTTACGTAATATCGCCAAGCTGAGACACTTACTTTCATTAGCTGATGCAGAGAAGCTGGTCCATGCTTTTGTCTCGTCAAGATTGGACTACTGTAATGGTCTTCTAATTGGATGCTCTAAACAGTCCATAAAGAAGCTACAACTTGTACAAAATGCTGCAGCTAGAGTCCTAACTAAGGCTAGAAAATTCGATCATATTAGTCCCACTCTTGCGTCATTAAATTGGCTTCCGATTAAACATCGAATTGAATTTAAAATTCTTGTCTTAACCTATAAGGCGTTAAATGGTCTTGCCCCACAATATCTGAGTGAACTCATTGCTTACTACAACCCATCTTGCCTTTTACGCTCCAAAATGCTGGATTTCTCTTAGTTCCAAAAATTTGTAAGACTATAGCCAGAGGCAGAGCTTTCTCCTTTAAAGCCCCTCAATTATGGAATAGCCTTCCAGCTCCAATCCGAGATTCTGACACAGTTCCAATCTTTAAATCTAGACTTAAGACTCACCTATATAATCAAGCCTTCAGTTAAATATTCCCCTAGTAAGGTGCAGGGCTCAGGGGCCCCCAGACGTTGAGATTTCTGGTAATCTGAGATGTTGATGTTGTCATCCAGCTGTGTCATGGCATCACTCTAGTTGTGACTGACTTGACTGGAAAGCAATGTCTCAGTAAGCCCTCATGACTGCGGTCACCTCTGGACCCCTCCCTTTAATTATGCTGCTATAGATTAGCCTGCTGGAGCTACATGCTAATCACTGGCACATGAGCTATGTACATTTAAATCAATGGTGGTTAAATTGACATCCTCACACTCAGTCTGTATTGTCCATCGTTTTGCATGCTTCTACCCAAGACGACTGCATGCAAGCACCTACAAGCACCTGGGAGATGGTCTGGCTCGCCGGTGGATGTACTGATGCCGGGGTTGGATGTACCATTGCCGTAGGGGACGTGCTGATGCTGGCTCCTACCTGAGGCTCACCATCTGCACCGAAGGGACTGTGACTACTTGGCCGGGGAACAAGAACTTTAAGCTATAACTGTAGAACCACCTCTTGTTCACAAATACGGACTGGTGCCAACGGGCCGCCCAATGGAGGATGGGTTCCCTTTTGAGTCTTGGTCCTCCCAAGGTTTCTTCCTATTTCCCCGCCATCTTAGGGAGTTTTTCCTTGCCACTGTCGCCTTTGGCTTGCTCATTAGGGATCTGGACCCATACAATTTGTAAAGCTGCTTTGAAACATGTGTTGTAAAAAGCGCTATATAAATAAAAAATTGACTTGACTTGACTTGAAAAGCAAACCACAGTTGGCACAATGCAGACAGGCAGGTGTCAATCTCCTGGCATTCGTCAAACTCCATTCGTCAATCCATCAGACTGCCAAATAGAGAAGTGTGATTTGTCACACCACTGCTCCAGAGTCCAGTGGAGATGTAAGGCTTGCATGCAGCTGCTCAAAAACAGATACCCATGCTATGAAGCTAGGCATGGGTTGGCAAGGTTTTTGTGCTGATTTTAATGCCAGAGGTTTGGAAGTCTGCAGCAATTGAGTCAACAGTGCAGGCAACTTTTACACACAATGTGCCTCAGCATTCGGCAAACCCACTCTGTAACTTTACATGGTCTGTCTCTTTGTTGCTTGAATCGCTGTGGTTCCTAAAAGCTTCCACTTTTCAATACAACACTGATAAACAGGGAAGACATTTCATGAGCTGACTTGTAGCAACAGTGACATCCTAGTGTACGTTGCTTGAATCCAGTGAGCTCTTTTAGATGACCCATTCTTTCACAAATGTTTGTAAAGGTACTTGATTTTATACACCTGAAATGCAGTGATTAAGGTATGCCCCAAAAGATTTGTCCATGTAGTGTATGTCCAGCAGTTAAAAACAAATATTCCTGATCAGACAATATTCACGATCATCTCTAATGTTTCCAAATTTATGAATATTTGTTTTAAAATGGTCTTACTCCTTCAGTGCATTGAAAAAACAACTGGACAGGACGACAGGAGACTGTACACTTCCATTAAGGAAACATGCTTTTCTTCATCATGTTCTTGAGCAGCACATGACCAGAATAATATTCCATCTGACTGAAGATGTTTGAAAATCATTCATATAATATAATATTTAATCGTATCACATTTGTTGCTTCTTGTTCCATTTGCTGGATAATCTTGCACCTTAATGCTGCCTTGTGATTTTTGTTCTGTCGATGTGAGAGGTGTTTACATACATATTTACATAATGGCAGTCATGCTGATTAATGCTTGCTGTCCGCTTACAGAAATATATGAAAATAGACATATGGTTGGTTGCATCAATGTGCAAAACGAAGCTAATATGTTTGGATGTTATTTTAATAGTATGGGAAGTCATTTTTAAACAAAACATGAAGTACAGCACATTTTGAATAAGGTGAACCAATCCCTTTTAAACAATGCAGTGAAACAAGGTGTAGACAATATAAATATGAAGAGCATTTACACTCCATAGAAAAACAGAATAAAAATATTTTTATTTTCCACTATGAGACAATCGATCAAAGTATATACACACACATATATAACATTTTATGTCCTGCTAGCAGTAGTTGCTGACCTATGAAAAGGTCTGTGATACATCAGTGAATATGAATATATGGAAATATGAATACATGGAAATTGTTTCCATTTAAAACTCCAAGTAAAATTGTGAAATGTAAGTTAAAATGTTTATACTTATATCAGTTAAAATATAATCAAAAAAGGTTTTGACACCTTCCTACAAAATTGCTGGAAGTGCAAATTTAGACCTCAACATGAAACCCAAAAAATAATAAGTTTTCATTTAAAATCAACTTCATAAAAACTTAATTTTATGGCCACATGGATATTGCTTAACAGATTACAAATATCCCAAAATAAACAACAAACATCCTGAAAATGATCCCTGAGGTGATACATGAACCCTCCTTGTGGTCTGCCTAATGAAAATTGCTTGATGTTGTGTGCTTGAAGTTTGTGTTCTGCAGCTTATCTGAAATGTCTAGTTCCAGTGTTCGCACAATCCAGAAGTTTATTTGCTGAGAGGGCAGTTGTGTGAAGAGTCTGCATTTCTCTTTCAGAAGGGTTGTGGGCTTGTGTTCTTGGCCAAAGAGGAGATGTATGCTTCATAGATTGTGTCTAGGAAAGTGGCATCATTCTGCAATAGAGATAAAATACAATGGGTTACATTCTAGTCGAATCTCACAAATACAATAATAGGAACTGGGTACTAAGAGCTTCTACAGAAACAAAGGACTCAAAAACAAGTAATTTCAAATTAGGCCCAATATCAATAGTTTTTCAATTACTTTCATCACTATGAAATTCTAAATAAGTATGAACTGCCGTGGCAACTGGCCTGATCTGACCCTGTTTGACTGACCCTGATGAGGTGCAGCAGTGTGTCCTGCAGTTGAGCCCGGCTAAGTGCCTGTGGCTCCTCCCACTCCGCCCAGGGCCCCTTTGTATGGGAGAACACGCTGGGAGACAACAGCAGTGTAGGGGCTACTGTAGCTGGGATACACTGGGGGGAGCTCACCTGAGCCTGAGGGGGAAAGAGCATGTATGTCAGAGACGAAAGATTTATAAAGATTATTTAGAATAAATAAAGATTTATAAAGATTTATAACATGGTATTTCTGTAGCATCCTATTCTTTGACATTCTAACTCTATTTTGAGGCCATGCATTCAAGGACTGTGATACCTTTGCAGGCTCAGTGGAGTTATGGCTGATGGGCAGGCTGTGTTGCAGAGAAGACCTGTGGAAGCTCGGGGCCAGAATTAAGCGGGATGGCTCCTGATTAACACTTTGCTCCTGCTGGACAAGCTGTAACCTCTGGAGAAGCTCATGGGGGGAGACCACTCCCAAACCCACATTTAGACCACACCGAGCAGATGGTGCTGTGGAGGTGCTGTAGAATGCCAGGTCACTCTGTGCTGATACTAAAGCCTTGTGCTGTGGTTGGTGAGCCTTGGCAAATACTGCTGGTTCTCCTTGGGCTAACTGAGGAGTAGGCAGCCCTGGGATCAGTGGAGGTGGAGGGACAGCGGTGTAGGTGGCTGCATGGCTAGAGGAGGGTGCGTTCTGAAGTAGTCTTTGTATTGGATTGGGTCGGTTTTGTGGAGGCCCATTCTCAGAAAGTCTGTTTTCAGGGGACTCAGAGACAGGTTGCAGAGGTGCCACTGGTCCCCGGGAGCCACTTATCAGCTTTTGGATGGCAGGGCAGTGCTGGGTGGGGCTGCTGGGCACCACAGCACCCACTGTTGATGGAGAGGGGTCATCGTATGACAGGGAACGGGCCACGGCTGGCCGGACTGAAGCCACTTTGCTGCATGCATTCCCACCAGGTTGTGGGGAGACCGAAGTGGCCTTGCTCATTCCTCCAAATAGAGCTGCAATTGAGAAAGGACTGGAGTCCATCTGTCCATCCTGAGGGAGACACAGTCACAGATGGACACAGTGGGAAGGAGATGGGAAAAACAACAGTATAAGTATTAGGCAAAGACAATGGTTTCCTCAAAGCCATTGTTTCATTAAACATAGCCTATAGCATGTTTACTCCGGTTCTGGCAGACCACAGCATTGCACTTCACAAAGCACAAAACAATACTTCAGTTTTGGCTGTGGAAATGCACTTGGACATTTAAAAAAAGAACAGCACTTGTTACGCAGAGGCTGACACCAACTCTATACATAGAATAAACTCAAGAATGGTAGAATCCTTTAAGAACTCAGCAATGTATAAAACAAACATTACCACAATTATTCAAACATCTTTCTCAAAATATTTAGCAAAACTGCTTACCTTCACTTTGATAATTTAAATAAACATTGTTTGATAATTATTTTTTACAATAAATGTCCAAACTCCCTATATACTGTATTTCTTGTAATAAAACTACATTTAACGAAGAAAATTCCATGCTTCTCAGTTGGTCTCAGTCCCAAGGAACTATATTTTTGCCTTTAACTAGTTCAAGTTGGAAATAGTGCTGGGCGATATGGGCCAAAATAATATCTCAATGGCGATATACGATATATATCTTGATATTCCCCATAAGGTAATAACAAAAGGCACTTCATAATCAAACCTACATGTCCCAAATGTCACACATTAACATTCAGCTATAGATGTACATGAGACAATGCTCAAAAATAATAATATATAGTAGTATTGGCATATATTAAATAATAATAAAATAATGCTCTTTTCCTGCATAACAAAAGAGACAGAAAAGAAACAGAGCAAAAAATAAGAAAAGGCTGACTTCACCAAAGTGCTTCTGTGTCCCAGGTCTGTCCGATGTGGGTCTGTCCCAAAACCTAGGGAGCTCTCTACATGGACAGCGTTTCACGTCATAGTGTGCGTCCTCCTGATACATAGGCTGTCCAAATTCTTAGATACCTTAAATATGCTGCCTACTGAGACCTTAATCTGGCTAAATTTTAAATCAGCTGCTAAGGCAATCCCATGATTCAGCACAATGCAAACTAATGGTGTGTTGAACTAATTTTCAAATGCTGTTTCTAGAATATTCAAAAAACATTTAAAAATATATTTCTTAATATAAAAACACATAGCATTTATTTAACTTTTTAGGTTAAATTTGAAGTTATATTTTATAGTTTTATATGCCAAGCGATTACCATTCATGCTAGCGGAGTTTGAGGCCTCAAGCTATTGTGGATAGCTAGACAGTTAACCAACAAACTACTTGGCACAATAAGTATCTTATCTAACATGAGAATTAAAATTGCGATAAAAATAGGAAGAGGACAATATATTGTGCTGAAATGCTGAGGCAACATTAAAATCTGAACAAGCTGTGATGAAACTGCTCTATAACTACTAAATAACCTGCCTTATGAGGATGGATGTCGGTTAGAATGCTGCCTACATAATCAGTGCCTACTTAGACAAATCACTAGGCAACGTTAGATTTTGGGAATGACCCATAAACTATATTGATATATAAATTATATCGTCTCATCTTTTATCCTGTATAAAAATAAGATTGCTATATCTTAAAAATCGATTTATTGCCCAGTCCTACTTGGATATACATGTAGAGTTGCACATATGTAAAATACATGCTACTGGAAACTAAGGTTTTCAGTTCAAAAGACTGAAATGTGGTATGTGGTACCAGATGATTAGGTAATTGATATTTAAATAAAACATACAAAATACAAACACAATTATGTTACCACTAAGCAGACCCAGGGTGTGGTCCAAGTGTCAAACGATTATAATTGTTGCAAATTTACTAGGAAGAGAATGCATGTTCAAATTCCCCCCACAATAATGAAAATAGTAGGAAAACATGCAATGAAGAAGCCACAATTACAGTTTCAGAACTACATAGCTTAGTGAACTCTGGGTTAAAAAGTTTCAAAATCAAGTACTAGATACCTGAGCTATGTTAATTTCTTTGATGCCATTTACATTTTACTACATAGTACAAAGCAGGTTAAGACAAGCACTTCTAAATGACTACATCAGACTGCCTGCCACCATGATGTGTGTGGATGTTTGGTCTCGATGTTCTATCTTATGGATAGCAGGTAGAAATCTGCAATTTAGCAGAACAAAAACAAACTAATGACACATCACTATTTCTATACCCACTATTCTCTGAAAAAAATTCACATGGAGTGCAGTAATCCACCTACAAATTCAAAGTCCAAATCAGATTTATTTATATAGTGCCTTTTAAAACATGCATTGTTGAAAGGCAGCTTTACAAATGTTTTGTTTCAGATACTTAATGAGTAAGACTGTGGTGACATTGACTAGAAAATACTTCCTGGGCAGTTAAGGAAGAAACCTTGGGAGGAAATTGATTTTAAGAGAGAAGTCATCTTGCTTGGGCAGCACATCTAATAAACAGTCCAAGATTAATTACACTATATTTAGTCCATGATGTGATTAAATATATACAGGTCTCACCCAGATCTGACCTGACTGAAAGTATCCTACTGCAACAAGTCTAGTTTCAGACTTGCCCACATCCTGCCTACAGACATATTGGACACAGCTGCACTACAATTCTCAGTGAAGGTGTTCATTTCTCGGATGGAAAGTGAGGCAATCTTATTGGGTTTTCCACACAGTGTTTCTGAGAACTGGATTTATAGTGTTAATATCCTTATATTTTCTTTTATCTCCTCTTCTAGATCCACATAAGGGAGATTTAGCCAACTTCTTGAATTCCCCAACATGGTGAGACCCATAACTGGAAGGTGTTCCCTTGTAAAAGTGGTGCTTGATATAACCTGTGTAAGAAGGCCAACAAACTGCTTACCAAGTAGGAGCATGAGGTTAAGAGAGGTGGTGTGCATGTCATAGCACTGAGGACAAAGCAAGGGCATGTCATCGAAGGACATGACATCCACACCTAGGATGGCATGGGCTGCTCATAACATCCAGCCTGTACTGCCTCACAGACGCTCACAGTTAAACAAATCTTGAATAGAGATGCACGAAAAGCTCTGAGCACCAGCACCTCACTGAACATGAAGGTAGGAAAGACCTGGATTAGGCTTTAGGAAAACTCAAGTTAGGGGAGAACTCTGTACCTGAGGGCTGAACAAAGAATAAATGCAAGTCACTGATATGTTTGGCTCAGGCCAGTGCCAGGAGGGTTTTAAACTGACGCTGTCCAATCACTTACATGGCTGATTGCATAATGCTTCTAACAACCACATAATTATATCCCCCAACAATGGAGATTTGGGCTATTGGGGCCAGGTGAATTAAGGTCATCCGCTGCTACTTTATCCTGGAAAAGGAAATGGAGGAAAAAATAGAGCACCATGGGTGGGCTACTTCATATACAGTTGTGATCGAATTTATTCAACCCCCAATGCTGCAAAGGATTTTATGGAATTCAGTGCACATTTGTAATTGTGTTCATAATGAAATCTTACAAGGACTTGTTAAAGAACTAAATGCAACTAAGATAGCATCAATTGTTTTTGTCATAAAGTATTAAATGGCCTTTTGTGATTTCTTCATTGACACAATTATTCAACCCCTTTACGACTACCACTCCTAAGAACAGAGGTTCATTCCAGTGTTTTCAATCAGGTATTGAAAACACCTGTGGATGTCAACGAGCAGCAATCAAGCATGATAAGCACCAATTAGGCAGATTTAAAAGGACTGTGATACTCAGCTACTTCTAGACATCTACTGGTGTGTTTACAAGCATGGTGAAGGCAAGAGAATGGTCCCAGAAGACAAGAGAAGAGGTTATTGCTCTTCAAAAGAATGGCAATGGATATAAACAGATTGCGAAGTTGTTAAATATTCCAAGAGACACTATCGGAAGTATCATTCGCAAGTTCAAGTTAAAGGGCGCAGTGGAAACGTTACCTGGTCGTGGCAGAAAGAAGATCCTGACCGCGACTGCTGTGCGCTACCTGAAGCGTAATGTGGAGAAAAATCCCCGCGTGACTGCTAAGGAACTGAAAAAAGACCTGTCAGATGTGGGCACTGAAGTTTCAGCTCAGACAATAAGGCGCGCACTGCATAACAAAGACCGCCATGTCAGAACTCACAGGCGCACCCCTTGCTGACTCCAAAGAACAAGAAAAGTCGACTGCAGTATGCCAAAAGTCATGTGGACAAGCCACAAAGGTTTTGGGACAGTGTACTGTGGTCAGATGAAACTAAATTAGAACTGTTTGGGACAATGGACCAGCGCTATGTTTGGAGGAGGAAGAACCAGGCTTATGAACAAAAAAACACCTTGCCTACTGTGAAGCATGGCGGGGGGTCAATTATGCTTTGGGGCTGTTTTGCTTCTAATGGTACAGGAAAGCTTCAACGTGTGCAGGGTACCATGAATTCCCTTCAGTACCAGGAGATCTTGGAGGAAAATGTGATGGAGTCAGTCACAAACCTGCGGCTTGGGAGACGTTGGACCTTCCAACAGGACAATGATCCGAAGCACACATCCAAGTCCACTAGAGCATGGTTGAACATGAAAGGCTGGAACATTCTAGAGTGGCCATCGCAATCACCAGACTTAAATCCAATTGAGAACCTCTGGTGGGACCTAAAGAAGGCAGCTGCAGTGCGCAAGCCTAAGAATGTGACTGAACTGGAGGCTTTTGCCCATGAAGAATGGGCTAAGATACCCATAGGTCGCTGCAAGACACTTGTGTCAAGCTATGCTTCACGCTTGAAAGCTGTCATAACTGGAAAAGGATGTTGTACTAAGTACTAAAAAATAATGTCACTAGGGGTTGAATAAAACTGATAATGATGTGAGCACAGTAAAGACATTTGTGGTTATTCCATCATAAATATTATGTTATATTTGTCTAATTTATAAGTGCCTCTTTGATATAATTGTAAATAAGATGACTGAAATGATCAAAATCAATGTCAAACTGGCCAAAACACTTTATTTCAGTGGGGGTTGAATAAATTTGATCACAACTGTATATTGAGCAATGGCCATTCAATACAACAGGTGAAGCAACAGGCTGCCTAGACAAATCACCTCCACAGCATTCTTACTAGGGGTGAAGGTTTGAATTCGTACCAAGTGCTGAAGTAAGCAAAAATGAATATTCTATTCTGTGTTAAATCAATGACTATGTGGAAAAAAGGCACATTTCAGATTGATTAATGTTGCCCGGTCATTTCAATGTTGTGACCTTTACAGAGTGATGCATGTCAGCATTCTGAAATTGTATTTTCTGAGATTTCTGTTCGACACTTTCTGTTCAGCTCGCTCAGGTCCAAGATGGGATGTAGTGAACACCTTCTTAGGAACAAGCAAATATCTGCAATAAAAGACCCTCTCCCTCCACCCTCAGTTTAAATTGGTTCAGGGGAAGCACCTGAATTGCTATCTTTTCCAAGAGAGAAAATGTTCTCCTTCAGAAATGAAGCTCATGTCAGTGTGAGAGAAGATAATTCTGCCAAAATCCAGAGGTTTGCAGCAAACTGGAGCTTTGGATTCCTCTTGAATATGGCAGGATAAGAGGGAAGACATATTTAAAGCTCTCAATGTGGGTGATGAGGCTCTGTAGGAGGCTTGGTAAACTGAGGCAGAGAAACAATCCATTTTATTAGGAAAGAAAAGCTTGGGTGGTTCAAGCAGGCTTACTTTTGATGAGCTGAGGTACTTAGGTACAGATTTTATTAGCTAGAAGATGCCCCATGCCAAAAGCTGTGAAATCTTTAACTTCTAAATCAGAAAGGCCATGAAGAGTTATTTCCTACCACCAGGGGGAGGAGTTATTTCCTTTAGAGTTATTTTCTAGGGACTGGGGGAGGGCTGAGGAGTTTACCACCATACCCATTTCTGATCAACAGGGTTTTAAAAGAGTTAACTGCAGAAGCCAATGTACAAACCCCAAAGAGAACAGCATGCATTAAACCCGTGGCAATTAGAACTTGAGTGGGAAGGATGACATCCTTCTCAGCTGATTTCTCAATTGCATTAACAGTATCTTCATCCATTCCAGAGTAGGGTTGCGCTCATTCAAGGTGAAAACGACAATAGGGTTGACTGGGTTGGCTCGGTCAGCTCAGCCAAGTGTGTGTCTAATGTTTGGACAGCATCCCAAGTTGCTGCATCACCACCTTTTGGTGAAGTGAAGTATATATATATATATATATATATATATATATATATATATATATATATATATAAACACACACACATTATTGTGTGCACTACAAGTTCATGACGCAATTTCATGATCTAAGTGTTGCATTTTATCAGAGAGGATACAATACAGAAAAAATTAAATAGATAATACAATGGGAAATTCTGCAAAATTCTATTTTTTGGACAATAACCCCATAACCAAAATAAACACAACAGTCCATTTTATTAGCAAGGAAAAGCTTGGGTGGTTCAAGCAGGCTTACATATTATTTTCTTTCAAAATATTAAAATATGATCTATAGCACACACTGATTTTAGGAGATCCTGAGAAAATGTATGTGTGAGTGAGTTAAAGAGAAATATGCGAGTACCTGTTGGGTTTGGCCCCGTCTCTGCCTCCTGTACTCCTGTAGCCTTGGCTGCTGTCTTTCTTTGGCCTTAAGTGGAATGGGTTTGATCAGGTTGGGGTTGGCATAGAGTCCTCCTCCACTGCCAATTTCCTTAGGCTCTGAGCTAAGCTTACCCTGAGTATACACAGATGTTAACAAATCATAAAAAACATTCACAGACATTGTACACAAACATACTATTCACAAGGACAGAGATGAATACTGCTTTAAAACAAAAGTATATGTCTAAGATTAAATAAATGTTAATTAAATACATTTTCTTCAAGTCAGAGAATGTGAGAACTCTCAATGTAAAGCACTTTGGGCCACATTCTAAATAGTGCAGTGTTAATCCCTGCAAAAGGCATTAGCTTTGTTGTCTATATATACTTATTAATGAACACCTCTTCTTTCCATTTAAGTTTCCACAACAGGATATAAGAACGGGTATACTAGTAGTGCTGCAGCATAAAATATTGTATTTGGAGAGACTCAAGACTCAAATGTAAATTAAAATGAGAGTTCTGCCAGTTTACATTTGCAATAATTATTCACCGAACATATATTAAATGGAGTGTAATAGTCAGTGTTTGCAGTACGTGCTTTGATGTGACGTAAAAGAAGCAACCATCCATGCAGAAAACTCTTGCTTTTAGTACTTGGGTACAACAGGTTTATATCCAGCACAATGTATCCTATGGGACTGGATATTATAATCAAGCCACGAAAGACTTAATGAACAAAACCTGTAAGGAGACGAAGTAGGCAAGGTGAACAACAATTCTAAATACTTATGCCTGCACTGACTGGGAAACACACAGCGCAAGATGGATCTATTGATATTTATTTGGATTTTCATTGGCTAGCTTATAAAACACTTTTATGTGCTCCCTTACTTAAAATCTGAAACCTGATGCCCAGTTTGCAAGCTGATAAATAATATGCTTTTTCAGGGCACAAAGCCAAAAGTGCTGCATAAGGCATATTTGCTTCAGTAGACCCATTAAGTCCATGTATGGCCGTGATGACCCCAAGATCACTCTGTAATTATTTTCCACATTCAAGTTGTTTTGCTTTTTTTTTTTAAAGCTATTGTGCAGGTTATTGTGCAGGCAGAGGGCAGCAATTGTGCCTGTACCCAAATCCAGGGCTTCCAGGTAGCAAATGTATACTAGTGGGACCCCCAAACCAGAGGCAGCTCTCTGGCACAGGAGTCAGAACACACATGCTCCTTCTCAGTGATGCTCTCTATCACACAACCCTCTGCTTCAACAAGTGATACTCCTATGCAAGGTATTTGCGGACACAAAGTAAGGATATCAAATTTGACCAGAATTCACTTTTATTGCTGAAAAGTAAATTGTAAAACTGCTGTTATAATGGTCAGTCTCATAATAATGTTAAGCATTTAAGACTTTCAAAACCACTTGCCATTACACTGCTGCCCTCTAGTGGTGAGTGTGTACTTGAGCGTACGTGCAGATTACCTTGTCATACTCATCACGTGCTTTGGTTAGCATCTGCAGTATGTCTACTCCTTTCCCCTCTCTGGATTCCAGCCTTTGTGGAGACACCCACCCACACTGACCCCGAGTATGCAGTTGCTGCTCCTGCCTAGTCAGACTAAAAACACCACAGTAAAAACAGTCACTCAGTACATGTGTGCATGAGTGCATGTGCAAACATACAGTCTACATCTAAATGAACCCAGGCACAGACCTGTATGCTCACTCTCCATCTGAGAATGTTTCACCACATTACCCAGTTCATTTAAGGTTGAAGTTGGCTACCTGAAGCTAAGGCAACACATAAAATGGACAAGCAAGCAAGTAATGGACTTCGGCTGCCAATTTTTTTGAAACACTAACAAGCAGTCGTTCTTCTTGAGACTACTTTTTACGTCTTAAAGAGTTCTTTGCCTATACTGTGAAATCATTTTAGACTGATACACATTATACTGGTTATAAATGCATACATTCCAAACACACATTTGCAGAGTCTGAACTAGAAGCAGTCCAGTGAGAAACACCTACAATGGTGAAGAACAGCACAATGGAAGCAGACTGCATCTACACACTTACGCTTTTGTAAGGTCAGCAATACGCTGGCAGTCTTCTTTATCATAAAACCAAATCCCATAAATGGACACTGTAAAAAACAATTATCAAATTTAAACAATTCAAAATACATGATATAAACATGATATGTTATAGAATTTAAAAGCAATATATATATATATATATATTTGTATTACATTTTTTCTTCAAAGTGGGAACACTATAATTCACCTGTGTTAATCCTGGTGTATACACTGAAATATTTAAACAGGCAACAGTAATATTTTGAACACAGCTATCTCATTCAGTCATACCGTTACATTACTAGATACACAGCTGTTTCTGCAGTTATCCATACATACGCTCAAAATCAAATTTTCAAATCAACAACAACAATTTCATTTTTATTATTGCTCATCAGTCTTTTGTATTATGTTAACCAGACTTATAGTGTAACTATCTTGAAACTCTGGCAATTTCACATTGTGTGACTGCGTAGTGGGCACAGATTAATAGCATACACAGCACAAAGGGTTAAAATGGCTGCCACAGATTTTCAGTGGGATCTGCCTGTGGAGCTTTGACATATGTTGTGAGTCATTAATGGTTGCCATAACCAACAAGATGACTTCTGCATTATCTACTTTGGCCGTATTATTCTGATATTTTCATTTATGCCCAAAGTTCCTCTGCCATTGATATTTATTGATGTGATGTAGCTAAAAAACAATTCAGATTAGTTTTTACTTGGGAGTGAGCATACCTGTGTGTGTGAGCATATACAGTGTGTGTGTATATATACATATATATATATATATATATATATATATATATATATATATATATACACACACACACATATATACATATACATATATATATATACATCTACACTCACCGGCCACTTTATTAGGTGCACCTGTCATTAATGCAAATGTTGAATCAGCCAATCACATGGCAGCAACTCAATGTATTTAGGCATGTAGACATCGCCAAGACGATCTGCCACGACGGATTAAAGGCAGTTCTGAAGGCAAAATGGGGTCCAACCCGGTACTAACAAGGCGTACCCAATAAAGTGGCTGGTGAGTGTGTGTGTGTGTGTATATATATATAGTATATTTGACGAATGTTTTTGGTATATCTCCAAAAAAACTGGGTGGGTGCAATACCATAAGGGTACACTAAACACAGCCATCAAGCCTAAACCAGACTCTACTAACAGGGTTTCAAATCTTCACATTTTTCCTTTTCCGTGACAAACTTCACATTGCTAAACTACACATAAACAAGCAATGCACATACAGTGCTTTCTACAACAGCCATTGTCACAAAGCAACTTTGCAGATGTCCAGGTCCAATCTCCCGAGTTAGCAAGCATAAGGGGACAGTGGCAAGGATGGCACCTTAATAGCATGAAAAAAATGCTGTGCACTGGATGCCCATTGGATGCCTGTCTGGCAAATTATGCTTACTTTGTGGACTTGTTTATTCATTAATTTAAAATTAATCTCTCCCACTTTGCAGAAGTTACTGAAACCACAGCACCTGACTCTGTAAGGTAATCTTAGGTAATTCATGCACAACAGAGATGTGTTTAGTCATTTGTAAGGACCTGAGGACTACAGGCTCTGTGTGGTAGTGGGCATAAGAGATCTTGGATCCCCGCAATTCTTTTTGTGACTGTATAAGCATGGTGCCGACAGTTAGACAAACACCACTTCCCCAAATGGGGCAGAGGGAGATACCAGGCCCCCAACAACAGAGCGATAATGGGTAGAGGAAAGGAATGAAGAAAGGGAGAGAGGCATGTCATGTAAGAAAGCATATGTTGTGTTGAAAGCATGGAAGTATGTTGCGTTGTGCTGCTATTAGATGTCTCCAAGACTACTGGCTGTGCCCTAAGCAGAGAGACAGTGCCGCTCGGAGCTTGGGAAAAAACCCAAACAAAATACTGATCCCTGGGAAAGGAAGAACATTCATAGTAGGCTAAGTGAGAGAGGAAGAGCAATGTAGAGAGAGAGATAGAGAGACACAGGCTGACAGACTGACAAAGTGAGAGAGAGACTATGGTGCACAAGGTGCCATAAAAAGCAAACTTGTTGGCGCAAGACAACACGGAGGAAACGAGACCACACTCAGAACTCGTGGCAACACAGCAAGACACAAAATCTGAGGGACACTGAGGACCATACCCCAAGAGACACGTAGAGGAAGCACAGAAGCAGGGTGGAACTTAACTTCCAACGGCACACTGAATGCTCCTGAAATACCAATTCTTCGTCTGAACGTCTGTCTTGAACACGGGGAGAATGCTACGCAGGCTTTTCCAGCAGAGGCTGAAGCATGAACGCTTGCAGGAGGAGCCAGAAGTGCGATTCAAAGGCAAACTCATCTCAGAGAAGGAGCTGGAGTACACGTACGTGCGGCCAGGAGGTAAGGCACGCACGTACTTCTGCGAGCGGCACTATTACAAGCCATATTTAAGCCATGGCAATGTTTGTATTAACCTGCTCATGTGAGGGTTTGCATGTAATGGATGCCATGGGATGGTACTAGTGGAAAATTTCTACTTGAGCATGTTCAGTACCAAAGCTTACAGTTTATTAAATTAGTAGGTTACAAGGTACTGTTTGATTTGTTCACATAAGGAAGGTCCCAGAAGTGTGAAACTTCCCACAAATGTGGAACCAAAATTAAACCACAGTACAAAAATGGCAACAAATCTAATCAGCTACTGTAATTTACCCAAATATTTATGAAACATATTTATGAAAGATTATTTTTATTATGACTGTAAAAAGTGAATGTGTATACAATGTATGCAATGTGTTTCATATACATCTGTGTTCCATTCTATTTAATGTCAAGGATTTCCCCTCAAACTTTGGCTGCTTGTCACATTTTAATAGGTCACAGGCTTACATGTATGCCTGCACTTGCACTGTTTAAGACCTGAGGTTTGTTATCTTATCAGGGCTGTCTGATTGGGTCTGCAATGCTGGCAGGACACTCATAGTGAGAGTTCAGCACGGGCCCTCAGTCACACACATACCTCTGCACCATAAAAGGAGCTGTGGCTCTGAGGCCACTCTCCCAGACCTGTCCCTCTGCCAGTTTTCTTCCAAAACACATTCATACATAACAGTCAACTTAGGTTCTCTTCCACTTCCTAAGCATTTAATTCCCACAGCATGCAAAACACATCCATGCCTTGTGGAATTTTCCATACTGCCACACGGACATAAATGGATATCTTTTTGAAAAAGTGATGAGTGGCATTTCATTAAGATGACTTCAATAAAATACATGAAGGGAATTTTGCACTCCGATTAAAGAAACTCAAGAGAAGCCACTTCCAGTCACTTACATCTGGCATTCCTATATAGTAGAAAAGGGTCTTGAAGCTGGAAGTCCAGGTCCTTAGTGATGGGTTCAGTCAGGTTGTTCATACTGAGACGGTTCATAATGGTGAAACCGTGCTTGGGAGAAGCAAGCCTGAAACACAAACCCAAAAAATACCACACTGTTGCCTGAAAAGATTATGGATGATTTAATGGTCAGGTTAAGGCATGCCATACACTTAAAATACAAGGAAAGAAAGTTAACAATAAATTCAACTGACAGGCTGACAAGTTTTGGTCATTGTCACTTAAGCTTATGTATGAACAACTGCAAAGTACTGTAATAAGAGAGTAGTGACATTCAAAATTACACACACAAATATTTCTATTTTTGCTATAAATGGAATTATAAGCTATGTAATTATGCGCTGGTCGTCTCTTTGGTTACTTATTCAGATTTACATATGATGTAAATCTAGTTTATAGGAAAAAATTACACAATCAGCAGCCTGGAATGATGCTTCTAACAGTGTATTTTAGGGCTGCATGAGCAGACCACCCAGGGATATATGGAAGGCAGTTGGTGTACATGCACTTCTGAGTGTTCTGTTGATATGTTTAATTATGCCACCACAATGAGAGCAGGTCCTCGAGACGTCCACACATACCTAAGCAACAGTACTGCCTCTCCTAAATTTCCTAGATGAAGTTTTGCTTTGAGCTGACTTATATTTTGCCTTTTGCCCTTAATATTTTTTATGTCCATTTTCTGTTCTAGTAATCTGCAGGTTAATATCAGCATTTATTGGCTTTCTGTAATCTAATGTGTTTTAATGCTGTCAAAAGCAAAATTATCTGTTGGAATTTTTGTAATTCTACATTCTGAGTGGGTCTTCAGTGCCGTTATCTCTGCTTCACTTATCTCTGCAATCATATTTTGTTTAGAGATGTGGAGCCTCTAATTTACAATGTTGTGCGCTTTGCCAACAGCATAAGGTACGATCATATAGTTAGCCGTACCTTGTATATACAAACAAAGTGCCTTCAACGTCCGTTTTTTCCTGTAAAAAAGAATAAGGTGTCAGTAAGACTGTATACCGTGATATTCCCATTATTCCCATATATATCTGTGGGACATACTTAAACTCGAAGCTGAATATTTATTTCATGCTCAAGGTGCCTTTAAGAAATCAAGTTATAGTGAGAAAAGCGCGCGGTGACATACTAGTTGGAGACTTACCCATTCGTTTGTTTCGTTGTTAAAACTATAAAGTGCTACTTGACTGGCCACATCAACTATGTTGTTGATATAAGGGTCTTGTCTCTGCAACGCAGCAAGACTTATGTCTAAACCTTTCGTCGCTAGACAAGTGCTCTTGTATAATGCAGTCATGGTTCCTTGTTTGCTTATTAACTTTGAGATATGACGTTAGCCAGTTAGCTAGATACCCTGCAAGAGCGGTTCAGCACTGTTTTAGCTAGACTGGTAGCTTCGATTTACAGCAATGCCAAAAAATAGAAGAAAAAAAATAGACGGCTTTCGTCCGACCGGATCCACCACTAAAAAGACTACCAAGAATGAATTTGGAAATTAAAAAAACAGTCCGATATCTACACAATAGTATGAAAGGGCTCAATTTCGTTCAACATCTTTGGACCAACTTCTTCTTGCTCTTCTGTGGCAAGAAAGATGGCTGAAATCAAAATCATGCGACAGATCGCCCCCAGCTGGTGGATGTATAAAGACAACTGAAATGTCGCGACATACATTTTATACACATACATTTAGACAGACATACATTGAGCAAAAATTGTATTTGTACAAATTTGATAAAATAGTAATGAGGAAAATCCATACTTCTTCGCCTGCTATGTTTTACCTTTATTTCTTCAAATAGGCTGTGGTTATAAAGAGCTTTTCAGTGATTCCTTGTGCATAATTGTTCAATATCATACTGCATAAGTTCATGTATCAAAAGACAACAAATTCAGCCTGAATGCACTGTGTGAAATATTGACATCAATTACCTTTAATTTTAAAACTGCCAAAACTGCTAATGCTTCCAGTTAAAACATTTTGGATGTTTAATTTGAATGCCAGTTATATGGACCATATACACTATTTTGCCAAAAATATTCGCTCACCTTTGTTGACTCACATGATTTTAAGTGACATCCTAATCCATCAGGTTCAATATGACGTTGGTCCACCCTTTGCAGATAAAACAGATTCAACTCTTCTGGGAAGGCTGTCCACAAGGTTTAGGAGTGTGTTTCAACATGTGTTGTAAAAAGCGCTATATAAATAAATACATTTTTACTTTGTTTATGGGGATTTTTGACCATTCTTCTAGAAGGGCATTTGTGAGGTCACATACTGATGTTGGACGAGAAGGCCTGGCTCTCAGTCTCCGCTCTAATTCATGCCAAAGGTGTTCTATCAGGTTGAGGTCAGGACTCTGTGCAGGCCATTCAAGTTCATCCACACCAGACTCTGCCATTCATGTCTTTATGGACCTTGCTTTGTGCACTGGTGCACAGTCATGTTGGAAGAGGAAGGGGCCAGCTCCAAACTGTTCCCACAAAGCATGGAATTGTCCAAAATGTCCTTTCACTGGAATTAAGTTTCACTGGAACTAAGGGGCCAAGCCCAACTTCTGAAAAACAACCCCACACCATAATCCCCCCTCCACCAAACTTTACACTTGGCACAATGCAAGTCAAGTCAATTTTTTTTATATAGCACTTTTTACAACACATGTTGTCTCAAAGCAGCTTTACAAATTGTATGGGTCCAGATCCCTAATGAGCAAGCCAAAGGTGACAGTGGCAAGGAAAAACTCCCTAAGATGGCGGGGAAATAGGAAGAAACCTTGGGAGGACCAAGACTCAAAAGGGAACCCATCCTCCATTGGGCGGCCCGTTAGCACCAGTCCGTATTTGTGAACCTGTCACAGCACAACGGAAGTATTTCTGGACTAATTCTTTTACGTTTGGACTCTGTTTTTATCCATAAACAGTTTCTCATTACGTTGAACAGGACTCAAGTAGTAAAGCTCTTTAAATGTAGCAGCTTTACTAATTAAGTCCCCTAGATAGCTATTTAGATAGAAACTACGTTGTGTTAAATGGGATTTTTATCAGGGTTTTTAAGCCTTAGTTTCTGTCCAAATACCTAGCCAGCCCCACCCAAAGAGCACTCAGCCCACCTGTGACATGAAGTGATAAGCAATTTTATCACGGGTGAGCTAAATGCTCCTCAAATATAGTTAGCCAGGTATCCAGACAGATGCAATATGTCTCAAAAAACGATTCCACAAAATAGACAAAACATAACCTGGTAAGACGAAGGGAATATCACTCTAGGTTTTTAACTAGAAACAAGAGTTGTGTTATACAGTATCTCATTACGTAGAACAGGACTGAATTAGTAAAGCTCTTTAAATGTAGATAGTTAGGTAATTATGTGTTATAGTTAGGTAATTAAACACTGTGATTTCATTTCTAAAATTCTCCATGTGTGAACTGGACCCTTTCCAACATACTTTTTAAAGCAGGTTCTGAGTTCATTATCTAGTGATGCTCTAACGATTGTTAATCAGTCTCTGTGACTGGGAGAATTCCCTAAAGAACAGAAATCTTGATCCCACAATTCTCAATAATTACCAACCTCTATTTTAATTTTCTTTGCAAAATCATTTAAAAGGCTGTGTCAACACAGATGAATGATTATGTTAACGCAAACTAAATAAATGACACTTTTCAGTCTGGTTTCAGAGCACTGAAACAGCTCTAGTTAAGGTAGTAAACGATCTGAGATAAAATAAAGATCAGGGTGTTACGAATAGACCACACAGAGAGAGATCCAGATGCGGAAACGGGTTCGCCTTTATTTGATCAGACAGTACACCTATACTAGAAGTGTCAGCAGTATGGCGTAACGCGAACTCGTCGTTAAAGTCGTCGTCAAGGCGGTCAGGGTCAGGCACGGGCAGGCAGATTCCGGGAGGTACCAAGACGCTAGGCAAGAGACGAAGTCTAGGACGTAAGCAGAAGTCGGTACACAGGTAAGCAGGCAGGTAGTAATAACGCCGGTACGCAACATGGGTAGCAATACTTCGCAACCAGGAAGTGACAGAGGGGTGTATATATATGGGAAGAAAGGGGAGTGGAAAGGAGCAGGTGATCAGAGGGCGGGGGAAGGGGTGTTGATCCTAACACAGGGGTGCATTTCCCAAAATGTTCGTAACTCTAAGTACTTCGTAACCTTGTACTTAAGAATATTCTTAAATTTATGAGTGTTTCCCAAAACCCTTCATAACTTACGTTGTAGTTATAGTCATTCGTAACTTAAGAATATTCGGACCCATTCGTAACTCACTAAGTACTTCTTAACTCGAAGCTCACATGCAGTTCTACCTCAAAAAGGATAGAGGCCGCTAATTTCACTCGTGCTGGTTTTAAAAGCACGGCACTACGACGTTTTCGTTTATGTGTATTATGAGTATTTTCTTTTGAAGTAATTACATCGCATATACCACATTAAGTAACGTGGGGGGCTCAGGAGACAGAGAAGGATCCATGCGCAGGTGAAGATACAAATGGTTCTTTAATAATAATGCAGAAGTCCTACATAGGACAAACCCCAAAGGCGGAGGGGGTGGGCGACAGCCCGCAAGGGCAATGCAAACAGGGATAGTCGAGTACACAGGCAAAGGGTCAGAAATACCAGGCAAGCAAACAGGCGAATGGGAGAGGTACAGAAGGGCTAATCCAAAGAACGGGTAAATCTAAATACAGACACGGGTCAGAGGCAGAAAGACAATAGAAGGCTTGGAAATAACGGCTTGGTAGAGCAACGTAAACGAGGCGATACTTCGCACTGAGGAATTGCACACAAAGTCCTTAAGTAAATAGTAAATAGTGTTCCGGTGTGTCCTTCAGTATGCAGGTGATGGCACCTTCTGGCAGTCCTGGGTAATACGCGCTGATGGTACCCTCTGGCGGTCCTGGGTGCTAACCGCATCTCTGGCAATAACGTTTCAGACTTTCACAATTAATGCATGCTTTGCAATGAAATGGCTACAAGTTGGCCTATTAAGCTTGTTTTAACTTAACCAATCAAACTGACTGATTAATCAGTACCACATATAAGTAACCAAAGGATATTGGATTTGAATAGGAGAAATTATTTAAGAAGACGATGTAATCCACGAAGCCATGCAGTTAGCCTGAAAGCACAGCGGTTGAAAATAACGGTGCAGTTATTGACAGGCCTCTGATTTTATGCCACAGGTGGGTTTCTGCAGACTGTTGGTGATGTCCACGGACAAAGCAAAGCACTACTTAAAGCAAAGAACTACTTAAACCTAGTTCATAAATTTGGAGACTAAGAAGGCTTTTGGGAAACACTTGTAAAATTGGCGTTCTTAAAATTACGTCGTTCTTAAAGTTGTTCGCAAATTATCGGGAAACGCACCCCAGTCCTGTATCTGCTGGATTTAAATGTCACTTTTGACACTGTTGATCATGGAATACTTCTTGGTTGACTCCAGAACTGGGTAGGTCTTAGTGGCTTAGTCTTAGACTGTTTTAGTTATTATCTAAATGGGCGTGATTATTATATTCTTCCTCCACACATCAAAAAATAACTTGTGGGGTCCTCCAAGGATCAATTCTCGGGCTTTTACTGTTCAACCTATATATGCTTCCATTACTGTCACGGACGGAACTGAAAGGGGGCGTGACACATGCGCAGGAGAATGATATTTATTTCAAAGATAACGAAACGGGAGACTACACGAACATGAGGAAACATCTATATTTAAATACACGGGACGCAAGAACGTAACGGGACAACGTAAACAACATACACAATAGAATATGCGAGGGCGACCGAACAATAAGTAATAATAAACTAACAGACAGGCAAACCATGCACAAGTAACTAAACACGAACTAAGAAGTCAAGACACACACGAGAACAGAATCAGAACGAACGGGACATATAAACATACAGGAACTATGAGCGGGGGGAATACAAGCTAACAAATGGAATACACGACTAGATAATCAAACGAATGGCAAAACACGAACGGGCAATACAACGAGAAAACAGCGCAACAGTAACATTTAACAAAGGGAAAACCAGGTAGCTAAACATGAGAACATGACTACAGAAAACACAGCGTAACAGAAATACTAAATAGAATAACGCAACATAGAAACGCGACACAAACCAGGAAGCCAGGAACACACGGACACAGAACCGGAGCAAACAGAACTTAACGGGGAACTAACTCGAGAGCGGGGCATAACACACTAGACACAAGGACCTAGACATTTACAATAACCGACGAGAGACACACAAGGAATATAAATACTAACCCAAAACGAGAGACAGCTGTGAACGAAAACGACAGGGCGTGACAAACAGAAGGGAAACCATGGAAACAGGGCGGGACAAGAAGGACGACACAGAAACAGGGGAGGAGGGCAGAGCCAGCCGTTACAGAACCCCCCCCCCCCAAAACGTGCCTCTCTGGCACGCAAAACACAACCCACACACAAAACCAAGGAAAACACAGAACAGGGGAAAACAAGAAACTATGACACAGTAGCAACCCAAGGGGCACAGTAAGGGACAGGGACTACAGACCCAGGGCGGGACAGAACTGGACAGGCCGGGGAAACAGGACGAGGGGAAAATCCAGGGGCTGTGGGACTAAACGGCAGGGCAGGGAGAACAGGACGTGAGACTATGGGCTCAGCTGAAGGAAGAGATACAGGAGACACAGGAACAGTACTGGGGAACAACTGGTGACGGGGAACAGCACTAGACGGGATAGGATCGGGAACAGGTACGGGAGCAGGGGTAGAGACTGAGGATGTAGCAGAGGCGAGGATGTGATGGATGGTGGACATATGCACGGGGAAAAAGTGAAAAGTGACTTGGGGAACTGACACGGGGACAGGGACAGAAAACACACCACCTGACACAGACACACGGACGGGTATGCAGACACGTACAGAGATCACGACTGGAACAGGGACCAACAAAAAAACAGGGATGGGGCAGGGGACAAAAGGCAAACTGGGCACAAAGCCTGAACCGCCAGTCTTGACAGTACATACATTTACAAGTCCAGGCCCACAGGCGGGCAGTGCAATGTCCGTGAGAACTGGAAGTGTCTGCCGGCAGGCAGCGGGGACGGGAGACACCGGTGACCCCCTCGGGGTCATGGGGACATACGACGAGGGCGGTGACGACCCCTTCTGGGTCACGGGGACAGGAGCATTAGGTGACGACCCCCTCCGGGTCGCGGGTACGGGAACATCAGGTGATCCCTTCCGGGCCTCGTGAGAGCTCGCAGGCCCCTCCTGGGCCTCGTGAGAGCTCGCAGGCCCCTCCGGCTGTAGGTCTCGGGTCTGCGTGCTCGTGAGAGTTCGCAGGCCTCTCCTGGGCCTCGTGAGAGCTCGCAGGCCTCTCCTGGGCCTCGTGAGAGCTCGCAGGCCTCTCCTGGGCCTCGTGAGAGCTAGCAGGCCTCTCCTGGGCCTCTGGTACGCTAGCACGCTTCGCAGCGGCTGGAGGTCGCGGGTCTGCGTGCTCCGCAGTGGCTGTAGGTCTCGGGTCTGCGTGCTCCGCAGTGGCTGTAGGTCTCGGGTCTGCGTGCTCCACAGCGGCTGCTGGCTGCGTTGCAGCCTCCACACCACCCCCCTCCCAAAATTTTCCAGGAGCTTCAGGCGTCACTCCTGAAAATCTGGTCTGCAACAGATGCAGGAAGTCAGCCACCGTCCAGGCTATCTCTGGCCTGTTGGTCAGGATTATGTCGGCCCATTCCAGTGCTTTCCCTGTGAGCAAGGACCTCATAAATACGACCAGTGCAGCGTCTGGAGGTGTCGGGCGGTCAGGAACTGGAAGTAGAGTCTGCACTGTAGCACAAACCAGTCTGCTGTGCAACCCACTCCCCCATATCCATCTGGGCAACGTGTGAGGGGCGGTAGCCCCCTGGGGTTACCTGTCTCGTCCCTTTCGAAGAAAGGCGAGAAAACACTCACCAGTTCCCCAACCTCAACACTGTCCGTGGATGAGGGCAAGTCAAGCAGCGCCTTGTTCTCCTGCTGCGTCATTGTATTCTGGTCGGTTATTCTGTCACAGAAGGAACTGAAAGGGGGCGTGACGCATGCGCAGGAGAATGATATTTATTTCAAAGATAACGAAACGGGAGACTACATGAACATGAGGAAACATCTATATTTAAATACACGGGACGCAAGAACGTAACGGGACAACGTAAACAACATACACAATAGAATATGCGAGGGCTTAACCGAACAATAAGTAATAATAAACTAACAGACAGGCAAACCATGCACAAGTAACTAAACACGAACTAAGAAGTCAAGACACACACGAGAACAAAATCAGAACGAACGGGACATATAAACATACAGGAACTATGAGCGGGGGGAATACAAGCTAACAAACGGAATATATGACTAGATAATCAAACGAATGGCAAAACACGAACGGGCGATACAACGAGAAAACAGCGCAACAGTAACATTTAACAAAGGGAAAACCAGGTAGCTAAACATGAGAACATGACTACAGAAAACACAGCGTAACAGAAATACTAAATAGAATAACGCAACATAGAAACGCGACACAAACCAGGAAGCCAGGAACACACGGACACAGAACCGGAGCAAACAGAACTTAACGGGGAACTAACTCGAGAGCGGGGCATATCACACTAGACACAAGGACCTAGACATTTACAATAACCGACGAGAGACTAGAGACACACAAGGAATATAAATACTAACCCAAAATGAGAGACAGCTGTGAACGAAAACGACAGGGCGTGACAAATAGAAGGGAAACCATGGAAACAGGGCGGGACAAGAAGGACGACACAGAAACAGGGGAGGAGGGCGGAGCCAGCCGTTACAGTTACCCCATATCATTAACAAACATGATATTAGTTATTATCATATGCTCAACTTTCCAATTCTTTAGAACCTAAAGCCCTAAAATCAATTCACTCACTGTTTTAGTTTATAGGTAATATACAGACATGGATGTCTAACATTTTTTGCAATTGAACAAAGAGAAGACTGAGGTTCTTGGTAGTGCTTCACAAAGAAATTATGTTCAGACTTATTTAAATCAAATTAATCTGAAGGTCAAAGTGTGTAAAGAACTATGTGTATTAGCTCAGCTTTAAATCACACATCACAACTACATGCAGGACAGCATATTTTCACCTTCAAAATATCGCTAAAGTTTGAGACATGCTCTCTCCTGCTGATAGTGAGGAACTTGTCCATGCATTTATTACATCTGAATCTGTAAATTTGTGGATTTTGTAGCATTTTAAGAAAAACACACTACTGATCATATTACAAGACAGTTTCATGTGAACTGGATTGTGTAAAGGCTACAAACAATGGCAACACTAATTTAGATCTTTAATGCTCTAAACAAAAATTATTTTACACCATTGCATGAACTTTAAAGGTAGAAATCTCACATGAAATGCCACTAATTGCTTCATTGGCTCAAAGAGCAGATGAACATGCATTCATATCGTATTTCTTATAAATACAAAATATGACCGACTCCTTTGAACACTAACAGACTTATAAGACCTTGTACAATGATAATAATGAACTGTTAAAATAGTATAAGAAGTGTCACATAACAATAGAGAAGTGATTGACAACCACCAAAAAAAGATTCGAATGTGTTGAAGGTGGAAGGAAAGAATACTCTAGTCTCTTTCCCTGCTTGTCTCTTTAAGAAATATATCTCCAACCAGTTATGGATTTTTTTATGATCTAAAGTACCTATGTTTAGTGTAATATTTGAAAATCACTTGGTGTACACTAGAAACTTTTTTTAGTGCCAGTCAGTGATAGACATCTGACAGTAATTTATTGTATGACTGAATAATTTCACAAAATCTATTGATTTTAGGGAGACAAAGGACTCTGTATTTGTGTATGTGCACAACAGAGTGAATGAAAGAGTATGTGTGAGAGATGGAGGTGGTGGTGAGGAGGGGTGTAAGCAGGGTCAGGGATCTCTCTAGAGAAAATGGGACGTTTTCCCATGGTCAGGAGGGGAAGGCCTGCTCCTAAACTCATACTTGGGCAATAAGGCATTTGACGATGACAGATCTGAAGTCATCTTGTGTAAATTCCCAGGCCCTGCCAACCCCTTTATCAAACCACCATGTGGAGGTTGTAGTTGATGAAGACAAAAATGAGGATATGAACTCAGTGTATGTCTTTACTGGATTTGATGAATGTTAACACTGACAAATTAACTTAACTGTGGAAAATAAGAAACACATTTTCTCTGCTTCACTTGTTGTGTAACCTTTGATATTGCTATGTGTAACCTTAACCACTATAGACAATTTTAATAATATATTTAATATCGCAGGGGTCATTTTTAAAGGGTTAGGACCATTTTTAAAGGGTTTGATCTATTGTGGAGCTCTTACATAATCGTTTTCAAAATGGCTTAATGCCACAGACCAACTTATGTTAGTCCACGGGGTTAAATAAACAAGTATTTCAGATAACCCAAAATCCGGGTCAGAGTAAATGTCTGTCCCGTTCTTTTATCTACGAATAAGCTCCATTCGATGTTTTACTCTCCCTCCGGAGTTAGTATGTCTGGAAAATCGCGGACGATTTATTCTATTTTGTAGCGCAGTAACATCTGGAAACAGTCAGAGAGTCTACATGGGAGGGGGGTTTGGTCGTCACCCCTCTCCTGTGCGCGCTCTCCCCCTCTCCCTCTTCCTCTCTCCAGACAAGTATTACTGCAGAGAGACAGCCTAGCGTTCTCCGCAAGGCCACCGAGAACTCCCGTTTCTTTCGATCATGGACTGGACACGACTGCTTTTGGACTATAATTCTTAATGGTGCGCACAAACTACGCCTATTTTGGAACACCACAGATGGAATCGATCTTATCAGAAGATTAACCCTGTGTGATCCGATGTGGAATACATACATTTTACCTTGCTTTTGTTAGATTACAAGCGGTCTCTTCTTATCCGATAGTGTCAGCTCCCGATTTTTGTGCGTTTCGTCAGGCATTTGCAGCATACTATTGTAAACACTTCTAAGCAATCTGATACGATTTTGGTTATCTCTAGCAGCAAGTGGTGCTAGTATCGCGTTTCTTAGGTAGGGCCCGGATGTTCCAAGGATGCACTGGTTCGTTTTCTTAGGTGGCTCCAGCGAATACCTATTTCTGTTTTTTAATTCCATAATGGGAATTAGGTAATATTAACTCAACCAAAAGAAAAGGAATAACTTGCGCTTTGCGTTCTTCATTTTCTCTCCCCCCCCCCTTTGATTTCTTTCCCATCTTGGGTTGCTTCCCTCCCACCCCTCCTTTTACAATCTTTTCATCATTCACCTACGGATAAAGCTGGACTACATATATGGTAAATGAGAGCAAAAACATGTACATACCGGAGGAAACCCTTGAAAACCATCAAGGTAATTTTTACATTTATTATCGCTGTTTGAAAACTGTGTGTGTGCGTGTGCGCGCTCGCTCGCGCGTGCGTGCGTGCGCGCGCGCGCGTGCCATATGGATGGGCTGTTAGGGAGGGGAGACGTATGATGACTGTCTTGGCTTTGTGATGTACATGAAGCGGAAGGTGTACCATATCATCTTCAGCACAGGGGCTTGTGCTCTTCATGTTGATCGCGCTACTCTGATTTGTCTTAATTTGTGATAGAAAATCAAGAAAGAGGCATACGTCTCAATCACGAAATGACTATATAACTAGACGACGGGTATGTTCATGAGATCAGTACCTTGCTACTGAAAGTCAAGATAGTACTATACTTGATAAACTTGTGGAGTTTATTTCGAGGCAATGACTACGGGTTAAAGCCACAGGAGGACGTATCATAACGGGACGTGCATCGGGCTGCGGCCGTAGTCACAGATGCGACTCACGCAGATGTGAATTTATTTTCTTGACAACTTCATTAGTAACGAAATTCCTTGCAACAATGCTGTGTTGCCTGTTGGATTCGGTCTGTGCTTCGTGTATTACAGCCTGAGGATGACGGCGACATAGCCCATCGCCTAAATTTAACACGGGTGTACAGCAACTGGCACAGGCAGGGACCTACAATGTGATTTATCGCTCTCGAGTTTGGGTACAGTATTTTGTTAGAATTCATGGTTATTACTGTAGTTTGTGTCAGCAAACAACGTAAATGAAGCTGATATTTGTCGCTCATTCAAGTGTTCAGAGCTACACACTGTTGCGTGGCGCAGCAAACCTATCTGCTAGTCTACAGGTTTTTATGCAGTTTGTAGGCTTCAGTAATTTCAGACTTGAAAATATTACACATTGCGTTCTTGAATTTAATATTTCTAGTTTTCAGCGTTGTTCTCGGGCTTCTGGCGCCGTGGTAACGGAGCAATACACAGTAGGCAATAGCAACAGCGACGGTCTAGGCCGAGACGACCCTATTCTTGGTTCTAAATTTGCCCAAATTTTTTTAACATTTTCATTAGAGTCTTTTTATAAAGTCATTGAATGGTGGGGAAAGTGATTTATATCCAGCTTTCACCTAAAAATTTTTTAGTTCATAATAACAATTACAGTTGTAATGTAATTACAAAATGATTACCACTTTCGGCTTATATCTGTTCTATATATGTTTATCTATCAATTCTAATTGAAATATAATTGTAATACTTTTAAAAGTAAGTATAATTGTAATACTTTTTAAAATAAGGAATCCTTGTATGTACATGTAACAACATTACATTCATTTTTCTTTCCTCAGAAACGGTTCCATAAACGTTAGGTATTTGCTCTCGGAAATTTACCACATGATGCACCATGGACTGCAGTATATTAAAAATAGTATAGATGCAGTGTAGTTGTAGGTGTAGTTGTCTTTGTTGTCGATAAATAGCCATATTTTAAAATTCCATCTATATTACAGAATAAATAAGTGACCCTTCATTTAATAGAGCAAACTGTCACAACGAGCAAAGCTCTGTCATAATACAGGCACGTGACTAAGATTGTGTGGTGTAGGTGGCCCAAGCAGATGTTAATGTTTGTGTTCGTGCAGAATGCTGCTGATGTAGGAGAGTGGAACATATGGGGTAAACACAGCCTCTGATGGGCAGTGGTATCGGCTCAGCACACTGATGAGCATCATGGAAATTTCTCCCAACAAGCCACAGTGGACCATGCGAACGTCGTAAGGTCATTTTTTATCAGAATTTGACTCATAGCTTCACTTCGTAGTCTTTAAATGATGCATTAAAATAAAGCTAAGCCAGGAAAATTATGTTGTGATTTTGTAGTGCTTCAGAGCTCTTTGTGAAGTTCTGTGTACCTTTTGCTTTTGCATCAGCGTATAGATAAAACAGCATTTTTACCTAAATGGCAGTGGGCATGTTAATTGACTTTTTTCATATTTTAGTAGCATATGAAAATTCATTTGTATTCTAATAATGTACTTTATCATCACTGACTGGCTAACAGTTTGTTAGAGATTTAAGTCGTATAGGAACGCAACTGGCTATCATATATTTTTTCTTACTGCCATTATTTTATTGATATGATACAGATGAGTTGTGAACTTATTTTTGTTTCATAACGGTTCTGAAAGTATCAAGGTGAAACTTGGTATCATGCTTAGCAAGGAAGATGCTGGTTGTTGCTAATGGTTGTCATTATTGCAAAGTTTAATACCGCTCCATCAAGTTTGCCCTCTTTCTCCCTCTTGGGCTGTGTGCCAGACACATACTGCAGGCAACACCGGTCATTAGGAGTATTAATTTGTTTATGATGGATCTCAAAAGGCCTAGTGAGGCTCCAGGACATAGTCTGAAATGGCTGGGCAACTGGTTTCAGCGTTGTGTGGCCCGAAGCAGTTGTCTTTCATTGAGCTGTGCTGCATGAGTGATTACTCCTCTCTGGGTACAGCTCTCTATCTGCCATTTACTCAAATGCATGTTTCACTTTTATCTCCAGGTCAAGTTAGCCTCTGCATCCATTCAGGTTCAGGTTGTCAGCACCACATGAAAGCACGAGGTTGTTAAATGGTTGTCTGTTGATGATGATGTTATTTGCTCATTGAGATTTAACCAAAGGAAAAAAAGAACAAACTTTGTGCACTTCTCTAATGTGCTTCCTGTTCACATTGTCTTAGATTAAGGATAAATCCTTAGTCTGCACAGAGACATGCAAGAACATGCAAGAATAATGTGATTACTAACCATCACTTTCTCTGTCCTGATGAGTATCTGTAGTGACATCTCATGTGTGCTGACTGTATTTAATGGAACTGACGTACTGAGTGAGCAGTATGTTTATGGCAGTCACAAACATTTGGGAAAGAAATGTGCTGAGGTAATTCCATGTGAACTCTCTGCAGAGAAAGGGGGTTCAACACCACTGGTCCTGGGGCTCTATAAGGTAGACAGTGAGGTGAGAGGTTTCTTTGGACAATTTGCTTGTGAAAATGTTTTGAAGAAAATAAAAATAAAATTAATATTTTAGGAGCCATTTTGTTTTAATGTGGTTTCTTTACTTTAAAACTATACCTTAGATTTGGACCTGTCTTAATTTTTGTGGCATTAAAAGGTCAGAGACATTCAAAACAAACCTCACCATAAAGCTTCTGAGGTTTTACTATTTTAAGCTGATGTATAAAAATGTGGCAGTTTAGATCCCTTGAAATATCTTTAGATCTCTTGATATCTACAGCCTTGAAAGAAGTGTATTATAATAACACTGAGGTGAATATTTCCTAATGTCTTCATTTAAAGTACTTAAAAATATAAAGATTATTTGCATTTTTAAGAAGTAATATATTATTAACATGTAAATATAGCTTTAAACAATCACGTTTTCTGAATCTATGGAACTTCGGTTATTGATTTGAAATATTAGAACCACTGTTTTATGATACAGTACAATTTTTATGATACAGTCTAGCCCTTGAAGATGCCCAGTTAGTCCAGTTCCCCAAAACACCTGAGCTAAGGAAACATAAAAACAAAACCGCCCACTGAAATTTTTAAACATTACTTTCTTTCCATCAATTAGGTTTTGCAATCTTCATGTCTCTTTTTTAAGTAACTGCTCCAAAGACTTATGATGGGTGTTGCTGACCCCCTGTGTGATTTTACATGGTCTGTTACAGACAGAAGCAGGGTTCACAAGGGATAGAGTTATAGAGAGAAAGAACCTGAGAGCAAAAGAATGAACATGTAGGATGGTGCTAAAGGCATGAGGGGAAAGAAATGAGGTTATCCAATAATATCTCCTGTGTTCCAGACTGGAAATCCACAGTGAGGCCTGAATGAGTGCAAAGACACAGAGGAGGCTCTCGAAAGAGGGTCGTAGTGCTAGGCGACCAGCTCGAGGTGCAGCATCAAGAAACATTTATCAGCTTTACCTTTAGTGCAAAAGAGTAGTGGCCAATCATATGTTTCATGTTGATTAGAACTAATGACCATGTTGTGAGTTGCTGTGTGAGTTGGCTGGTGAGATGCTTCAGGTATTTTTGTTCTTCTTCAGTTTTATTTCTTTAATTCCTGCTGGTGCTTGGAAGCATTGCTGCTACTGTTGTTACACCATGGAAGAAATCAGTCCGAGCTCTTCACCTCTCTTTACCTCTCATTTTCTCACATTGTCTCTCTCTTTCACTTTCTCTCACTCTTTCTAACTCTCTCACACTCTCTGTCTCTCTCACTCTCTCTCTTAACTTGTGTTTTGGGGAACTGGACTAACTGGGCATCTTCAAGGACAAGACTGTATCATAAAATTGTGGTTCTAATATTTTATCAGGATACGGTTGGCCGGCATAAGCGGGACCATCCGGCAGCATCATCGGGCGGCGGGGTCGCTTCCTCCCTGGTCCCCCAGGGTCCCCTCTTTAGGGGCTTCAAGTCTGAGGCATGTAACGCCTTAGACACTCTTCGGTCTCCAGGTAACCCGACCTTAAGCGTCCACCGCGGTTAATGCAATCAGTAATGGCGTAAGGGCCGGCGTGCGATCCCGAGCTTACCTGGGGTTCCAAGCCTTCCATCCTTGGTAGATATCCACACCTTATCACCCACCTTGTATTCCGCGCTTCCTGACCTCCTCGGTCTGCCTTCTCTTGAAAACGTCTTACAGCAACAAGCAAGTTGATGGGTGTCCTCCCAGGCGCTCACTCCTCTTACACCAGTTCTCAATAAGAGGCTGATCGGAAGAAGGCACGTTCAGGGATATAAGGGTGGCTGACGACCCGATGCGCATTCAAAGGCGTGATTCTCGAGCTGGTCTGGACCAAGGAGTTTTGCGCGTACTCGGCCCCACGTGAGCATCGAACACCATGACTCCTGATGCTCACTACAGTAAGCTCTAGGAACCTGCCCAGTTCCTGGTTAACCCGTTCCACCTGCCCGTTCGCCTGGGGGGTGCTAGCCCGGTGTGAGACTGACAGTGATGTTCAGTTTTGACATGAACTCACGCCAGACTCTCGATGTAACCAGACCCCCTGGACCTAATACGATATCCTCCGGCAAGCGAACTGCCGAATACGTGTCTGAACAGCAAATCCGCAGTCTCCCAGGCGGTTGGCAGGCCGGGCAGGGCAGGAACGCACCATCTTGGAGAACCGATCTACTATCACGAGGATGGTAATTTGTTACCTTCGGAGACAGGTAGATCGGTTAAAAATCGACGGCAATGTGCGTCAAAGGTTCTTTAGGTGCGGGTAACGGAAGTAGCTTACCAGCTGGCGGCGTCCTCGGCACTTTGCTGCGGCGCACACTCTTGGCAGGATTGGGCGTGGGTCGGACGCCCGCATGCATCCCTGGCCACCAATAGCGAAGCCCTAGGAGCTGGGAAGTTTGGTGGACCCGGGTGTCCTGTGCCGAGGGAGGTATGTGCCCAGTGTATCAGTGCGGTGCGCTGCGCTTAAGGGCACATACCTTCTTTCTGGTGGGCAGTCTGGGTGAGGATTCGCCGCCTCAATCGCCGATCGATCTCCCAAGTAATCGCTCCTATAAAGCACTCGGGAGAAAGCACGGGGTTCTTCACTGGTCGATCTGCGCTGCCGGGAAGGATCTAGAGAGCGCATCCGCTCTAGCATTCTTCTCTCCAGGTCTGTATGTTACCTGAAAACGGAAGGCGAGAGAAAGAACAGCGACCAGCGTGCCTGTCGGCGTTCATTCGCTTGGTAGTGCGGAGGTATTCCAGGTTCTTATGGTCAGTTAACGAGAAAGGGGTGTGCTGCACCCTCTAGCCAGTGCCTCCATTCCGAGCGAGGCGCATTGCTAAAAAGTTTCGGTCACCGACTCCGTAGTTGCACTCCGCCCGCGGACAGTTTTCTTGAAAAAAGGCCACGGGGCGAGGAGAGCCTTTCTTCAGCCGCTGAGATAACCGGCTCCCACGCCCACATTGGGGCGTCTACCTCTACTATGAGCGGTTTGGTTGGATCCGGCTGGTGAAGGACAGGCGCGTGGACGAGAGCCTGGTTCAAACTTTCAAGGGGTCTCTCCGCGACTTCGGTCCAGACCAGCTTGGGTGCTCCACCGCGCAGTAGGTCAGTTAGAGGCTTCGGGGCGATAGAACTAAGCAGCGGATGAACCGCCGATAGATATTCGCGAAGCCCTGGAACCTCTGGAGCTCGCTCCGTGTGTGCGGTCGAGTCCATCCGGTTACCGCCTCCACCTTACCTGGCTGCATGTGCACAGAGCCTGGCTGGATGTTATAGCCAAGGAAGCTGACTTACCGTAGATGGAACACTTCTCTAGCTTGCAATACAGGCGATTGCGCAAGAGTGTGGAGTACGGCTAGACATCATGCATATGTTGATCTGGGCGGGGCGAGAATAGATGAGGATGTCGTCGATGTGGCGGCGACACATCTACAAAAAAACTCAACTTCATTGATATGGAATTGAGCCCTCGATAGTCCACGCAAGAGCCTCGATAGTCCACGCAAGGCCTCAGCCCGTCCTTCTTTTTAACAAAGAAGACACTGGCTGAGGCTGGCGAAGTGGAGGTGACGATATAGCCCTGCGCTAATGCCTCGCTGACATACTGCTGCATGGCTTTTTCCTCCTCCAGGGACAGAGGGTAGACTGCTCCTCTTGGGGGTTTACTCCCCACCTTGAGTTCATTTTGCAATCCCAAGGACGGTGCGGAGGGAGCTGTGTGGCCTTCTTTGGGCTAAACACTTCCGCTAAATCCTGGTACTGCTCAGGAATAGTTAGGTGGTCGATCGCATTAGGACTCTCGACGGTGGTGGATTGAATCTGCACGGGGGCGTGGTTAGCGGGTTGTTCCTCCGCCTCTCTCCACTGCGCTAAGGTGCCCTCCCTCCAGTTGATTTTTGGCTGGTATTCCTGGAGCCAGGGCAACCCCAATGTGATTTCCCGCGTTAACCCTGGGAGAACACAAAACACTAAGGAGAGTGTAACACCTTGGATAGTGACAGTGAGACGCGGGTGTGACAACGCAAAACACCGCCTGCCACAGGCCGGCCGTCCAGTGCATACACTTTGCGAGGTTCCGTGGCGTCCGTAGGGGAATCTTCATCCTTTCAGCCAGCTCAGCGCTCATCAAGTTTCCAGCGGCTCCGGAGTCGACTAGGGCAGCGACAACCACAGAGATACAGCGGTGAGTCACCGTTATGTCCAATGTTAAAAGTTGGTTAACCATGGAGCTACTCACCGGGCTTTCTCCTCTGGCGTTAGAGGAATCCTCTTGTGCACCGGCTGAGTGCCTCCCAACTGCATGGACTCGACTTCCTCTTCCCTCTGATCATTAGGGTGCTGTCGTCTGTTCTCCGATCTTGGGTGGCATTCTCCTCCTGGCTTCTTGGGGCTGGTTACGGCGATCCGTTAGCAAACGGTCAAACGTAATCGCCAGGCGGATTATGCCATTCAGAGTCTCTTGCTCTTGGCGACACGCGAGTTGCCGTAGCTGCGGACGCAAGCTGGCCATAAAAGCGTCAACCAATGCTGCATCGTTCCATCCACTTCCCGCAGCCACGGTGCGGAACTCTAGGGCGAACTCAGCAGCAGTTTTATTTCCTTGACGATCCCCCCAGCAGATCCTGCCCGCAGGCACGGCCTTGCCGGGGATGAAAGAATACCTCTTTAAATTCATTTTTAAAGAGTTTAAAGAGGGGGATTCTCCAGTAAGGAGGGCCGCTCCCCATTTCAGGGCTTTATCCTTAAGGCGAGATAGGACGAATGATACCTTTGCCTGGTCTGAAAGTCCAGATTGATAGGCGAAATAAAGTCCACATTGCGCCAGGAAGCCCTCACACTCCTCGGGATCACCTCCATACGGCTCGGGGGGCGCAAGAGGTAGTCGCACACTCTCCACCACTGACGGTGGAGGTGTATTAGCCTGTAGAGAGAGGGACTGAATATTATTGTTCAACGCCTGCACAATTTGCCGTAGCTCACCCATCTCCTGTTGTTGAACGTTCAGGCGCTCGATTTGAGCGTTGAGCACGTCGATGACGGATGCCTGGCTTCCTCCCCGCTGCTCCAGGCTGCTCATTCTGTAGGGGTACGGATCACAGCGGGAGTCGTAGGCTGTTCAGAATATCCTTTATTCTCCATTCTACAACCAACTGAAACACTCAGGCTTATAGCAATAACTAACTTAAAATAAAAGGTGATAATAATTAGAATAAGGATTCCTCAAGTTCGGTGCTGTTCCTAGAAGGCAGGGATGCGCAGGTCCCTCTCTAGATCCTCAATGAGCAGCACCGAACGACCGGACCTGTGGACTTAAATACCTGTGAAGGTGATGTACAACAGGTGCTTAGTATTCTGGTGATTGTGAGCGTGGGAGGGGTTTAGTGTGAGACGGGGTGTGCTGGCGTGCCGGTGTAGAGCGTGTGAATACGCGTGCGCGAGTGTACGCCCTCTGCTGGCCTCCCTGCCTGGCTCCCGTGACACCTACCTGCCCTCTGCTTACCTGCCTGCCTCTTCTGCCATCTATAAACCCAGGTATGAGCAACAGCTGGACACAGTGTTTTTTAAGATAAGCGCGTAATAATTATACAACATCTACTTTTTGGATTTAGTTTGACCCTAACATTAGTAAAAACTTTTCAGTAAGTGCTTAAAACTTGGAAATTCCAACTTGAAAACAGGATTTGTTTGTTTCAATGGACTGTGGATTTGTTTGGACTGTGTATATTAACTACACCATTTTGGATTATTGGATTTTGGAACAAAGCGTGTTACATTCAAGTTGTTTTGAAAGCGATTGCTGAAATTCTTTGAAAGATGTCTCACCAAGTAGCTACTAAAGCCAAGCCTATTGCTTCTACCACTGAAGTTACTGATACAGCTTTCTTGGTAAAATCAGTAGAAACTGAAGTTGCTGATTCTCCTATAGAGGATACTGATTTAGCCATCATGATGGAAAAGAAATTAAGCCAGCTCATTGGAACCCGTAGAGGGAAACTGGGTGTTTGTACACGGAAACAAAATGAATTAAAGGAGTGTATGGATAAAGGCAATACTGTTGATGTGGATAATGGCTTTCAAGGCCTTATTGATGCATTGAATGAATTTGACAAAGTTCATTTGCTTGTACAAGATATGTTGACTGTTGATGAAAGGAAACACGACCATGCCAACTGGTATGAACCAAAAAGGAACTCCTTCTTATCATTTTTAGAAGAGGCGCAGGCATGGAAAGGCAGTCTATCTCAGCCAGTACCCATCATTACTCCATTAGACAGTATTTCTAATGTGTCAAAGAAATCAAAAGGATCTGGCTATTCTTCTAAATCTGGTACGTCTTCAGTGTCATCAGCACGTGCAAAGGCTGAAGCAGAGAAAGCAGCTCTTTTTGAACGTGCTGTTGGACTTAAGAAGAAACATGCTCTTGAACTGCAAAGGATGCAACTGCAGAGTGCAATAGAACAGAGTGCCTTGAAACTGACATTGCTGCAGCAAATGCAAAGGTAAAAGTTCTGGAGTGTTATGAGAAACAGCTGGAAGGAAGCAAAATAAAAGTCTCTCAGTTAGAGCCACCTATGGATGGCATGAATTCTTACCTGGAAACACAAGGAAAAATCATAAAGGAAACTTCTTTAGATTCAGAGCTTTCAATTGAATATACAAATATAAATGTGGTCCCCAACACTCCTCTTCAGGTGTTTACAGCCCATAAGCGAAACCAATTGTCCTTTCAACCACCACTGGCAGAGGAACCTCCTCATCACCCAACAGCAACAACCACCTCCACTCCTACCATAATAACAACCACCTCCATTCCTACAGCACCAATCACCTCTGTGCTCAGGGCTACAGGAACTACTCCAGCTACTCTTGCCCCAGCTTCGCAGCCATATCACTCAAACACAAATAATGACCTAAATGATATAGCAAACCTCTTTCTTCAGCAACAAAGGTTATCATTGCTTCCCAATAGGGATATACCTGTGTTTGATGGAGAGCCTTTGAACTTTAGACCTTTCATGCAGGCTTTCACATATGGAATTGAAAATAAGGCCATTAGTAATCAGGACCGCTTGTATTACTTGGAGCAATACACTTCCGGTCAACCAAGGGAACTGGTAAGGAGTTGTTTATTTATGAATAACGATGAGGGATATGCAGAGGCTAAAAGATTGTTGGAGCATCACTTCGGTGACAAGATAAAGCTCACTAATGCTTACATGGAGAAAGCTTTGAGTTGGAGTAACATTAAGCCAGAAGATGGAAAGGCATTGTCCAGTTATGCACTCTTTCTATGAGGATGCTGTAACTTGTCACAAACTCTGCAAGACATGGGAGAGCTCAGTCTACCTTCTAATCTGAGACTTCTTGTTTCAAAGCTTCCTCTTAAGTTAAGGGAAAGGTGGCGGTCAATCGCATTTGACATTCAGGAACACAGACTAACTAAGGCTACCTTCTCAAATCTTGTTAACTTTATCGAGAAGCAATCTAGAATTATGCAAGATCCTCTCTTTGGGGATTTACAACAGCCACTTTACACAAAGAAGTTTCTGCAACCCAAACCTGCGTCAGACTCCAAGTTCTCCTTTAAAAGTAAAGGTAGCTTTGTCACTGCTGTGACAGATGCACCTACATTTACCAAAAGTGAAGTTTCTAAACAAGAAGGGATAAAGAAACCACCTAATAAAGACAAGCTTTGCACAATCTGTAATGGAACACATGCCTTAGATTTATGTGAAGAGTTGCTATCCAAGTCTCATAATGAACGTGTTGAATTATTGAAGAAGAAAGGCATTTGTTTTGGCTGTTTGGGAAAGGGCCATATGAGCAAAGATTGTAAAAGACGTCTCACCTGTACTGTGTGTTTTAAAAAACAAACATTTTACACATTCAGAAGCTTGATGAAGGAGTCACACACCAGAAAAGGAGCTCTTCTGAGAAGTCCATTAATAGTGGATTGGTCTCACTGGAAAAGAAAAGCATTGGATCTAGTGATGATCATTGCACATTGGCTATTGTACCTGTTCAAGTAAAGCTAAGTAGTTCAAATCAAATTGTCCAGACTTATGCATTCCTTGATCCAGGTAGTTCTGCCACATTTTGTACAGAGAGTCTCCAAATACGGTTGAACGCAAAGGGAAGGCGTCACAGGATCCTTTTGCGCACTATGGGTCAGGAGAAACCCACTGACAGCATTGTCATTAGAGGCTTAGAAGTAAGCAGTTTGGAAAGTGGAGACTTCTTTGCACTGCCAGATGTTTATACACAGAAGGAAATTCCAGTCAACAAAGGCCATATCCCAAAACAAGGGGATTTGAAGAAATGGCCACATTTGAAAGATGTATTTTTGCCTAGAATTGATGCTGATATTGATCTGTTAATTGGAATAAATGTGCCCAAACTTATGGAGCCATGGAGAGTGGTAAATAGCAAGGGCAATGGGCCTTTTGCAATTAAAACCCTGTTGGGCTGGGTTGTTAGTGGTCTCCTTCAAGATGAGCACACTTATCTGAATAAGCAAGGCAAACCATATGTCTACAGCCACCGAATTTCTGTAGAAAAAGTGAGTGAGCTTCTGGTTCAACAATTCAATCATGACTTCCCTGAGAGTGCATATGAGAAGGTGGAAATGTCTCAAGAAGATCTGAGATTTTTGGAAATAATGGACACTTCTACAAAACTACAAGATGGACACTATCAGTTGCCACTGCCATTTAAAAGGGATCCCAAAATGCCAAACAATCGGCTGATGGCAGTGCAAAGGGCAGTGTCTTTAAAGAAAAGGTTTGGTAGGAACAAGACCTTTCAAGAAGAATACAAACTGTTTATGGACACCATTTTAAAATGTGGACATGCTGAACTTGTGCCCAGAAAGGAATTGGCATTTCAGAATGGCAAGGGGTGGTACATACCCCATCATGGGGTACGTCACCCCAAAAAGGGAAACTTTATGAGTAGTCTTTGACTGTTCTGCATCTTATCAAGGAACATCTCTCAACAGTGAGCTTTTGCAGGGTCCAAATCTTATGAACTCCTTGATTGGAGTCCTGCTACGTTTTTGCCTTGAGAATGTTGTCATCCTGGCAGATGTTGAGAAATAAAAAGGCTGTTTGAATCATTGACTGGTGAGATACATCATGTACAGTCCACAACTGGTAGGACCTTTGAACCAGGGACTGCACAATTATACCCAGAATACAGAAGGGCAGGCACTTATTAGCTTCAGCCTCAAACAATACATTTTTTAACATACAAATATACCAATTTTGGAGCTTCTTCAGTTTGTCCCTGCAGGGCTAAACCTGTAAGGTATCTGATAAATATTTTCTGTAACACCCCCATGACTAAAACTCCAAAACATCAATGAGCAGTTGTTTCTAGCTACCACTAATGTGGTCTCTGGTCCAGTGTAACAAAGCTTTGGGCTTTTGGGTTTGGGTGGTTCAACATTCTCTCCAGATATTCAGAAATGCAGATGACAGCAGGTATTCAGATATGCAGATCTCTAACATTTAGTTTTTATAAGTTATACAATAATGTTCTGACTACATTTGAATCTGTGGTACTGAACCAAGATGGCCATCATTCTTTTTGTTACTGCAATCTGTGGCCATGTTGTCATGGATTTCCAGACTGCAGTGGACCCTGAAGCCACAGAAAAAAGCCTTGTTTTTAAGGTTTCACTACCTACAATACAATAGGTAATACACTACAATAGCTATCATTATTTATCACTTTTACTGATATTTCAGCATAGAAATTACTTTGTTGTCAGGAGAGCATGAAATAGAGATATACACAAGTCTTGATGTGACTGCAGACTTATATTAGTATACTAAAGATAGTAAAGCTTAGCATAGATTACCCTATCTTAATTAATTCTTGTTTTATTCAGCCTAGCTTAAATGTATCTTATTTTACTGAGCCTAGCTTAAATGGATCATGTTGTGATCTGTAATTTCACCTCTTCAGTCTCTGTAAACACATACACACACCACATGCTTTAAGGCTGAAAAGCCAGTTTAGCTTGTCAGACTACACTATCACTGAGTCATTACACACCATTGAAGAATTTTGTAAAATGGCCTACAGCAGTGGAGCAATGAAGAGTTGTCTGTGTGTGTGTGTGTGTGAGTGTGAATGTATATATGTATACATTTATGTGTGTGTGTGTGTGACTGTGTTCCACATGTTCATGTTTGCCTTTATGTATAAATACATATACACTGGAAAATCATGTGTGTATATGCACATGTCCATGCTACTGTGGGTGATCTTCTGCACACCAGTGCATAGTTGCATTACCTGTGGCCAGTGTTAAAGTGAGCTTCAAAATGTATCTCTGTGCACATCCACAGTGCATGCTCAATATGGATCTGTGTATGTGTGACAACTGAGTACGTGTGTTATGCACATGTCAATGTGTGTGTGTGGTTAGCTGGTGGTCAGTGTTTAATGCTTAGTTGAGCAGATGCCTCCTGATTAGCTCTAGGAGCTCTATGTGACCCCCAGAGCTAGAGAGAAACCGATTTAGAGATGGATTGATGGATGAATGGAAAAACAAAGGAGCTGATATGTTCATTGCAGATGCAAGAAACAGCTGTATGTGACACATTAGCACTGCAGCCTAGCTGGCATTTTGTGTGTGTGTGCGTGTGTTTGTGTGTGTGTGTGTGTGTGCATGCACACATGCATGCATGAGTGAAGTTAGACAGGTAGTATAATTGCAGTCTTGTCACTGTAAGTAGAGATTATGGGAGCACAGATTCTGTTTGTATGGCACTGTGTGGGGAGAAACAGCTCTTCCTTCTCTTCAGTCTGTGTGAGTGTGTGATTCTATGTATGTTTGTGGCAGTGAGAGAGAGATAGGGAGAGACAGACAGAGATAAAGGTTGCCTCTGAACTTTTCCTCTCCTTTAGGACTTCATCTTTTGCAGTACAACCATACGTGAGGCACCTATGTGGGCTATAAAAAGGAGGGCAAAAAAAATGAGGCCATGTTCATTACCTCATAAGTGTAAATCAAAAACCTATGGCAATCTGTCCTAGAAAGTTTAGAAATTAACTTAAGTATACACTTAAGATATGCTGAGTCTTGTAGTGGATCAAACCAGTAGACTACCTCACAGACCTTTCAATACAGTGGTTAGTAAATTTGCTATGGTTTTATCATTTAGTTCTTTCAAGTTTCGCCTAAGAGCATCTGCACATGAAGATGTACAGACACTTTGAACAGAACATTTCAAAAAAATGTGTGGGGGGTGGGGGATGGAAAGAGAGGGCAGAGAAAAGTGACACAGGTGAAAAGGATGATAGAGAACAAGAATGGGTTAACATTGTTCCTTTTTTGTGTAAGGGGAGGAAGCATGAGCATCTCCAAACTCATCAGCCTATCTAGGCCAGGCCTGATGTGTCGGCTCCGAGCGGATATCAGATCACCTCCCCACAGACCAGTCTCACTTTCCATCCCCTAGCCACTTTTAAAACCCCAATATTAAAGCATGCCATCTCGCTGGGCCTAGCTAGGCCCCTACACTCACTCAATGAGCTATCTTTAGCAAGAAGGCTTAGGAGAGACAAAAATTACATAGGCCTCATTCTACTGATTCACTCTTTGGTTGGTTTTGAGAAATAAGAGTTCTGTTTGGCATGATGCAAAATGTTTGAAGTGGGGTATTCAAATGATTCCTGTATGAGCATGCGGAAGATGACTGTGAAAAGAGAAATATATTACCAGTGTGTCTGACCTTTGGAAATGTTGGTCGGCGTCCTGTCCGAGTATGTCATTGTGCACAAGGTGACTTTTTCCACCCTCTACCTTGCCCTAGTTTACAGTAGTTGTGGTTTGGCATTGCATGTTTAATTCATTAGAGGACACTCTTGTCCAGCTTTCCGATCAAAGCATAATGGGTCTGACTGTGCTTTGGGCTCCAAAGCCCCGTACTGAGATTCTTGTACATAACACCTCATCTGGCCATGCAAAGCACCCGGACCCTTTTAATGCTCCAGCAGAACCCTGGTAAAGAATGCTTGGTGGTGGTACTGCTACATAATTCCGCCGTGTACCAAACTGGTCCATTCCTGCTGTCATCTACGCCATGTCAGGTGTATCAAACCGCTACATTCCTGCTGTCATCTCTGAAAACTGCCAGCTTCAGCTGCATTTGCCAATGGAGGACATTTATTTCAATGGCTGGAACACAAGCGCATATACTTCACAATCCTCTGCTCAGCAAAGGGCTCTCCAAGTACTTCCTCTTGTTACAATCGCTTTGTCACATTCACCCGGCTATACCACTAACACTGAAATTAATGACACTTCACAATTTACATAATTAATGAGGCATGCTCGTGGATTTTAATTACATGTCGGCACTGCATTGGTAATTCATTCTTTTCTTGTTTGTGGGTGTTTAATCAGGGAGTTGCAGATGCCTGTTGTGCTGTGTCATGTGTTGAAAGGGTCTCCTACTCAGGCTGTCGGGGGCGTTGCAGATGCCGTGTTAATGTGGAAGACACTGATTAACACATGCCACCACATCTGCTAGCTGTGGAGATTCTGCATTCGCTATACTCAACTTAGGGTGGATGATCAGTGTTTAACTGTAACTAATAAATCTAATCATTCAGCTTGACAAAGCACACAATTCTGAATTCAAGAAAATGCCTTGATTCTCCCAAGTTTACTGACAAACTACTGTTCTGACATTTAAAAGTAATGTCATCAGACCGATGATGATACTCTTTTTAATGTTCTGTTTCACATCTCTACTGGAGGACTGTGCATAACATCATGAATACATTCTAAGCACAAACGTTTTATATTTTGTATGGATAGATGTGTATGTGTGTGTATGTCTGTATGTGTGAGTCTGTGTGAGCTGGACAGAGTATAAAACAGTTGTGGTTGATGTCTTTGGTTCAGGCAGATTTGAGTAGGTGATCTCAGAATTCTCAGAATTTATGTTTGGTTTATTCATCATTCAGGTCTCTGTCATTTTCTGAACATCTCCCAATATGGTTAGGTGAAGTTTCTGTTTGTGTTGTGACCTGTTGCATTACATGTTTTTGGTTGTTTTTATTGTGTGTTTGGAAGTGTGTGTGCATTTGTGTTTTTTTACATTTAATATTTTGCACTAATGCAAAATCCACTTTTGCACTCAACAGTTTTTTCTCATTACTATGACACAGGCACTAACAGGAACAGCATGAGTCATTAGCAAGTGGGGCATGCTTCTGTATATGGCATTTATGCTGGCATGCTTCCAACTTTATATTATGAGAATATAAACATAGTCTTTGAGTGGTTAAGGAAGTTACAGCCTCTTCTTTTCCCTCCCTCTCTCCCTCTATCCATCTCTCTTCATCATCCAGTTGTCCTGCACGCTCTGCGCTCTGTCTATTTGTCATCTCTCTGTCTATTTTTTCGCTTTGTCTTGCCAGACCTCATGTCTGCCTGTCACTCCTGGTATATGAAAGCAGCAGGCCAGAGGCTGATTAGTTAATGTGGGAGCCTCCCCTTCAAGGTCAGCCCACCAGATTAGATTAACTTGGATCATCTTCGAACACACAAAGCTACACCCCCTGAAAAATTAAAGACACTGTCATGCCTTTTGTAACTGAGAATGTGGCATGCCTCCAAGGTTATGAGCTTTATTGACAGCTGCTGTACTTCTGGGGTTGGCCTGAGCTGATGTAGTGCCTTTCGTTCTGGTTACAAACATACAGAGTCAGTGTTTTTGATTGGATTGCAATGTTTTTCAGGTTCTGGTTGGTCTTTTTTGTTATGCCACAGGCTTCATGTGAGTGAATTATTATACAGAAGACTGAAAGACTGAACTCTTCCTGTAAGTGACAAGGAGGATAAGAGGAAGCATTAAAATGGGGGAAGAGAAGGTTGAAAAATAACTCTTCCCTGTTGAATGTAGAACAGTACAGTCCAGAAAAAAATTAAGATTGCTCTTAAAAAAAGTCTGAATATTTAATGTTATTTTCCAACTAACTACTGTTAAGTGTAGGGAAAAGGAGAAATTATAGTTTGTTTTCAGATGGAAATTGAGGCTATATATGTTTTTGCATATTGATGTGGTGATAATACAATCAACAATTGTATTATCCAGAAAACAAATTATTGTCCTGAATTTTTCCTTCCTAGTAGATAAAATTGCCTTCACATGAAATTATTTAATTTAATGAGCAATTTAAAAAAGGAGTCTTAGTTAAAAAAAACAAAAAAAAACATTAGAACATTCAGTGCTTTTAGGGATAGTTACAATTTGATGATAGTTACAAATTTTCTTGGACAACAGAATTCCAGAGTGACATGGTTGTGTCAGTCAGCATATTTCTGACTGACACATTTCTGAATACATGAAACACTGACAGCTGGTACTGACACTTTGGTCAGAGGATCTCAGTCCAGTCCTCAGGGCTCCCTGGCAACCAAATATTTACTTCTGAGCTCTTGTTGATCTGCCTCATGTGGGTCAGGAGCAGAGGTAGAATATTTATTGAGACTAGCTTAGGTTAGACTCATGTAGACACTGGTCGGTCTACAGCAGTGGTCACCAATTCACTTCTTAGGAAAGTACTGTCCTTCAGAAGGTCTATATCTGTATCAGGTTTTGAGAAGGCACTGGTTAGCAGGATAGAACTCTAATATAAACAAATGTTTTGCTCAAATGGCACTTGCAGTATTTAGGTCTGGAATAGTGTACAGAAGGCATGAAATTAAACTTTCCTGCTACTTGAAAGGAAGGAAAGTAATTTTTCCCCGGCATTTTCACAGTTGCAAAAGCAGTAATGGCAACCTGCTAACTGGCTAGCATTTAGAGCTTTCTGCACTTAGCTGGTAGGTGCGCTACAAGGTCACATGGTATGGTGATCTGTTACACCAATGAAATACAAGGTAGTGACACACTAAAATAAAACTGTTCAAAGTAATATTGATGTAAGGCGACTAAGTGTTGTTGTTAAGTGTTGGTCCAGGAGTTCTGCTGAGCAGAAAAGAGGGAGATCAAATGTTGAATGCTAATACTAAAATCAGACAGTTGGCCACTTGATTTCAGTAGTATTTGAATGTTACAGATATCCAGTGGTAATATATAGTAATATGTAATATAAGCTATCATGGTCTTGTTCTCTTCATTCTTCATTATGCTGGTCCTAAATGACAAGAATGTTAAGACACAGCAGGATGGAATACAGCAACATGGAAGGTTTGATTTGACAGTGAAACAGTGAAATGTGTGTGCTATAAGGTTTTGAATATAACACTTACCTCCAACACATCCTGGTTTCTGAGTGTGACTGTTATTAAGCTCCTGCTCTTTACTAAGCTTAAAATACATATTCTGTGTACTGGAATACTAGACCTAGGTGCTTTTAGCACTGGATCGATTAAAAGGAGTAGATGATTTAGAAAAAGACAGTAGAGGTTATTTCAGTCAATGGCAATATAAAAGAAGAATGAATCAATTATTTAATTGGTCGTCAAAGAGCAATAAATTTTTGTTACACAGTACATGGGTCAATAACAAAGGCATCATGTTTGCATGCTCTTACAGAAACTGATATCTTCAGAGTGCTCTTGCAGTCAAGTCCCTTGTGACAACTTCATAGATTTGTTTTTATGCCCAGCTCTATTTTGGCACAAAGATCAGACGTATCTTTCCTCTCTGAACTTTCAGTAGGCCCAATCAGCTCCTTAGCCAAATGGTTATCTGTCGCTTCAAACTTACTAAAGAAATCATTGTTTGTTTGTTTTTTTAAATGTTCTGAACAATGAGCTATGGAACTACTAAAGTGAAAAACTTGCATCCCATCCAGGTAGTGCTAATTTGTCTTACTATTTAACAAGCAATTTATTGTGTTGTTAGCACAAAATTCAGCAAGAACTAGCATGCTAGTCTTGTTTTCTCTAACTGTATCCTGGATCTTATTTAACCATCTGGTTCTCATCAATGCTAATCACCCAGGACTCCCATAATTCCGTGTGACGGCACATAACAGCACACAAACATGGGCTGCCGATGGACGCTGGCCAGATGAGGAGGCAGAGGCCTCAGGCTCATCCTGCTGTCTCTCTCTTTCTCCGCCTAAGTGTTTTACTCTTGTGTATTATTTCTGCAGTTTCAGTCATCTCTTTCCTTTAGAAGTTCTGACCCAGATAACACGCTCACTTGCCCACTGCTGCCAAACAGTAGCATTCCTGATTCCACTATATCAAGGCCATAAGCAAACACTTCCCATCATCTCACTTGCTGCACTCATTGTGGCATATATTTCTTAGTACACACTTTGGTGTGTATGGATATGTTTTATCCTTCTGTTTATCCTCCTGTTGGGGTTTGTAAACAAAAGAAGCTTCAAGTTCAAACTAATCAACATGAACAACACTACCTATGTATTGCATTACTATTTAGGCTGCTATTGGTTATTATCATTTAAACCTTAAATTCTGAAATAGAATGCACTGTCCCAGTTGTAGTACTTTAAGTTCCTCACCCTTTGATGGTTCACTTCAGGTACAGTAGGTAAAGTCCTAACCCAGTAAAAGGAAAAGGAAAGTACAGCCACACTGGATCTGTGCGAATACTACATGCAAATTTTTAAAATATATTTATTTATATCAATCAGTCACAGTTTTGGTAATATTATAGAGTCCATGATTTGAGCAGGATTTATCTTTTTTGCAGTGAACAGTAAAGTTTTTCTCTCTTTGCCTCCTCACCATATTTGTATTGCAATCATGGTGGAAGTAGAGCAAATCTGGAAAGATGGAAGATAGATAGAGAGAGAAAGATATATATATATATATATATATATATATATATATATATATAGAGAGAGAGAGAGAGAGAGATGAATAATATAAATGAGTGGAAACAAGCCTGTCTGTCTGTCAGCACCAGGCTGCTAATACATGCTGCTAACGATCAAAGCCCATCTCCAATGTACCATTCTTTAAAACCCATCCGTAATAAGCTGCTTCTTGTCAGAGAGAGAAAGAGAGATAGAGAGAGAAAGAGATGCTTCTCACTCTAAAGCTCATTTAAGACAAAAGCTTTGTGTGGATATGAAACTGTTCCAAAAATGTTTCAGGACCATTACAAAACTTCTAATGGTAATATATGCCCTAAAATAAAGTATTGACATGCAGAAAAATGCCATGATAAGTGATTTTAAAGGAACTTTAGTTTAAGTGGGTTTCAACAGTGCTGACAAACCCAGTTTCTGCAGTTTCTGGTTCATTATATTGTTAAAAATACAGTGACACCTACTGGCTGGAGGACCATCTTATACTCTCTTTAAACATTTTATGTGATTCATGCCTGGATTATATGTATTTTTTTGTTTGTTTGTTTTTTTTGGTGCATTACAAATAACTTATCAACACTTAGATCATTATGGTAGTTTAAATTATGAGAAGGCTTCTGCTGGATTAATGCCAAAATCAGTGGAGATGTTATATTCCTTACAGGCATTCGCTTGAGGCCTTTGGGAATATGTTTTTCCTAGTGCCAGTGTGGGAGTCTGATATTTTTGTCTATGGGAATAGTGAGGGAGTACACATTACATGATCTTCATGGACTTATGACAGAGATTCAGAAAGAGAGAGAGTCAAAGAGAGGAAAAGATGCACAGAGAGTGGAAGTGAGGGAGAGATGGAGAGAGAAAGGGGAAGAGAAGGAGAGAGAGAGGAAGAGGGAGAGAAAAAGATGAAGAGAGAGAGAGAGGGAGAGAGGCAAATAGAGAAAGAGAGAGAGAGGAAAAGATGGAGAGAGATAAGGGAAGAGAGGCAGAGAGAGAGGGAGAGAGGCAGAGAGAGAGAGAGAGAGAGAGGCTGCCACCTTTAACATTTTCTGGATCAGTATACATGTGGCATTCACCTTGAGGGAGTGAACTGCACATTCAGTGCATCTGTAATAGTCTCACACATTTCTGTGAGTGCTTTTCCCTCGATTGTGGGTTCCACAGCTGAGCTCTGCTTTAGTTTGTTCTTCATTTTCCCTACTGCCATTTATATTCCATAGTGGTTCTAGCAAACGAAATATCAGCTGGTCCGACATGTAATTTTGAAAATACTATAATCAGAAGGGCCTTTATGTGGGGCATAGTGCTACTCACCTTTTGAGCTTTTCATTGTCCACAAGCTCAGTAGTCCTGAATGACCACATTATAATGGCATTAATGTTCATTCCAAAGATGTACAGCATGGCAAAATCATTGCAGATCGTTGCAGGAGGACATTCCAGCAGTATGAACTAATACATTGCTTGACACCTCAAGCTGGCTGGCGAAGGTGAGATATGGCACTGTTGGTTGGTTCTGTCTGTTTAGGGCTCCTGTAGTCAGACATGCATGAACTCTGTGTAGGTCAGACAATAATCACTGGCTGCCTTGGTACAATGACTCAGGCCATACACATTTTGTAGTTATACATGAACACGCAGTTACAGAAGTTTTTTTATGCACACATGTATCAGGACGTACACACATGCAACGCCAGTATGCTGTTCTTGTGGTTTTCATGCAGGATGTGGGACTCTCTATGTGGTACAGTTGCTCTATATTTAAAGGAATGATGGAGATTGAGAGGAAGCAGTGGAATAATCAGCAGGTGAATGTCCACAGCATTTCTGCACGTGTTTAGCTGTTAGGACAACTGTGCTTAATAAACGTGTGTTTCTTTCCCCCCTACATGTTCAGTATTCGCAGCTCAGGTGTTTCTCATGTATGTAACCACACTAGAATGATACTGTGCTGTAAAACAGTGAGCTGCAGCAGGAGTTAGTGTTCGGATGTCAGAAGGCAGGGGCCATTGTGAGATGAGTGCAGATGGATTGATACATTACAACTTGAATGTTTGAAGAGAGACCACTGATAATGCTGTGATGTAACTTATTGTAGCTTACTGTTTTTGGATAGTGTTAAACTATCATAGTTTATATACGACCATTGCACATTTGAATGTGTGTGTGTGTGTCTAAGGGTGTTGGGGAGGGTGGGTCAACATGGTCACATGTCTTTTGCTGCCATTGCTTGTCCTGGACACCAACTGCCCAAAATAGCTCAACTGATCTAATTAACGTAATTAATTTCACTTATAGCAGTTAATTATTTTGTAATGGCTTATAAAGGTAGATGAGAACTGAGAGGGGGAGGCAGAAGGAGAACAAGAGGAGAGGGAGAGAGAAGAGCAGGATAGAGAGAGAGGGAGAGCAGAGGGACAGGGCTGTGGTCTCTTGTGTAGGAGTCTAATCTTGGTTGAGGACAGTAGGACTATAGCAAGGCTGCTCACCCACGATGGGACAGGACATGTGAGCTCAATTACACTCTCTATCTTATTTCCAGTGTGCACCCTTTTAGCCTTTTTGGACCACAGTGGAATACTTTAGCTTTATGGGAATCAACCACAGTGATGTCAAAGAAACTGGTTGTTTGATTCATTGAAAGTTGAACAGGCAGCTACCCCATGAACCTGACTTGCTTTTTAATAAAAATGTGGAGAAGATATGGAGAGGAATGTGGGAATAGACTGAGAGAGGGTAGGAAAAAGGGCAGGAGAGGGACTAAGAGACTGAGAGAGGGTAGGTAAAAGGGCAGGAGAGGGACTAAGAGGTGGGGAGGTTGCTGGATGCCTGGGATCTCTGGCATGCAATATTGAAGGTGACATAAATTATTAAAGAATGTTCATATATAGATGTTACACACAGGCATAAATTAAGAGATGATGCTCTCTCTCTCTCTGTGTTTGTGTTTCTATGTAATAAGTTATGTAATAAGTATACACACACACACACACATCCACACACAAAAAGATCCTTCATAAGCTGTGCAAGCAAAATGTTACTGAATTAATATCACGTTGTATATTGATAGATAGATAGATAGATAGATAGATAGATAGATAGATAGATAGATAGATAGATAGATAGATAGATAGATAGATAGATAGATAGATGATATACACAAACTAGATGTGGAAGGTGATGGCAACAGTGGTTCCCATGGTAATCAGAGCACTAGGATTTGTAATATAAATGTGTATATATAGAGAAATTCTGTCATTACAGTGCACTTTGTGTTCACTTTAGCAGGAGAGTACAACAGAGTATGTGTTTCTCTCCATAGCTCATTTAAAAAAGCAGTCAATTTACTGTATTAGACAATTTTATGTATTAATGTAGGTGAGGTCACGTGCGATATACTCACAGAGTGACTTAGAGCTGATGTGATAGCACTGGAGGTTGTCCGTACTGTTATTCATGCTGATTCGCCAAAGTGCATTCTGGAAGGGAACAGGGCACAAGCACATGAATTCAGTGACAGCACCCTGACTTATTCAACACCACAATTTCATGGAGATGAAAGCAACCCAGTTTCTGACTAACTGAGCCCTTTACCAGGTGTTCATAATTGAGGGATATTAGTTGACTGGCATACTTAAATGGTTGTTACATTTATTTGATGCAGGTGCTAAATTGAGTGCAGTTCATGGTGCTTTTGATTGAGGAAGGACATAATATTTTTTTAACCGACTCCTCAAACTTCTCAAATAATTTATAAGAAATGCATGAAAAAAAATAAATACAAAACAAAAGTAAAACATTAAAACACCACATTTAGTATTTTCTGATGAACTTTTTTAATAAAAAAAATGTTATGCATGTCACAGTGGAGCGAGTTTTTAGGATGCAAAGACGAGTAATTCTTACGTTGCCACACAGTGATTTATTTATACTTTGAACATAAATCGCTATCGAACATTGAACAAACATTACATTTAACATTAGTGACTCAAACAAAGACGAGCACGGGACACTGCAAAAGCACACATTAAATAGACAAACAACTCTAACCCCTTGTGAAGATGAGACGAGCTACAGGTGAGACGAATGAACACACTCACACCGACACACACCCACGAAAATATACATATGGACATCGACAACAATAACACACGCCCAAAGGGAGGGGTCCGGGGCTGAGCGTGACATAACCCCCCCCCCCCCCCCCAAGGGGCAACTCCGCCCCGGATTGCCCAGCGCAGCTGTGATGCCTCGGACCCACACCTATGGGCAGTCCCGGGGCAACCGGGACTTTCAGTCTCCGTGCGTCGTCACCTCCAGAGGGGGTGGGGGCGTGCTCCACTGCCACACACCTCAGACCAATCTCCCTGGGAAGACAGGGGAAAATACATTAGACAACCACGGCAACGACATAGGCAGAAAAACACACACGGGCACACAGACCAACATAGGCACAAGAGGGAGAAGGGGATTCGGGATAAACACTGGGATTGACACAAACACAGGTACAGGGAGCAGGGGGAATAGGGGACCAGGCTTCCACGGCTGCATCCCTGCGAACACTGGAGGTCTGACTGGGGCTGCTGGTATGAACCCTCCTCCCGTCGCGGCACCCGGGGTTCTTCTCCCCACCACGGGAGGAGCAGGAGCTTGCCTCGGCTCCGAGATCTGGGTGGCGCGATTTATTGTCCTCCAGGGTGCTAGCGGAGGTTGCTGGCCAGTGCGTGGCGTGCGCCTTGCGGCTTCATGCCCTGGCCACGTTCCGAGAGAGGGAGGAATGTCTTTCGGCTCCTCCCCCAAGCTCATCTCCCCTTCTGAGGAGCAATCGCTCCTCATACTGGCCTCCTTGAATACACTGTCCTTCTGGCAGTCCATCTCCTCGTCCTTGGACAGTGGTAGAGGACCGTCTGCCCCCTCAGACACGGACTCTCCCATGTCCATAGGATCCTCCGAAGCCTGGGGACTGGGAACCCCTCCCCTGGCTTCACTCCCTCACCCAAGTGCTCTGATGGAGGGGGCTGTAGTCCTCCTCCTCGCAGCACTCGAACTCCTCCGCATATTCCGATGGAGGGGGGCTGGTGTCCTCTCTTCGCTTGCTTCCTGACCCCGGCGCGTACTTGGAAGGAGGAGGACTGACGTAGTCCCCCATGTAGTGCTCAGTGCTCTGGGAGCACACCGAGGGGGGACCCCTCTCCTCCTCCTCAGAGTCATCCTCACCGAATTACTTTTCTGGTGGTGTTCGCCCCACCTCTCCAGTGGCAAGCCAGACCACCGCTCCTGTTCCTTCATTTAACTCGTCCATCAGGGAGGAGTCCTTCGCTGACTGGCAGGCACGGTCTGCCCAAGCAGTCCCTCCTCCTCGGCCTCGAGTGGGTGCTCCCGCAGGTAAGCGGCCAGAATCTCACCCTCTCTCCTAGAGTCCATCTCCGGGTCTTTGGACCCTGGGACCTACATGAAGGGGCTTGCCTATGCCTCCCCTTCTGCGTTCCATGTGTGCTTGCCCTCCTCCCCTTCCCTCGGAATCCTGGCATCCTTCGTGTCTTTCTGTCATGGTGGAGCGAGTTTTTAGGATGCAAAGATGAGTAATTCTTACGTTGCCACACGGTGATTTATTCACACTTTGAACATAAATCGCTATCGCACATCGAACAAACATTACATTTAACATTAGAGACTCAAACAAAGACGAGCACGGGACACTGCGCAAGCACACATTAAATAGACAAACAACACTAACCCCTTGTGAAGACGAGACGAGCTACAGGTGAGAGCTTCACACCGACACACACCCACGGAAATACACATATGGACATCGACAACAAGAACACACGCCCAAAGGGAGGGGTTCGGGGCTGAGCGTGACAATGCACTTTTGTAGCATAATATATTGCAATTATAATTTTTCTAGGTTGGTATTTGTACAGATGATATGAGTCATTTTCGAAAACTTGAAATTCTGCATTAGTGATTAGTGGTGTTCCTCTAGAGAATACCAAATCTCATTTTATGTGAGATATTCCAGCCTTGAATTCCAAGACGCACTATGCATTGGATTATCCTGGTAAAGCTATCACATCGAGCACCACCTTTATTATAGGTAATGTGTAACATACAATGACCTTAAAATCACAATGAAACCATATAGTCAGTCTGTGAAATAATGCTCTTTTGTGAAACTACAGCAAAAAAAGGCTTCTATTGCATATTTTGCTTGTTTCATTACCATATGTTTTAGGACAAGAATTTTAACCATTTCCAGTAGGCCTATTAATATGATGAAATTGTGGCTTTGAATCACTGTATACTCATTCAAAAATAATTTTTTTTAACTCAGTGGTTCCCAAAGTGAATTTTAACCATTTCCAGTAGGCCTATTAATATGATGAAATTGTGTTCCCAAAGTGTGGGGTGCGGCCCCTAAGGGGGGTGTGGAGCTATTGCAGCAAAAGATGGACTAGGGGGGGTGGGGGGTGTTTCGTGCGAACATTTTTGCATCTACAAAAGGGGGCACGCCAGAAAAGGTTTGGGAACCACTGATTTAACTTATTGCTTGCTTGTTGTTCAACAGAAATCAGTGGGACTGAGGACAGTTAGAGGAAAGTGTTATGTCAACCTATGTTAAAAAATGTATACTATTTCTTTAAGATTTTCTCACCCAAATCTTTTCATTAATACAGTATGACAGCTTGTTTTGTATTGCTATCGTCTTGTTTAGGTTCTTGTTTTTTTTCCTCTGACCAGTCAGTCATTGGGCTGTATTCCCACCAATCGATAGCTTTCACTCTCTTGAGTCTCTGTGGAGCTTGACTGGCACATGCATCCATCCAGTCTCTGATTCTTATTATGGTAGGTGTGAGAAGTGCCTGACTTGGTATAATAGATAACACTTTGTTCACAGGGTCATGCAGTTCAAATACTATGTTTCAGGCAAATGTCATATATATGTTTATGCTTTGAATAATATTGGAAAGCTGGTTTTTATTCAATCACAAAGGTCTTGTTTAAATGCTGCATTTGAGAAGTAACAAGACGCTGTAAAGCATCTGTGTCCCATTGGTGCATGCTCAAAGTTGAATCAGAGTGTAAACTTTAGTCCAATGGTTTTGTGGACCAGTGTTTACTTTAATATGCCCCTGAATGGTTTAGCTTATATTTAGCACAGAACATTTAACTTCTCACTAAAACAACTCTCCCAGGCGGTACTCTGGTAAATATAAACTAAGCACTGACTTTAGAAGAAAAAAATAATTTATTCAAAACACCTTTCAGTTATAGATGGTAACCCCTCTATTAGCTATCATCCAACTCTTCATCGGTGGTCAGTTTCAACTCTTCACTGGTGGCTTCTGAGGTAACATGATGTAGGTGGAAATCATTTCTTGAGAACCTCTAAGGTGATTTAGGTGGAAATGTTAGCAATGAAGACATGAGATGTGTAAGGTGATTTTGGTGTATAGTAAATCTTATCGCTGAAGCTGAGAGCGAGTGCTCGGTCATCAGAGATGTGTGCTGCTGTTTTATATCTAATGCATTTCTGTGGTTGTCATCTTTGAGTAGGTGCATGGATAACCTAACTGCCAAAGCTCATTTTTGCACAGTAGCCATGCTGGGTTCTTAATTAAACAGCACAGGGTTGTGCATAAGAGACTGTGAGTGAGCTGGTGATAAACTTGTTCCAAGCTTATTGGACTGCAAATTTTTTAAAACAGGCTAGTTGTGATGGCACATGTGCACTGGGGTCTAAATGTTTACATCAAGTCTGTTAAGGGGCAAGAGAACAGATATATACAATGATTCATAAAGGGTAATTCCAGTGAAGATGCAAGGGGAAAAGACTCTGAAGTATCAGAGAAATTATTAAACTTTGTATACTTTCTGTGCTTATTTGAAATAGGACTTCTACATAGGACTCATCACAAGCTTAATCTGACTGGCATGGCATGTAAGCATAAATCCATATTTAAAACAAATCTACAATACACAAATAATTCTTCCTCGAAATCCTTCCCAGGATTTTATTCAAGCTTGCTGGATTTTCTAAGTAGTGCCAGGTAAAATTAGTGGAATCAACACAATCCAGGAAGCCTGAGCAAAATCTTTTTTTGTACTTTTACTTTCTGAACCTGGAATGTGGGCATTTGTAGGTGTAAAACTATAGACTTTATCTCATCTGTTCCTATGCACAGTTTATTAACAACCCTCTACCCCATTCAACAGTGGTGAGCTTATGACCGTGAGACCGCTGCTGAGTAGATATTTTTGGATGGTGCACTTTAAACAAGTGATGCTGACATGTCAAAACTACAGCAGCACTATTAGTCTGACAATCACACAAGAATAACAGCCATTACCATATCAGGCCATTGCTTTATTGGGAATAATCCTCCACCAAAATAATATTAGGTACTACTGTGGTCCAGTAGTAATTAATGCAGAGGTAGAGTATTTGTATAGACAGATATATTATTGGTAGAGATTTTGTGTATGGAAACAAAAGCGCAAATGTGGTCTATAAAATAAATCTATACAACATATACAGTTCAAATACTATGCAAATAAAATGCAGGTAGCATATACTAGATGCGCAATTCTAAGGAGTGCAAATGGTGAACTATGAAGAGTGTGGGCAACATTGTGCAATGTGCAAAATCCATGTATCCTCTTCATGTTTTAAGTCAGGTTCAAGATGAAGCTAAAGTTGACAATGAGAAGAAAATTTTTTTGAGAAGAATGCAAATTACATAGGCTATGAAATTGTATCCACAATAAAGGTAATGCTGATAATGATTTGAGAATAATGGGTAGCCTGGTTTATCAAACAAAAATAAGTTCTGACAAGAAAAAACAATGTTAGCAAGTTGATCAGATGATATTAGCAAATTAGCCAACTAACATTTACTACTCAGCTAAAACAGCTTCACAATTATAAGGGTACTTTGCATTACATTACATGGGTATCATTAAATTCCACAACAGTAATAGCTAGCTGTTTTGTACCAAACTAGCAAATCACCAACCATAACAAGCCAGCTCAGCATCACACCTGTACCCTTTCAAATCACAATGCTGTTGCCACTTTTGAAAAGCCAAGCCAATATATATTCCTTACATGGTCTGAAGCAGCAAAAGATCGTTGTTGATGTACTGGCATGTGTTTATATGCTGACCTCTTGTACGAACAAATTTAATGTTCTGGATGCTGTCATATATGGTGAGGAGGAAGGAAGGATTAAAATATGCATACTGGACATGAGCCCTGCTTGTAAAAGCAGACCGCTTAAACCAGACTGGTAACTGCCTGGTGTCTAAGTTGTTTATAAAAGTGCCACAGCCTAATACGACATACATGTCAGAAGAGTGCACACAAGTAGTAGAGCAACTCTGAATTATTAACAAAATTCTCTGATTGGTATCACAGCTTCAGTTTTGGGTATTGGTTGGGGAATGAGAGCACACCCCCAAGGAGCCTGCGGTCATTAGTGAGCAAGGGCATTCCAGACAACAAGAAGCAAGCCTAGATGAATAGGTGGGGTGAAAACGTGGTGTGGTCTGTGACCAGGATTAGGCTGATTGGTATCCAGCACCTTTACTCCAGTCCATACTCCTTAAAGTCAACTGGACACTGCAGTTTTCCTCTGATTTTCCTGTATATGCAGTCCCCTAGTACAGTATAGGTGGGTTCTCTACCTTTATCTAACAGCAGTGGAGGACTGTCCAGCTGTTCCAGGGGACTTGAGAGCATGAGCTTGAGCATCAAGATATAAAATGTAGGACAGACACAGCTACCCACATTTAAGCTGATTTGGTATGGATGGTATTCTGACAAGAGGCTCACCATGATGTTAAACTGGTCTAGGAACATCTTTCACCAGCCAGATGTGAACTGCACCCCACGGTCTTCATGTAACCAAGATTGCAAAAAAATGTCCAAGAACATGATTTCTAGCAGCGATTGAAGAGTGGGCAGAGGAACAAAATTGACAATTTTTGAAAGACTGGTTTACTATGGTGAGGATTGTGGTTTGAAGTCCACTACAATGTGTAAATTAGGGTATATCTCCAACCCATGCATGAAAATCTCCTTTTTGCTGCCCTCATTTGGAAATCCAAGGTGTAGACTGCTGAGCAAGTGCCCTGCTTGAGGTATAACAGGTATAACAAACCACCTTCAGTTGCTTTATGAAGAGGGGTTCGTAGAGTTTCAGTGGGGAATCACACATGGGGAAACACATGGGGAAGTAGAGTTTGCATTGTACCACAAATCCCTTACATAGATGTCCAAAGTTGCACTGTCATATGACTTCAACTAGGTCAAGGTTGCTTGGTGCACTCCTGTCATCTCTTTACATTCTGTGACATTATTTGAGGCAGGAGCACAAGGCATAAGCAGTTAAACAAGAATGGACTTATTAACAGAATCCAAAAACAGAAACAAAATGAAAACTAAAAGTCATGTGGACAACAAATACAATGATAAACAAACTTGAACAAGAGGAGAAGGTTTTTGAGAAGGTTGCACAAATGTTTACATATAAATATACTTACATATACATAGATGCTGCATTGGCTGCTTCGCCCCCATGCTGTGATATGTCAATGCATCCGTTGTATAAATGTGCAAGCAAAGTTGTTCATTCCACCGCTCAAAGTTTTGGGATTGCTGTGAAAATTCCTTGTTTTCAATGGAAACAGGACGTGCAAGCATTGTCAGAGTAAGAAATAGGCAATTACAAATTAGGCAACTAACCCTAGCAATTACAGCCGATGCTAGGCATTATAGAATTTAATTTTCTGAGATAATTTGATGTGATTTCAGCCCATCTTGCACAACATGGATTGGCTTGATGCAGTCTTTCTCTGTACCATATGGTCAAGCTGCTCCCACATCAGCTCAATAGGATTCAGATACAGAGACTATGCTGGCCACTCCATTATATAAAAAATTCTGGCTGACTCCGTTTTATTTTTTTAATATTGCTGACATATTTTGGAGGTGTGGTTGGGGTGATGTTGTAGGATGAAATCAGCCCCAATCAAGCGTAGCCCACAGGTTTTGGCATGGCGTTGTGGTAGCCTTCCTTCAAATCATCCCCAGACCATCACACTGCTTCCACCATGTATTAAGTGTTGGACATGCATCTTTTCATTGATTCTACACCTCTGTTTGATACAAAGACCTGAAACTTGACCACTACACCTTCTTCCAATCATCCAGTGTCCAATGTCCTTTCTCTCTGGCCCATCACAGTCTTTTTATTGGCGAGTGTGAGGTTATAACGCCTGGCGTGTTAAGGAGCGATAGGGCGGACACAAATGCTGAGAAGAGCGAGATTTATTAAAGTGCATTCCAAACGAAGGGTCCTACAGGCAGGCATTGGTCAAGTCCGTAAGAGAATCCGACAAAGAGTTGAACATGATAAACAAAGAACAAACTTAAGCAATAAGACAGAAACCACACATAGAAAACAGGGCTGTAAGATTAACTTACGACATAGACTTACGACATACAATTTGAGACAATGAACAGCAACGCAAAAGACCAGGCTTAAATAGACAAGACTAAACGAACGACACATGAAATCAATAACGAGAGCGACGGGTTACAAAATACAAGGAGGGACTAAGAAACACACATGGCTAGCAAAACAAAACATGCATGATTGACAGGTGGAGGAGGGGGTAATCATGACAGAGGTATGGTTTTTTTCTTGGCAATTCTGCCATAAAGTCCAGCATCCTCAAGTTGCCTCTTCACTGTTGCTGCCACTCATGTTTGACAGGTTGCATTTAGTGCAGCTGTCAGTAGACATGTGAGGTGTTTTTGTCTCCAACTGCACTCTCAAAGATACATGTATACATATAAGGATTATATAAGGGTATATCCACAGAGGGTTAATATATAATACAAAAAGGTAGTATAAATAATTTATTGCAGAGATTAAGTTCTGTGCTGTACTTTCTAAATCACTCATTGACCTAGAAAAATGAAAGCTGTGTTAACCAACATCTTGAAAATGTATCCAGATTCAGCTAATTTACTTGCTCCTGGTGTTTGATCTGCTCAATGTAGCATTATCTTTGTGCTCTCACATATGACAGTAATCTCATTCCATAGAATTGAGTTGTTTATAGACAGTTTAGCTCCATCTTAATCCCAACGGTTTTACCTGCCCTGTCAAGGTCCTCAGGGTTGAAGTATTCCCTGCAAAACACGTAGTCCTCCTCACTGAAGCAAAAAAATTCACTGCTTAAAACTAGCTAGCTACTCGCTATTGCTGCTTCAACCTTTTGGAAATCTTCAGTTTGAGAAACATTAACTAGCTGCTAGCTAAGGTCAGACATTATTAGTTGCTCAGCGGACATACGTCTTGTCAAAAATTGACGCTAGCAAATTAAGATAAAAAAGTTTCAGCTTTCATTTATAATTAGCATTGTCGTTAACAATTAACCATTTTAGTCATACTATTAGGCCTAGCTAGCTGGTGGCGAACAATGTTGGTTTGCTAGTTAGCGCTCAACATTAACATTATAATTTATACAAATACAGGGTGTCAAAAGTAAGTAAATACCCATATACTCAGTGAATATACGTATCTTCACAGAGTATATTAATTGCATATCAAGTGTTTACTTATTTTTGAGACACTTTACACAAACAAAGTCCAGGCCCTCATGATTTCGTGATTTCTCATGATCTGGGTTGGATTGATCAGTGTGTGTGTGTGTGTGTGTGTGTGTGTGTGTGTGTGTGTGTGTTCGTGTAACAAAGGAGTATGTCTCACTGCCTATGCATCTACACATATCAATCATATAAAAGAACATATGCAAGGCATATGAGCTGGGCATTCCCATGTCCAAGCAGGAGAAACTACAGAAAGTGGTGAGAAACAACAAAGGTAAAATGTGTGGAACTTCCAGATCCAGATAGATAAATGAGTAGTGGTGAACCAGACACTGGTAGTAGATGACATGTGACAATCTCAAATAATGGAAACATCCAAAGGAGGAATAGAAAAACCTGGAAAAATAACAGTGGATTAATGTCATGATAGAAATAGAGAGAATGTGGAGGGTTAATACTAAGGTTGTCACACTGGTGATATGGGCATTTGGGGCTGTGACACCTGTACTGAAGAATGACTCAAACAGATCCTAGGAATGACATTAATCTCAGTCCAGAAGGATGCAATCCGCAGCAAAATATATTGTATCCTAAAACTTGCATTTATATACAATTTGTCATATTCTGTTTCGGTGAAGGAAGTAAGAGGACTGTCTCTGTGTATACAGACGTTAAAATATGATGTTTTTATTTGTGACTTAATGAAAGAAAACTCCAGCTGTATGTACAGCCTTTGAGTTCTCTTTAATGCTTTAATCAGATTCACTGAAACCACTTCTCCACGAACAAAGTGCTGGTGCTCATGCTGGAGCTGGTAGTTCCTGGGACCTAGCAAACCTTCTAACAATGGACCTGTGTTTCGACTGGTTTGAAAGTGCAGCGATTAAGTATGTGGATGTGGTCATTCCATCATCTAGAAACAAAAGTCAGTAAAGTTCTTATAAACTACATATGGAAAGTAATGAATTTGCAAGGAATACATTTGTCTGATGATTCACTACTGCTGTATTTGCTTTGGTTCTTATGCTTTTAGCTGTAAATGGCAGTTAGGCGGCTAAACAACTTTATGAGATGACTCTAGGACGGCACCCTTTGGCTATGTGTTGCTGGTTCATTGGTTCCAGACTATTTTTCTGTCTGAGTACCTGTGATTTTGCAGTGGAAATGCATAAAACCATTTGGGATTTTGGCACTAGCATCCATGCCGGTGGGAAAGAGCCATGATGTTATTTGACAGCCTCTCTTAGCCAATTTATAATTTACGGTATGACAGTAAGTGTGTGCCCTGGGAATAACCCCCAGTGACCGTGGTGCTGTTTGCACCATATACTATCACATTGGTTGAGCTTATGGAAGTACTCACAATGGTATGAAGTATTCATCTTGCCACAGTGGCCAGAAATGATGGTGTTGACAGTTACACCCTATTTGACCTAATGTCTCTTGTCTGACCTCACTTTTGAGAAAATGGTACTAAATTTCTTGTCAAAATAAAGTTTAATATTATGTTGTTTTTAGTTGTTCAGGTTATATTTAAAGGCACGAATTGGTGTTGTGGGGATATGTTTCTGTTTTGTGCTGGATCAGTCAGAATTATGGTAGTACTACTAAAGTATGGTAGCACTAAAGTACATATATACTGCTTGTTCAGTACATTTTGGAACTTTGGCTCACAGGAATAGACTTAAGTAATACCGTAAAGGGAATGCTGTATTTTCTTAGTGCTGCATTTGTGGAGTTATGTGAGTTTTTCAGGTCAGTGTCAAAATCTGTCTTCCAGAGAGGGGTGTGTTACACCATTCATCTCAGACCATAAAACATCTGAACTGACTGTATCATATTTTGCACTTAAATTAAATATTTTAATTATTTTCATGTCACTAGCATTTTTACCTGTAGCAGAAGTGGTAGACTAGGTATAAATACATCTGCTGTATGTAAGTAGTTTAGCCTAATGGAGTGGTGTCTGTAATACCATTGAAATGATCCTAAAAGCCACTTATTCAGTGAGAACTATCTGTGTGCTAGTGAAGGCAAATATATATTTATATTTCAATGCAAAATTTACAAAGATCACATGACCATACTACCAGGTGTACCTTATCTAAGGGCAAATCACAGCTGTTTAAATACAAAACCAGGCATACATCATAACGCCTATAACATCCATATTTCCATAACAATTTTATTTATGAAAGCATTGTTAATGTCTGTTACAGCAGATTCCAAAAATACATTACATTCAAGTTTATGCTTTCTCAAAGATATTTTTTTAGCCTGTGTTCTGACGCTCTGTGTGGTGCTTTATGTCTGTCTGTCTGTCTCTCTCTCTCTCTCTCTCTCTCTCTCTCTCATACACACACATACACACTCACATGCACTTTCCCAGTCTCCCTTTAATTAGTATTACTCATCACTGCTATATATCAACACACTCAAATTATGATAGGCCACTTGACTAAATCATAAGGTAGCAAACTGCGTAAGTGTGTGCAAATTTGTCAGCCAGAGTGAGAATGACTCACATCTGCTGAGATGACAAAGAGTGAGAAGGTGGAGAAGGACAGAGAGGCACAGATTGTGACAGTGCATGTATGCAAAAGAGAGTAAGATACAATGTGGTGTTCTGTATAATTAGTGACATGGCCAAGGAGAGAGCAAAAAGATAAAACATGGTTGGGTACATGTGTTAGCTGACTGGTGCTCTGCATTCTGGCTGGTGCATTTTGCATTCAGTTGAGTCACATTTTGGTCTTAACCCAGTATTACACTTGGCTTTCCAAAACATGTTTTCTCCATTTACTGCATAGTGTGGCCCAGTGATGTACACCTGTAGCCAATGAAATTTCTGTTTGACATGAAACTGAATTGTGCAGCTATTAAATTAATTTGCTGCAAAATATTTCCTTCATACTACATGTATGACTTTTTCAAATTCAAATCAAATTTTGATTTTCATTAGTTTAGGCCTTGAGAGGAGCATAAAACATATGACATATTGACATATAATACAAGAAAAGTAATGAAAACAAGATTTTCTTGGATGGTATAATAGTCTAGTGTGTAACTATACTATTGTTACATGATCTCTTTACAGATCACAGACAAAAGAATATAAAGTACTGAATAAAACATCTATTAGTCCTCAAAATACACATTTTATTTAGCACTTTGAGTAGTTTAAATTGGATTTTGAATGCTTGGCTTTAGAGTTACAATTAGGGTCATTATACTTCCATATACATATACTTCCACAGGACATGATTCCAGTGCATTTCCATTGTATAAAACAGGTTAACAGGTGACTGTCGACTTTTCATGAACAGTCAAAAAAGCCAGCAGACAGACAATACACCCATTGTAGCTTGTAGTTGTAACGCCTGGGGCGTCAGTGAGCGATGATGCGGACGCATGTGCTGTGCAGAGCGAAGTTTATTAAGGGCATATCCATAATCAGAGTCGGGGTCACGGTCCAGGTTCATATAGCCAACATGGATACTCATAATAAAGTAGACAAAAGGAAAAATAGGCAGACTAAACAGAACATAAGCTAGAAGATAACAAACAGGCAGAGTTTACACAGTCACAAGAAAAGATACCAGACTAACTCATAACACTCACATGAATATGTGCAGTCAATACATTCAATAAACAGCCCTGAACAAGATAAAGAACAGGGTTTAAATACACTGGACTAACAAGGGAAACAACTAGAAACAGGTGGGAATGATAATCATGGAGCGGGGTTACAAATGGCATGGGAGTGGCAGGAGAAACACATGGGGAACCAAAGCATAGACACTTGGCTAGAAAAACAAAAGGTACACTTGACAGGTGGGGACAGGGCTAGACAAGACAGTAGTAGTATATTTCCAGTACATTTCAAATATTTCTCGGCAGTATCCATACACTTAGGAAGTTCTTACACTTTGGTTTTGCTTTATGCTCTCAGTAGTCACAGCATCTAAAAAGATGTTTCACATAATCTATAAAAATGTTCACATCATCTATAAAGATGTTTCACATTCATAAAACATATTCAGGTGAAAAAAACAACAACAATGTGTTCCTAACCTTTCACATTGTTAGGATTTCTGCACACATCTAGCTTAAACTGCACCTCATTATAATTTAATTAACTGGCAAAGGTAACATGACTAAATAAGTTACTATATGTAATATGTATTATTGTTTATTTCTAAACATTTAACTTTGGGAAGGGCAGTGCTGTGGAAGAAGTCTCTTCTGATTATTATAAGAAAACTTTTGGATAGACTGATATATGTGTTTTCATAGGTGGATCACACAGGAAATCCCATTCAGTGTGACTGAGCTAATCTTAATTTAGATGGAGAAATAGTCTGGCACATGGTCTGATGGACTGCACTGTTTCTCAGATACTTCACCTTGCAGGAGGTCTTTCACTCCAAAAAAAAAAAAAGGAAAATCAATGGCTTTCCATCTTTCTTCAAAAGAGTTATTATATTTCCTTTCTGGATAGTATAAGACCCATAGATTTTTCCAAATATTAAACACTATATATTACCCTCATCATTGTTCTTTCTTGCCATTTTCAGTGACATTTTGTGCACAAAGTGACATTTTGTGCACAAAGTATATCACTGGATTCATGACTAAGAAAACATATAGCGAACACAACTTTTCATTCCAAACTGCTAATGCCATAGCTAATACCAACCACTGCACACAAATCAAGCCAAAGATCTGAGTGATCTGCTTATTTTAGGGTGCAGTTAAAGGAGGAGCCTGTACTTGTGATGTAGCAGAACAGAAAGCAGTGAGTATGCAGTTGCTTTCTATTCATCATAATGTGTGTGTGCGATTTTCACTGCAATGAAGAAGCAAATGCTCAATTCACATTGTGGAGATGCAAGTTAGAGCCAACCTTGCTGTTAGTGCACACACACATTATGATGACTAAGAAAACATATAGCGAACACAACTTTTCATTCCAAACTGCTAATGCCATAGCTAATACCAACCACTGCACACAAATCAAGCCAAAGATCTGAGTGATCTGCTTATTTTAGGGTGCAGTTAAAGGAGGAGCCTGTACTTGTGATGTAGCAGAACAGAAAGCAGTGAGTATGCAGTTGCTTTCTATTCATCATAATGTGTGTGTGCACTAACAGCAAGGTTGGCTCTAACTTGCATCTCCACAATGTGAATTGAGCATTTGTTTCTTCATTGCAGTGAAAATCGCACACTCAACAGTGTGCTCCAAAAGCATTCACTTTGTTATGCACTCAGTACATATTGAGCATAATCAGTAACAATGTGAGCTTCCATGTGTGTACTTCAGGGTTACTGGAGGTTGTTTGTGTGTATGTGTGTGTGTGTTCATCACGTTATAAAGGCTGAGAGGCCATGACAAGCAGAGCATGCCTCGGTTGCTCTCTCTGATTGGCTGGGTGAGATTGTAGTGATGTCATACAGCAGATGGTGGTATAGCACTTCCCTGAGCTACTGGATGGCACCTTCACAGGGCCTACGCCTACTCAACATATGTACACTCTCCCTTAAGCCTATCATTCACTGTTTATATGCATGTATATGTGTGATCTTGTGTTTCTGTGAGGTAGCATGAAAGATAGCATGAACTACTGTACAGCACATTAGTAAAAAAAATACTTAGATATGCATAGGTGTATATAGATGTGAATTTGCAAATAAAGTGTTCCCTTCCCTTTTATTTTGTAAACTTCCATCCGTTTTAGTTGTGTAATTTTTATGATGTGAGAGAATACACAGTACATCCAAACAATTTCTAAGCCTGTCACATGTTACTTGCTTGGCTCCTGTTGTATCTCAACACAGTCAGTTAATTTCAGAACAGTGGCTTTGGACACAGGACACTGTTAAACCCAGTTTTCTATAATCCACAGAAAAGATTTCAAAGCATAAACGGCATGATAAGATGCTAAATCTATGACATCAGTTCAGTACCATCCTCTTATTAGGCCTGCTTAGGGTGATGTTTTAAATCTATAGTATGACAACAGTAAACTCTGAGTAGTGAGAGTTGTGAGAAATGAGAGAAGTGAGTAGAGAGTAGTGAGAGAAGTGAGTAGACAGTGAATATAGGGAATATATTGAGTAAGGAGGGCAGTGAATGTAGTGAGTAGTAAGAGTAGTGAGCAGTGAGCAATGAGAGTAGAGAGAGTAGTGAGTATTGAGAATAGTCAAATCAAAATCAAATCAAAATTTATTTACATTATATAGCACTTTTTACAACAGTTGTTGTCACAAAGCAGCTTTACAAGTGTCCGAGTCCAGGCCCCCAGTGAGAGTTTTGGGAGTAGCAAGAATAGTGAGTAGTGAGTGTAGAGAATAGTGAGAGGAGTGAGTATTGAGAGTAGTGGCAGTAGCAAGAAAAGTGAGTAGTGAGTGTAGTGAATAGTGAGAGTAGTGGAAGTAGTGACATGTGTCCTAGAATATGTTCTTTGTGGCACCTTGTGGCCTTCAAGAAAAAAAAAATTCGGAAATAATCATGTCATAAGCATTTCATTTGGAGGGCCACACTATGACCTTCACGAAGGAATCCAAAAGACAATAATCAAGCTGAGCCTAAAATAGGAAGCGCAAGGTTGAAAACGTGTCTCCTAGAACATTTTGCTTGGCATACTGTGACCTTCAGGAAGAGACCAGGAAGAAGGTAATTATATTACATGCGTTTCATTTGGAGAGCTTTAAAGAGCTTTTTTTCTAAGATTTTTTTCTAAGATCTAAAAATAACTCAATTAAGAAAATGGATAAGAAACCCTAATTGATTGGTGTTCTTCAGGTACATTTCCCCTTATACCCCTCCTTGCTCCTAAAAAATGGAATGATACTTGAAACAGAATAACAGAATAAAGTGGATTGGATAAGCGGGATGAGTCTGGAAGCATAATAAGATGGATAATTTTTTAAATCAATAGAAGAGAGGGAAGCAAAGAGGAGGAGAGATGACACTGTTTCGATAAAAGTTTTCATTTGCGGCTTGAAAGAGTCACTGATGTACAATGGCATATATACTGCATGATCTGCTTCCCACCGTAGTTAGTCTGGTCTCAAGAACCACCAGTCAGTCACCAGCAGGGAAAGTGGTGTGCAAATTGAGGTGTAGGAGTGCAAGGGTTTAGATAGAGGTAAAGGTGTCAAGACCATACACTGCTTTAAATGACCTGGGCTAAAAATTGTATTTTGTTGTCTTTGAAGATTGTTAAAAACATCTTTCCATATTTGGTCAGAAATTTGGCTGCATGTAACTTTAGCCAGCTTTTTATTGTTCCCATTTTCTACTTCAGGGGGTATCTAGCTTCAGTCTTTAAAACCCAAATGCCAAAGGTTTGTATATATGAATCATAATTGCAATAAAAGCATAATTGCACTGTTAAAAGCATATTTATATGGTATACGATCTGTATGTGTTGAACTCAAAGCTAAAGGAAAGGGAGCATATGTGTTGTTGTTCATAAAAAGGGACATAATCACATAAAAGAATCATATAAGACCATATATAACTAAATAAAAACACTACATCTTTATAAAGAGTATTATGTTCTGGATCTCCAGTTCTTGCTAGAACATCTTGCTTGACACATTGTGACCTAAGAAATCAGAAAGAAGACCATCGAGCAATACTTGAAATAGAAAATATTTCATTTAGGGAACTGTAAACAGTCTGTTTTGACAGAGATAAAACAAATGGATAGGAAACTAATATTAGGTGACTCTAATAAACATAAAGAAACTATGGTGGCCCTGAAAGCCTATGGCGCTACAAATGCAAATTCATCAAAATAACAACGCGTGCGCTATATTTCGGCAGTGGTGGACGAAGTACACAAACCATGTACTTGAGTAAAAGTACAGATACTCAAGGTAAAACATTACTCCAGTACAAGTAGAAGTCCTCCCTTTAGACTTCTACTTGAATAAAACTACAAAAGTATTGGCCTTCAAATGAACTTAAGTATTGAATGTAACGTACCATCAGTTAATATGGCTCTAATATCCTGTTATCTATACACCAAGACTCTTGCATAATGAACTCATTTATGTGAACAGACTATACTCTTTGTAGACAAATATTTTAATATTATTAATTCTGTGTTTATAGTATTAGGTTTGTTGTTTATTAAAATATCATTATCAGAAAACACAGAAGTCATATAATTTCCATTTGGTAGCACCAAGTGGCTATGAAATAACTTTGCAAACAAGCAATATTTTGGTAAAAGATTTATTTGCAACTGCAAATCCAGATATCAATCTCCTTCTATTTCAAGAATAAAATAAACATTTACTGCACGATACAAATAGGATACAGAATAATTTAGTTGTTGCAGAATACTTTACATAGTTTTAGCAAAGGCAAATGCACAAACTTTAAGACAAAATATCAACTAGCAGCTACCTGATAATTGTTTTAGCATCATGCTCTGCATGCAAAACCTACCAAATAGAATATGTTCAAATGTTTATTATTTCACACTATCAAAATGCTGGTAGCTCCAAATACTATGAACTATGGTAAACCAAGTAACTAGCTAAAGCTAGCTACACATCGAGTGCGTTGTTAAGGCAGTTTTCGGTTGTGTACTAGCAATAGCCTACTTAGCTAGCTAGCTAACTAACCATGTATACAATGTTGGACTTTATTTTAATATACACAAAGAAACAGTTTTCTGCAAGATATTGTTAGATTTCTCATTAAGGTAAAGCTATTGTTAGATTTCTCATTAAGATTTCTCATTAAGGTAGGCCTGTGAAAGTATCTTACCTCTACATACTAAATTGGATGGGGAATTTTTGGAGGAAGAAATCGTATGATACTGAGGCAGGCAGAGAAGGCACTTGAAAACGAACGAAACAAGTCTTTTTTATCTCGTCTACTTCAAAAATGTGCTCAAATAAGGCCATGGATTGTGTGGCGCGTTACAATAAGTAGATTCATCCATTTTTAACTAGGTATATTTTCTTTCATGTTGTTGTATTACCAGTATTAAGTTGTATGCTGTTGCATTACTGTTTAACCGAACGCTGAAGAACACACGAACACATGAAGCCTGAAGTAACGACAGATTTCGCATAATGCAGTGGAGTAAAACGTAAAAGTTACAAAAAAGGTAAATACTTGAGGAAAGTAAAAAAAGTTACTTCGTTACTGTTCACCACTGTATTTCGGAAACGCACTGCAAATTCAGAAATACTACAAATTCAGTCACAGCACAATTAATTAGCTAGGTAATTAAGCCTTAATTGTAAGCCTTAGTTAGTGTTTCAATAGCTAGCAATCAAGCTAGCTATATTTAAAGAGTTTTACTCATTCAGTCCCGTTCAACCTAATGAGATACTGTATAACACAACCCTTGTTTCTGGATAAAAACCTACAGATTGTTATTCACAAGAGTTGTTATACAGTGTAGATTATAGCCACCATTCATACATAAACAGCATTATAATTTTGTTCAGCGTCCAGTGTTTAGTAGGCGGGAGATTTACCAACACACGGGTCTCAGGAAAGAGTTCCAAAGTTTAATAAGAAGAGAAAGAGAAAGAAAAGTTCTGAGGGGCAGACACACAGATAAGGCAATGAACAAACTGTCAGAGTGCTCTGATTGAGTGTCACGGACAGCAAATCATAAATTCCCTTACATACAATATCTCATTACATTGAACGGTACTTAATTAGTAAAGCTCTTTAAATACTGCTAGATAGCTATCTAGCTATTTTGATAAAAACTAAGGCTTAAAACCCTTTACAAGCTTAAATACCTCTATTTAAAGAGGATACATTTAAAAGAATTTGTCCAGAAACACTTCCGTTGTGCTGTGGCCCACTTCTGTTGTGTTGTGACTGGATTTGTAGCATTTCTGAATTTGCATTTACGAAATGTAGCATACACATTGTCATTTTGATAAATTAGCTTTGCGTATTTGCAGCGCGTCTTTCTTTGGCAGTGCAATGGGCTTTCAGGGCCACTGTAGGACACTGATAGAATATTTCATGCAGATGATTTATATAGTTGTAGTTATTAAAAGTTTCAGAATGAAATGTGATTGTTGCAATCTTTGGTACAGTGATAGGGCCAAAGTGTCTCAAAGATGGTTAAAGACATCTTCCACATTTGTTAAAAAGCATGAGGCAGTGTGTAAATTAATCCTTAATTTTAGTCATCATTTTAATGCTCACATACAATTTGATACTTTAAATCTTAGCTCTGGAGGTTGCCTTATTGCCTCTGCAAGGCAATACATTTCTAGGATTAAAGTTGGGCATGTGGGGCTATGGTACAGTGACAGTGGTACATCATAGGCTCATTGATTTAAATATTTTATTTAGTCAAAATTAATATCACAACTACAACATGGAGCCTAAGCATTGTTTGAATGGTGGTTAGATCATGCAAGACCATTCATTCTAAGGATGAATGGAGCTAGTTGAATAAGAAATATGTAATTTTACATAGATCATGCAAGACCATTCATTCTAAGGATGAATGGAGCTAGTTGAATAAGAAATATGTGATTTTACAAATATGAAATATGTAAATATGTAATTTTTGCATTTACAGTTTTACTACTGTGTTTTACAGTTTTACTACTGTCTATGTATTTGTTCATGAGTATCACTTACCCTTTTTTGTTATCTCTAATTAGTAATTTTGACACTATTTATGAAGGCTCACGAAATCTTTTCAGGCCAGTGACCCATTTTCTGTATAGCCATATGTGGTAATTTGATTGCATTTTGTTCATGAGATAAAAGACAGTTCCTTTATATATACATTACCTAGATCTATGTCTCTCGCTCTTTCTTTCTTTCTTCTCTCTTTATTTCTCTCTCTTGATCATGCACTTAATTTGCACAAAAAGGTGCACTTTTTAAAAATAAAGCTGTAATGAGATTTTAGAGGTAAGCATACAGGCAAAATGATCAGTGTTAATCAATCAGTACAATACAAATATATTAAGGAACATTGAAATCAAACATCTGCAGTGGTGAGGAACTGCAGGAACTACAGGGATCAGTTTGTGTCCAAATATTTGAGTGAACAATATTATGTTTGAGGAGCTCTGAGTGTGCAGGCCTACAGCTTTGCATGTACTCAGCAATTCCTCCTCTTACTTCAAGACATCCTCCAGTGAAAATCACGTTTTTACCATGTCCATGTGGTGTTTTTTATGCTATAAGAGAAATCCTGAGCAGTAATATGCGGAGTCAGAGTCGTTTCAGCTTTGGAACTGCAGTGTACCAACCTGTGTCTCAAAAACACAGATTTACAAAGCCAGGGTTTCATACATCACAGAGCTAAGGAACCAATTCCTGTGTGGAAAAACCTGTGAGACTTTCCACATCATTAGTATAATTGGGTATTAGAGGAGGAGCCAGGCATAGCTACTGTTTTGAAAGCTTTCACTTTTCTCAAAATGATGGAATTTTACCACAAAACGTGTTGAAGCCCAAAGTTCCATCCATTTATCCTGGGGACACAGCAATTATGAACCAACATATGAGTTAACTTGCAAGTTTTTTTTTAACCCATTGACTGTATACAACAAATCTAAAGTGCTATTCTTAATGTGCTATATAACATTAACCTGCCAAGTTATGTGGTAATTCATGTCAAATGTTGACAAGACCTTTTACATGACTTGAGGGGATTGATAGCAGTTAGGCCAAATGTTATTCAGAGAAGCTTGTAAGAATGGCTAAGCTATTAGATGATTAATTAGATAATGGCTATATTGATTATGATAATTTTGACAGCCCTGCATACGAACGTCTCCCACATGCAGCAACATAAGCTCATATTACTGTACTAACTTACTGTTTTGTTTCTAACATTGTAGAGAGTGATACCTAATACATTAACATCCTGATACATGCTAATACATACATACTTCTGAATTGGTTTCTGGTACAAACTTATATGACTGAATGACTTCAATATATCCACTTGCTGTTGTGCAGTGTAAGCAGAGTTTTGTGTGTTTGATGAGTTGAAGGTGAGCAGGTAAGGTCTTCAGGCGAGCAACAGAGGGGTGGGTGGAGAGAGGTGATGACTACTTACATATTCACAGAGCTACACATTATGAAGGCAAGGGTGTAAACTTACATGTAAGCCACTTTTAGGGCATTATGGGACTTTTAGGGCATCTATTATATCTTAGATATAACTAATTTTGATGTAATTTTGATGAACAGAGATGAGTCTTTAGGAGTTTAGTTTACGATAGTGCCATTAACACTTGAAATCCTACTCATTGGGGTCATCTGTGATCAAAAGTGCATACAAACTATTTTTGCTCTCGATATTCTTGAATGTTTGTGAAGTTGAGAGCAAAGATCATTTGTTTGCATTTGTTTGTACAAATAAGATTTGTACATGGACAGCCACTTTGAGCAAGATTTACAGGAAGGTGTGTTTTTGCATAAATTAGTGGCCATTTTCCTGCATTCTGTAATGGGTGAGGAAGGGACAATGCCGAGTCGAGTTTCTAGAATAGCGACACTTTATTTAACAAATAATAGCTACTAAGGTAGCAGACACATAACATTTAGGAAGATGACTCACAAAGACAAGCATGGGATAAGACTAATGCACACAATATATACATAACACACAACGAGCACCGTGTGTATCACATTGGACTAATGAGACGAGTGAACACATACACAGCCACAGGAAGTACATATATAGACCCAGACTACATCTACACATGCCTGAAGGGAGGGGTCTGGGGCTGTATCGTGACAGACCCCCCCACCAAGGGCAACTCCTCCCGGAGTGCCCAGCGCAGCTGTAAAGCACGCGTCCGGGAGTCGCCGCCTCCAGCGGCGGGGAGTCCACCACGAAGCAGCCTAGAACACCCTCCCTGGGAAGACAGGAGAAAACATGTTAGACATAAAAGGGACATTCACAAAGACACACAGAGGAACACTGAACACGAATGGCACAAGAGAGAAAAAGGTATTGGGGAGAAATACAGGGACAGACAGAAATACAGGTACAGGCACAAAGGGGAACAGACACCCAGGGCTCCACGCCTGAAGCTCCGCAAATGGCTGTGATGGCAGTCCTGGGGTTACAGGTGCTGGAGCTAGTGGCTTCCCCTTTGATCCCCTGGCTGGAGTGCACATCGAGTGTACATCGGCCGTAGGCTCTTTGGGAGCGCGTGCAGTCCTCTTTGGCGCCACTGGGGGGCCCGCACCAGCCACGGGCTCGGCGAACGAGTTCGCAGTCCCTCTACGCGCCACTGGGAGGCAAGCAACAGTATTGGTCACAGTCGGAGGGCATGCACTTCTCTCCATCACCATTGGAGGGCGGATAACAGAATAGGGTTCTGTAGGAGGCCCTCCGGTGGGACCCCCAGGAGATGGACCAGGTGGTTCCTCTTCCTCCATCTCCTCCTCCTCTGAGGAGAAGTAGCTCACCATGCTGGCACCCTCTGGGGTACTGTCCACCGGGCAATCGATGATTTCCTCCTCAGATGGGGGAAGGGGATATTCCTTGGCAGGGAAGTCCTGCTCCCTGTGGCAGGGCCATGGACAGGGTCAAGCTCCCACGCTGTCCTCGAAGGAGTACTCCGACGGGGGTGGGCTCATCTCGCCACCCTGGTATTTCACTGTCTCTACAGAGTACTCAGACAGTGGTATACTGACCTCTTCTCCCTCCCAATATACGTCTTCCTCCACGTATCGTCAACGGAAGGGGGCTAGCCTCTTCCCTATAGTACTCCGTTGCATCCGAGTATAAGGACGGAGGGAGGCTGGCCTCTTCCCCGTAGTACTCGGTGGCTTCCGAGTAAATGGATGGTGGGGGGGCTGGCCTCTTCCCCGTAGTACTCGGTGGCTTCTGAGTAAAAGGACAGAGGGGGACTGGCCTCTCTATCCGGATCATCCGCGGTGCAGAAAAAGGGGGGCGGACACACCTGCTCCCTGAATCCTCCTCCCCAAATTCGTATTCCGGAGGTTTGTTTAATGGTCCCAGTGCAGCCTGCTAGTTCCTTCCCTGTGCCTTTTGACAACTCGTCGGGCAGGGGGGAGGAGTCCCTCGCTGACTGGCCAGGTCTGTTACGCCATGCCTGGCACTTGATAGAATCTGGCCAACCCCTGCTCCTTAGCCTCACGAGCGCACCGAATAAGGTAAGATATTTATTAAAGATAATTAGAGATAATTATTAAATGATTTTAATAATTAAGTTTCTTAGCTACGTGCTTTTTTATTTTTTTAATATTTAAGTATTTTGCTCTCAGTACATGAAAATTGAGAAGCTTTTCCCATATTTCAGTTAAAGGCATATTGACAGGTTTAAGGATAATAATGGAAATGGGGGCCTTGCTTGCTGGAAATGTTTTGGACTTTCTCATGTTTCATGAGTCATTATTATGCTCTCTCACACCTCCATGTGATTGTATTTACTCTCCCTTTATTTGAACCGAGTTGTTAAGTGTTAATCACACTGATTGTGATTTGTCTCAAGCATCTTATGTCATAGTCAGCTCTCTGTGCATCGGAGAGTGTCAGGGAGCAAGATGCAGAGAAGGATAAGCTGTTCTGTGCACTAATGTGCATGTGTGTGTGTGTGTTTGTGTGTGTGTGTGTGTGTTGCAAGCACTTTGTGAACTGCAATGGCTAAATTTCAGGGATGTACATTGAGGACAGGGTGTGGGCCATGAGTGCTCCAGTGGGATCAGCTGGTGTCAGTGCCCATTAAGGGCACAGTGATATTGAGTTTGGCTGCATGATGATGCTGTTGTTGTCAGGCTGTCACACTTTTTTGAAAAGTGTACACAGTACGGTTGTAAAAAGGGCTGTCATGCATTTTACAGCCAATTACATGTTGTAATCCACCACTGCTGACACTACTACTGAACTCTCTGATGACTATATCAGAGCATGCTGTGTCAATCTTTATTGGCCTTATTCAAAAGTGACCTGGTTTTAGCCAAATTCTGTGTGTTAGATGAAGGCATTATCTAACATTATGTAGTATGCTTTCGATTTGATGTACACAATCAGTGGAAAGAAGAATAATAAACTTACCCATAGACCTACCCAATAAACTTACCCATGTTGGCTTATACTTGCTGTACTATACTATACTTATACTTATACTTTACTATACTATTACTATATTACTATTACTATTACTATACTTATACTTATATATGGCTTATACTTGCTGTGCAACATTGGGCTTCAATATAAGTTTTGTGGCAAAAATCCATAATTTTTAGAAAATCGACTATAAAACTTTAACTGAAAAGTTGACAAGTTAGTAATAAAAAAAGAACCAATGCCAACAAGATTGGGCCTCCTACATATTGGATCCATGACTGTAAGACCAAAGCAAATTCAGTCCTATTTTTGGTAATGAGAACTGGACTAAAGCCATGTTTAGTATAGCATAGTTTACACTCATGCATGAAGTTAAGATTAAAAATAACACTCTGCACATGCTGATGGCAATGAAGACACCACTTTCTGATGTCGCATTTGAATAGGGCAAGGCAGCCATTTGGGAGAGTTGTTGCCGTTGAGTTACTGAATCATCCAGGACTACACTGCTATGTGTTTATCCTGGGGGGAGGTGGCAGAATCTGTCTACTGTGAAAGCACCACATCTGACACTATGAAGAAACTAAAGAGTCAACTAAGCAAGAAGGACTGAGCCCTATCTGTCATTTCCGTTACAAACCACGACTCTTCTTTTGTGGAAAGAGCAAAAGCTAAAAAAAGTATTGGACTTGGACCGCCAGAGGCTACATCCCCTGTGTAGTTGTCTGAAGCATCTTGAAAAGCACTCATAGCCCATAGATCAACATTTACAGTTTACAGTGACTAATGTTATTGAGAAACCAGGTGAAAAAAATCTCACGTTAGTTGGTATAATTTTCCTGAGATTATGTCTGTGATATTAATGACTGTTTGGATCCAATTTAAAGATAGGGCAGAGTACCAAGCAGAGTTCAAAATCCTCATGTCCAAAGAGTAGATGAAGAAATTAGATTACCTATTACTTTTAATCCATGTAGATTTCACGTTGTAGACATGCTGTGTATATTGTCAGACTTCACCATGACAGGATGAGGTACGATGAATGCACAGTCAACCCACTGGTCTTCAAAAGTAAAATGTAGGTGTATTTTTGTGCAACTTTTGTAGCTGAACTTTGAAATCTTGCTTGAACCACCAGTAACTACCTTACACAAAGATAATAATGCATTTCTATAGGGCTAATGACATTCTGGAAGGCATAGCACTGGCAAAATCCTGCTTTTTTTTCACAATCATATAAACTGACAAAAGACAATTACCTCAGGAGCTCAAGGTTGAGATTCATACAAAGCAGCCATTATCTCTGGTCTTTGACAGCTTTAATTGAATTATATTCTAGTCAGCTTTTAGCTTCTATGGTTTAGGAAAGAAGTAAGGGAATCCTTCATGTCATACTTGGCTATGGTAACTGTTCCCAACCTTTCTATTATTTAATGTTCCGAGGCCTGTATTACAGAGAATTACAGGGGTGTCATGAGAGGCAGAGAACACTCCAGTATCTTTGCTACAATATTCTCATTAACTGTTCAATGTCAGATTACACCAGATTATTGCAGACTTGCGGTCTAATAAACACGGGTGTCATTTTTTTAAGTGAGTTGTAAGGTCTCAACAGAGGTCGTTAACAGGCAAACAAAGTAAAAAAGTTTAATAATGAATAAAAGAAACAAACACAGAAACAAAGTAAACCATTAATTCCTGAATCATTCATGACTGTGGGAACATACCAGTGGAAAGACATTGTGTGGGACTTTGAGCAAAGCTGTCTGGCTGCATTGTTATGAAATTTTGTTTTGAGGCTAAAGTATCAAAATAAAAAAATAAATGTTGCAGATGCAAATAATAAGAATAAATAAAACTTCATCAGCTCCATAGTCAACTTCTCTTTGTATTCTCATTAAATGTATTTGCTTAGCAAAAAAAAAAAACTTAGTATAACGGAAAGGGGGAGGCAGGACGCCGAGATGAGATGACGATTTAAACAAGGCTTTTTATTTATAATAAGTGGTAGCGCTACTAACGCTAGCACAGACACAGAATGTGTAAATGCACAGATAGGAATGGCAAAACTCAACAAGCACTACATTGACACATTAAATACCTTAACATAAACAAGAAACAAGTGTAACATATAATGATAACGAGATGTAGAAACAGATGCCATGGATGAACACACATGCAGAACCACACCCAAAAGAAATACATATATGAACATAAACGGACGAAGACCACACATTCACATGCCCGAAATGGAGGGTTCAGGGGCTGTAACATGACTCATAGCCATGAAGCAAACACCTACTATACGTCTATGAGCCTTTGTGTTCCAAAAGCTGTTTTGGTGATTAAATGGATTTATTACTGCGAATTAAGATACATTTGGGTTTACATAATAATGTGACATTGCATGTTTTGAGTGGTGCTAAGGTCACTGCATTTGGGTCAGTGTGCTGTATGTAGACAGAGCTTTAAGCTGTTCTTCCTTTGCAGGTTCCAACTACTCCAGCCCATCTCTGGCTCCGGTGGCCAGTCTGAATGAGCAGGAGCACAGCAGTGGTGGTGGTGGTGGTGGCAGAGGAGGCGTCGTAGGCTTGGCTCCGGAACACATCCCCACACCGGGCGCCGCTCTCAGTTGGCAGGCGGCTATCGACGCCGCACGGCAGGCAAAGCTGATGGGCAACGCCGGGGCCCCCATCTCCACGGCCAGCTCCACCCAGCGAAAGAGGCAGCACTACAGCAAGCCCAAGAAACCAACCACAACAGCGGCCACGCGGCCCCCACGTGCCCTGCTCTGTCTCACGCTGAAGAATCCCATCCGCAGAGCATGCATCAACATTGTGGAGTGGAAGTATCCTTTGGTCAATTGGAGGAGGTCTGGGATCTGAGATTAAGGAATTGGCATGTTATGTTGGCAAACATGGATCCCATGACCTAGAAGAAATATAGAAAGTATTTTCTGAGATAGAGATAGAGAGTGAGTGATGAATTGATCAAGCTGAAAGACTAAGAGGGGAAGGTGGTTGATATGTGAACACAGGCAGTGTACAAAGAACAGTATAGATAGTAGTGATCAGTTAGCTGACTGATTAAGTAGGAGAGCCTTCCTTTACATGGCATAAAGATCATTCACAGCAAACCTCTTTCACAGATGTCAATCACAGGACTGTTGCAGAAGGAGGAAATTAGATGCAATTACAGCCCTAACAAATTAGCTTCCAAACAGCAATGTTCACTTATCTCATCAAACTAAACCTCAGAATGTTGAAGTTCAGACAGAAATTGTACCCAAATGTTCTCTTAAGTTAATCTCCTTCTTCTCATATAATTTGCATGTCTTTTATGACATGACTACATGCATCTAAACTATAGAATTGTAGTCTGTGTTGCACGCTTGCAAATGTCAGACAATGCATGGGTCTCTGTATGATTTGTTGAAAGAGAAGGAAAAGACAGAAACTCTGATGATCCATGAGTCATAGAAACACTGGCATCCCTAAGGAACCATTCAATGACCTGCTTGAGACATGGTCCCCTTCATTCATTCTGTCAGCGCACAAATAGACACATGGCGAATTTGCATGCAAAGAACAAACACACACACCAATCTTTTCCACAACTTTCATTTCTCATTTATTCTCTCTGTGTGACTCTCTCAATTTCTCTCCGGCTAGCCATTGCTGCTGTGTTGGTTTTAAAACACATTTAAGATGTAAAACATATTTGCTTTCTCAGTCTAGTATTGTGAAATTTCCCAGATACTGCATGTAATCTACTAAAGCAGAACAGTAGAGAAGGTTAGTGCAGTGTGTGCCCAATGAAGATAGTTCATGTCATTGCTCAATATTTCATGGTGGTACTTCTGATTTCTTCTTCTTGTACTTCCCTCCTTTGCCACACATACTCCTGTGTTTGCCTGTGTCACTCGCTTGGTCAACATGGTCAACACACAAACAGAGTCAGCTGCGTAGGGCCCCACAAATTAAGGAAGGACCCTGCCCCACAATCGTACAAAACATGATATATCCAGGCCAGTATTATTATGGTCACGTGATTCTTCATGTGGGAATCTGACTTTGCTTTGTTATTGTAAAATTGGGAATTGTGAATGCATGCCTTGCGAACTTGTGTTTTTCAAAATCACAGCTGGAGTTGGTACAGAACAGTACATAACCATCTAAAACCTGAAATATGATATGCCCCACTAATGTTGTCTCCCCGCTACACCTCCATCTCCCTGCTACACCTCCATCTCCCCGCTACACCTCCATCCACCTGCTATACCTCCATCTCCCTGCTACACCTCCATCCCCACAATACCTCCATCCCCTTCAACACCTCCATCTTTCTGCTACACCTCGATCCCCCACCACACCTCCATCCCCCTGCTACACATCCACCCCACCACACCTCCATGTCCCTGCTATACCTCCTCCACCCCCACAACACCTCCATCTCCCTGCTGTACCTCCATCTCCCCACAACACCTCCATCTCTCTGCTACACTTTGATCCCCCCACACCTCCATGCACCTGCTACACCTCCATTTCCCTGCCACAATCCTCTATCTATTTATCTATCTATGCATGTAATATATAATTGTACAGGTAATAAAAGGTCCAATAATAAGTCCTGTGAGGTCCTTCAACAGACTCCTGCAGTAATGTAGGACTGGGTGATAATTTATCCTTTTGTGCTAGTCATTTTTGTGGCTGTGTTAGTAAATGTACATGTAGCACATCTTCTCATGCATTACAGCAGGAGTTGTTTGTTGTCTCAGTTGTAAGAGATGTAATCAGATGTACAATGAAGAGACCACAAGAAGGCTTGCTGATAATTTTAGTGAACCTTCAGACTATCACAATAAAGTATTTCAATGCATTTTAATGCTAATAATAATAATAATAATAATAATCTTTATTTGTATAGCACCTTTCATGCATACATGCAACTCAAAGTGCTTTAAATAAATATATAAATATAAATAAATATATAAATAAATAAATAAATACAGATTAAATAAATCAAAACATTAAAATGAAGCAAAGATTAAAAGAAATAATAAAAAATAAATAAAATGAAATGAAGTAAAATAAACAAAATAAACAAACAGGTAATAAAATAAAGCTAATAAACAAACATAAAATGTAACTAAATAAAATGATGAAGAAAGTAAATAAAATGGAAACCTAGTACAACAGACATAGATTAACTAAATGCAGATCTAAACAAGAAGGTTTTAAGACTCCTCTTGAAGCTATGCAGGGATGAAATGTCTCTGAGCTCCTCAGGAAGAGAGTTCCAGAGTATTGGGCCATAATAGACATTATAGACATTACTATAGTGACATATCTCTTTTCATTGTCAGTTATTGCTATGGCAGCAATGAAGTTAGGAAAATTAACTGATCTACACTACAGAACCCCATGGAATGAATGCTGTAATGTAATTAAACATCTACTGTCTTAGACATGAACCTGGTTTCACCTCCAGGAACTTCAGAAGCACTTTGCTTGAACAGTTCAAGAAGGATCTCAGACTGAAATGTCCTGTTTATTTAATGATCTTATGTGCTGCACTGAACTTTTTATTACCTCTACATCTTTAACTACAGTACTCCACAGTTACTTGAATAGCATAGTACTCTGCTGTTATACTGTATTATGAAATGCATTGTGATATGTTGAATCAACACTGCTGAGATTTTGGTTTGACATTGATAAAGATTAGTATGCTTTATTTCACCAAAAAAAAAAATTAAAAAATTTAATACTTTTATATATTGTATATATATTTGTTGGATCCTGTGAATAGTATGATTAATCAAAAGTATCTATTTGGAACATCCAAGATATTGCAGGCTGTTCAAAGAACAAAAAGGCTTTGGAAAGGCTTTGGAATTAGTTAGAGGGCTAGTTCGCATATTGGTATATCTGTGATATCAGGCCAATATTGCAGTAATAATTAAGAAATGATGTATTGTGTGTTTACTCTAAACATATGGAGTGGGACATTTCATTTTAAAAAGAAAGCAGAGGATTGTAGAGGGTTGGAGAGGAACACAAGTGGAAAGGAGTGATGAGGGACTGAGTTTGAGGATGTTCATCTCAATGAAGGCCAGACTTGCTGCAGTGTTCTGACAAAGGAAAAACTCATGACCTTTGGATGGAAATGAGGAACTCTAAGAGAAAAGAAAAGAGAGCACAAGATAACAGCAGAAGATCTACGACCTTACCAGCCATGTCCTAAAGGAGACATTTAGCTAGCACAGCACTTCTGATGCTGCACTGCATGTTTTCATAATAATAATAGTATTATTATTATTATTATTATTATTATTATTATTATTAATAATAATAATAATAAATAATATATGAAGAAGAAAAATAACATGATAAGCTGAAGACTTGACATATTCTCATATTAACATGTATACATCATCATCAAGAGTACATTATTCTTATTATTTTTTTATGTACCTTAAATTTTGCATGACCTGAACAGCAAATATACGTTCTTGTGTCTGTAACCATTTCTGGCATATTTTTGCACATCAGATCTATTACCAGAGTGCAGTTAACACTTTTCAGTGTAATGTGTCCAATGGACTTTATACCCTGTTCTTGTTAGACCTTAACGCAACTCCTTCAGACCCTTTGAAATCATCATTTTGATGACTATTTTTGCTAACTGTGTGGCCTTAGCTGTCTACATCCCCTTCCCAGAGGACGACTCCAATGCCACCAACTTCAATCTGGTAAGGGAGATGGTGCTGCTTCCCACCCGATCCTTTTGCTGGGGTCACACTAATAAACCAAGGAACCCATGCTTGTAAATGAGCAGGTCATACATATGCTGATACTGATGGACAAGGTAATGATGATGATGATGATATTGCTTGAATCTGGCACTGAGGATGTTGGTTTGATAGTAGTTCATAGTCTTGTGCATATGCCTTCTTTATCAGTCTCTGATCAGCAGTTCTAATTGCTGTTATATAAGGGTGCATGAACACAAAAGAACCCTGTAACAGTGTAACACTGTATGTGTTAGTTCAACACAGGGTATTATGTGAAGGAAAGTGTTCATGCTCTCTATGATAATGATTTTTTTTTGTTTTTGTTATCTGAAAACAGATATTTTTTTAACAAGCATGTACGAATGGCTGGTAAATAACATTATCTTTTAAACTTGAAGAACTTCTAAAGTTTGATTATGCAGTTTTATTCATGTAGTTATTTTTACATGTTCATTGTCATTGAATAGTTTTTAAAGATACTTGACTCCAAGCCTGTTGTGAACCAGATCTGAGGGTGACAGTGTTAAGGATTTGTTGTATTTAGCTGTAATTTCTACACTTCCTCAGTTACCAGTTGTCCCAGGAAAATTTTGACCTCATAATGAATATCTTACATGGCTTGGGAACACTGCAAACTCTTTCCATTTTTTCATTTGATCACTCCTCTGATAGGGGCATATTTCACTGCCATGAAACTATAGACTGAAATAGTTTAATTGTGTAAAAGCCACTGAATAGCAATGCCATACTTTAGACTATCTGCTTACGTTCCATTTGCCTAAGATTGTACTTGCTCAAAAAAGCCTCCTCTGTTGTTTTGTAACAGCACTCAGATTGTATTTCTTTTCATTCTGGTTTGTAAGTAACCCATATTTGTTATCATTGTGATCAGACCTCTGCCCTGAAAGGACACGGCTATGAACATTTGCAAAAAGAATAATTTCATGTGCATTACCTGAAAAGCAATGCAAACAAAAGGCTTGTGTGTAAAGCATTCCCTCAGTGGAATGGGAAAAAAATCAAGTCGTGGTGCATTATCTCAAAGATTATTTGCTCTGGAGCTCAGTTGCAGAGGAATAGGTTGAGAAGGTTAAAGGTGTAGCTGTTGCAGTTGTAGCAGCTGTCGCTGAAACTTCGGTGCAGTGAGGTGTGTGAATGCGGAAAGAGGCCAGTGTGAGCAGGGTACGAACAGTCAAATTCACATAATGTAAAACACACACATACAAGTTCTTAGAATTCTCCCTCGGGTAGATTTGATATGAACAAATATTAAGGTGGCTAAGATCTGATCTAATTCTAATTCTAATTCTACACCTAATTGATGAGTTCACTTTGAATAAAAGATAGATGGAAAAAAGTAGAATTTTGGCTACTTTTGGCCATGTGGGCTATGAATGGAATCATTCGTAGGCGAAGGGTTGTCATGGATATGGTATCCTTGGTGATGATAGAATGCACATCTACCGTGGTAAAACTGTAACAATGGCAGACAGCCCGCAGGCTGTAGATCCCTTCTCTGGTTCTCGGATGGAGGCGCAGAGCTGTGCTGAGTTCAAAGCGCCTTACCAACACATGCTATTTAGTGGAAACACAGCTGTTCCCTTCACTAGCCACCTCTGTATGTGTTTTCCTATTCAAACTCTGAGCCGCAGGAAACATAGTATCCAGTGAGCACCTCGCACTGAATGAATCTGCCTTCGGGAACCAACAGGCCGACAAAGCATGGCACAACTAACTCTCTCCATCTGCTTTCCACAGAGCCATGACACAGCGATACTCACAGACAGCCGTGCTGCCAGTGGGGCGAAGGCACTTAGAAAACATTATGGAGGGCTAACAACCCCACAGTACTGACTATAACAGGCTGGGTCCCAACTCAGCAGCAAGTAGCTTCAGAGCTTGTTATTTCAGCAAATAGCTAACAGAACACAACCCATTCTCATTCTGTCAGGTAAATAATGTAATATAATAATGTAATTTAACTAAATAAGTTAAGTTAGGAAGGAGAGGCATGGAACATCGTGTGTTTGGCTCAAATAACTGAATCTACAGTCAGTAGTCTTAGACTGGCAGTTACCTGTTTGATGTTGTGGGTAAATGTGTCTGCATTCCAAAGGTCAGTGAAGGTAAAGGTACTATGGATGGACAATCAGCTCTGGATTCCAGTCTCACTTGCATATCCAGTCTGACTGCCATTTATATAAAATTCGTAATCGGCTTAGATTTCAAGGCTGCTTTGAAGACCTATTAATAGAGAGTTGACATCTTTTCAACATTGTAATTGACATGTTATCACAATATTATCATACACAGAATGTACATTCTGACTTAACAAAATATGTACTAGCATAGGAAATTGGAAATTTTGGTGTTTGGCTACACTGTCGTTTTCAGACCATTTTCCAGAAGTTACTGTGCCACAATAAAACACAAAAACAATGGAAAGGGTGAATGATGAGTATATGCATATGTCTGACTTATGAATCTGTTCTGCCAAATGGAGATCTGACTCTGGATTTGTGGAGTTAACAAACTAAGGCTAAGGACCATTCCAATAAGAACGTGCATGGAAGGCATACATGGGATGCAAGGAGAGTAGTTCCTGCAGGCATGCATGTGCCAGGTATCAGACTTACTATCAGTCGGCTTGGCTCATAATGAGGCCAAGGAAGGATTTTGAATTTAAAAAGCTTTGGATTGCGCCTTTCAGTGCAGATATTTGCGCCATCAGTCGTATGCGGAGCTATTCATCAAACACAAACAAATAAAAACTATGAGGGGAAAGAAATGCTGACTACAAGTGTGCCCATATCACCAGTTTCAGTGAGAGCTAACAAGCTAAGAATGTTTTTATATCTACTCATTAATTGTAGGATCACTGGTTTGATGTTGCAACTTGCTTAAGGTCAACACTACAACGTCATTTATTGCAATGTTACAATGGTCATAGAGGACATTATGAGCAACGTCCTTGGCAGATCCCCCAGGTCTGGAGCAGGTGCCATTCAACTGCTCACGTTGCAGCTTATATACTAATTGCTTTATTATAGCTGAGCCATGGATATCACAGATTTTCTATGGATTTCATATCATCAACAATGATATGATTTTTTAATGATTTGGCCTTTCATGCATTAAAGGTGAGGGAAAAAGAGACCAGTGTGTGTGTGTGTGTGTGTGTATGCATACATGTGTGCAGGCATGTGTGTATGTGTTCGTTGTATGGTTTCTGTGCCCTGGTGTAACAAAGCACTTCTATGAGCCAGATTGGTGCCCCTCCTCCCAACCTTCTCTTTCCCAGATAGCCATAAAAATCGAGTCTCTAAAATACAGCAGAATGACTGCTACATTCATTATACACATACACTCTCAGTATATCTCTTTCTCTCTCTATCTCTCTCTCTCTTCTCTCTTACTCTCCATACTTTTTAATAGCCCCATTCCAGTGATGAAGACCATTTTTCTGCTAAGAGCCTCCCCTACTGTTTTATATATATATATATATATATATATATATATATATATATACTGTTATTTCTGACTTAGATGACACACTTATTTAGTAGGCTTAAAATGGGCAATAAAAAAAATAAAATTTAGATTTTTTTTTCTTCCTTTGTATATCTCAATTGAATATAATGGTATGTTCACACATGCAGAGTCAAAATGTTTGGGAATTGTCTCCCTACCGGTCGCCTCCATCACAGCGCCAGTTGTCCTGCTGTTGCGTTGTGTGCGTCCCTCAGGTGGGCGGGGCCTATAACCCCCTCACCTGATGGTCGTTTGTCTGTCTATATATGTCTTGTCTTTGTACCAGTTGACTGCTGGTTATTGTTTCCTTAATTTGGAGCAGTGCATGGGTTTTTTGGTTGCGCACTTTAATCATTAAACCATTCTTTTTCCCTGAGACTTGGCATGATCGCTTCCTTTTAGTTCGCACTCCCTGCCCGTCACAGGATTTATATTTGACAGGTGCCCTTCATACAGTTGGTAACCAACAATATGGTATCCAAGACAACACACAAGAACATTAGAAATATTTTTCTCTGATGTATATTCCCACAAATTGTATCATGTGCTTTACATTTAAAAGGGCTTTCTTATTGTGATGTGCCTTATGTCATTTTTAGGGCAAAAACTTTCCAGGTTGAAAAATCTAAAATTGGTATTTCATCTAAAATTGCTATTTTAGATAACCTATTATATATTTTGCCACAAGTCACTTGCCTGTGTCAAGTTTTCAAATACCAGTGCAGTGAATGAGCATCTGAGATGTGACATGGCTGAAGAGCAGGTGATGTAGCTGTGAATAGTATAACCAATACAGTTGCAATAACTGAACTGAATGTTTGTTATACATGAAAAGCATTCTCATATAACACTCAATAGGGGCATCTAAGATTGGTCAGTGTGTAGTATGCATTGTCACTGTGGGAACTGCAAGTACCACTGTGAAACCCAGAAATGTTAATGCCATTGTTTCAATAGTACTGTTCACCAGGAGCTCATTTTGTGATATAACAATTACTGTAATACATGTTGTACCTTTTCTACTCCACTCTAGTAAGGATGATGTAAGGAGATGTAAGGGGAGAATCATAGTCATCGTAATGGCATTGAGTGATTGGAAGCAAAATGCAAGTGCTGAAATGAGTTACATTTATTTGGGGCAAATCCATAAACATAATGCCCATTCCAGTTCAAGACGAGACGAGCCACAGGTGAGACTGATGAACACACCCACGGAACTACACATATGAACTTAGACGACGTAAACACACCCCAAAAGGAGGGGTCTGGGAGTGTCACCGTGACATAGATTAGGGGAAAACAAGACACAGATGCACTCAACCATGGGTGGCAATATAGAAAACGCCAGAGTAAGGTGGAGACAAAAACAGAATTAAAACAAAAACACATGTTTAGCGCCATGGGAACTGCATCGCATGACGATCATACACTGCTCCACTGGACAAATTAAGGTCTAAAAATGAACAGACCTCATTTGAACAAAAATCATTGTTTCAGAACAACAACATATTCTTTGTAATATTAGTTATCAAGAAGGTGTTACTGGTATGATTTCATGTAATCAGAATTGCATTTCATTGTGTTGAATGATTACTTGTTTGCAAACAGATTGCACAGGAGTACACAGATCTGAGTACAGAAGAATGGACACTTCTAATGCAAAGTTACTGTTACGCTTGACGCAGGCAGGCATGACGCAAACGCAGGACCTAATTAATATTTTAATGAAATTAAACAAACAGACGAGAAACGCGAGAAGGAAACGGAAAGCAGAGAAACAGAGAGACTGGGAAATACATACAATACTTAAACGGAGTTAAACACATTATCGTTAACTAACGGACACCACGGGATTCAGGGAAACCAGACAACTAACAAACACAACGGCAGTCAAGACGCTACAACTAAACCACATACAGACACGGAAACTCTAAGATATAACTGAACTAAACACCTGACTAGAACAGGAACAAAAGCACAAGGTAAGTAACTAACGAAGGGCATGACACATAACTAGTCTTACGCGGACAACGGATACGACACAGGTTACAAGGTATGAACATAACAAGCAAGAAACACCACTAACAGAACACACTTCAGAACTAAGGAATTATATACATAACGACGAGAGACAACGAGCAAGGCAACACGGAGACAGAGAACAGAGAGACGAAGTAACTGGGCATGGAAGAGAACATAGAATTTGGAATAACTTACAACAACGACCGACACTGGAAGACACGACTGGGGAAGCTAAATACACAAGGAAGGGGAAGTAGGAACGAGACACAGGTGGGACGCATGAACACGGGGCGTGACAGACAGCAGGGAAACCATGGAGACGGAAAACAGGGCGGGGTTAGGACAAACAACACAAGGCAAGGACAGAGGGCGGAGCTATACGTGACAGTTACACTGTGGAGTGCCTCTGAGCTTTGTAGTGCACTGACAGTGGGTGGGAGTAGTTGAGTGAACTCTGGGTGCTTGGGACTTGTAATAAAAATGGGCTTTATTTTTGGTGAGCTAGGGGAAGGAGAGTGCCTCTGATACTGGTGCTTCAATTGCTCTCCAGAAATCCTTCAGACCTCTTATCATCTCAACCGTCATGTTTAGACAAGGCTTGTCTGCCTCTCGGTGCCAAGCAACACATTGCCATGTACAGCATCGATCATTCCCTTATCAGTGCAGTGGCCAGTTTTACCCCCAGGCAGCAGCCTAGCTACTCAAGCTTTGGGAGTCCTGAGAGATTTGTAGTTGCAGTCCTTGTGGTCTTTTACAAGCAGTGTCATTCTAAAAGTGAATATGAAGTCATATTGAGTTCAAACATGTATGTCTTTGGTTTTATGGTAGTAATGACATGCTAAATAAACATGACAGCCTTGTTAAACATTGATAAAGAGACTGGGGCACCCTCTTACAACATGGACTATATAATATAACACTTACACAATAGTCTGATACAAAACACTATCACTAACACTATCACTAAACCTCTTGAGCTTTCTATGTATTGAAGAGACCATTTATAGGATGACAAAAATGATTAAATAGAAGTTTGATTTTTATTTTGTTTTATTTGTGTCAACAGTAAATTACTTCACAAGCAGCTTCTGAAAACTATCTATGAGCCTTTGAAATCTCAAGCAATCAGACACTTAGCAATCAGAGTCACAGAATCCCTTTGTTTTTCATATAAATGCTTTCCACTCACTTTGTCTGTTGTTAAATACATCCAGGTACAGACGGGTCTTTCCTCTGATGTCTTTGGTCTTCTGAGGTCTGGGTTGTCCAAAAGTGGAACGTTACTAAAGGCGGCAATGTGCAGTGCTATTTTAACACTGCTGCATAGTCCAGAAGTGTGGACGTCATATCAAAGGCACCCTCTATCAGAAACTGGGCTCAGCTTGAGAATTCACAGTGACCTACACCATCAAATTTATGATTTAACAAGAGATGGTTGAAAGACCTGCTTTGGGGAGAACATTTTGACAGATTCCTCGTACTGAATCCAGTACAAAGCCAGTCAAAGTGATGGTAGAGGAAAGCTGAAGCACATCAAAAAGCAGACACTACACCACTGGAGAGCATTACCACCATTGTGCCTCCTTCAGGAGCCTCCACCAAGAGGAGAGCAGGACGACATATTCAAAGGCACAAGCCCAGCATCACAGGCCCCGCCCATCAGCTAAAAACAGTCCGTCAGAGCAGCGACTGACCCAAATACACTACCCGGCATCTCACTCTTTCTTCCTTTCCTCCCCTCCCTCTCTCTTTCTCTTTATCACTCTGTTGCTTTTTCCTATTTATCTCTCTCTCTATGTCCCTCATGCAGAATATTGATTCAGAGCTTGCACATTGCCTCTGTTGTCACCATGCCTATAGAAGCACAGAAACTGGGAAATATCCACTCCAATATACAAAGGCCCCTAACTCTTGATCTCTCTCTCTCTAACAAAATGAGTGACTTAATAGAAAAGGAGAAAATAAGGGACCCCAAACCTAGTGCACCTCCATTGTCTCACTACCAGGCTCCAAGGACAGGCACATTGCTACATATCTGCAGGCTGGACTTTGGTTTCAGTCCACTAATGCCACAGTCATGTGTGCATATTTCTCCCAGCACTGTAGTTCATGTGAGTGGCTGAACAGTTGGAGTGCTAACCTCCAGACATCTGTGCATTCCTGCTTCCTGATGAAAGTTAAGACTTGAGGATAGACTTTAGAACATTCCCCCACACGCATGATCTCCACGTCCTTGTCCATCTATGCATCAGCTCTGTGTTTGTGTCTCTGTCACGTCACGTCACATATACTTTCTCTCTGTTTTTCACCCTCTGCTGCTTTGCACCGTGATGCTGCTCATGTTACTTCCACTCTGTGGAGTCCTACTGTGTTTAGGCTCAGCGGAGAATGAAACTCCTTAAACTCATCCCCACAGACAGCACTCACTGAGGATTTACCTGTATAACCAAATCACAGCTCTCCTTGGTGTATTTTACAGAGGCTGTGTGAAGTCTGTTTGCTTCAGTCCCTCTCCATGTGAAATTTTTTTACAGCTGGCTGATGTGTTTGACAGAAATATTGTCTGAAAGCAAGCCTCCCATAAACATTGCACAGACAATACTGTAATGATGCACAGTTCATAAAGTTTTCTAAATTCAAACGACATGCAGTCAGCTGCTAATAAGGGTTTGGCACTTGAAAACTACTTAACAGTCACGAGTGGTAAGTGCATTGTCATCTTACATTTAACACTTTGGCTGCATGGGCAGTCCCCTTAGAATAGCGATCAGTCAGGACTGAACTCACGAGATGAAAGAGATCCATACCAAATAATGAACATCACTGTCTCAAATGGAGCTCCCACAGAAGGTAGCCGTTTTAAATCATGTGTGTTGCAGTAAATGTGTTGTAGCTCTGGGTATACTCCTCTTTATGGTCCCTTTCCTGCCACTACCAGGAATCATACATTACCCCTTTCTCTCTACCAACATTCATCTCTTACTCCCCCACATGGACAGTGTTTGTAGTTTGTGTGTGCTGCTGCACATGAACTCACATTGCGAAAAATGCCCAGTTCCCATAGAAACAGTTGCATTGCTTTTGGGTCTTAGTTTTATTTCAGGTCTTTGGGATGCTGATGATTATGCTGTGTGTGCGTGTGTGTGCATGCATGTGTGTGGGTTCTCACGCACATATGTGGGTGGAGGTGGGCAGGGAGGAGAGAAAGAGAGAGATCCCTAAAATTCTTCAGCATTTGCGAGACATGTCCATAATGCACATAGACAATTATGGATGAGTAGGGTAATTTCTCTCAGGGTGTTTCACATTTTAGGATGGTAGCAGTTGGAGAAAAGATCATTTTCGGCTTAAAGATGCTGGCATGTCTTAGGAGCAGTAAGAAAAGTGTGTGTTTGGGGAGGTAGGGAGGTATCTTTTACTTATTTTATCTACTATGCTGCAGTTAGAGAATAAGATGAGAGATTGTTTTGGTTTACTGTGTGCGTATATGTGTATTGGGGGGGGGGGGGGGGGGGTGCAGGGACATATATATATCCATTTTACTTCCTTTTTAAATTTCCATAGAGGTGTTCTTTAAGAGCATGGATAAAATTGAAATGGGAGTAGATTTTGGTAGTGTGTGTGTGCGTGTGTGTGTGTGAGTTTGTGAGAAAGCAAAAGAGACAGGGGCGGAGTGTAATTTTCTCTTTGCCATATTCAAGAGGCCATATGTAATTACTGCCAGTGATGCTCTTGGGTGAGTGAAGGCCTGCTGGCCCCTCAATCACTCCAGCACACACACAGACACAAACACACAGACACACACACACACACACACACACACACACACACACACAAACACACACAGTCCAACCAAAAACACACACACACACACACAGCCCAACTACACACACAAACACACACACAGTCCAACACACTGCATTATAGAAAACACTGTCTGCCGATGTGCAGTGATGCTGCTTCAAGGCTTCTGCAGTAGCCATCACACATACTTTATACACACCACCCTCATCGCTGCTTCATGTGTGTAATTACATTTCATTGAGGTCTGTGTGTGTACCACTTCTGAAAGCCTGATACATATATATTTTAATTTTTACCATGTAAATTATGGAAATGTGCTCTAAACATCTTGCTTTATCACATTAGCTACAATACTCCCTTTTTGCTGTTTGTCTTTTGTGCTAGACAATCGCTGAAATAGCCCATTTAAAGGCCCATTTTCTGTCCTGATATACCCTGATTTATGATGCAAGTTATCCACTGTGTGATTAATATATATCATGTGGCTTTGGATACAAAACAACTGCAGTATTATGGGACATACGAAATTGCATGTCATCTGCCATCCGCTTAGCACATCTCCCTATGGAGATCATCAGACTGCACTCTAAGATCACAATTAGACTGGCTGACTAATAAACACAATAATATGCAGATATGCAAATATCCAAATATGTTTCTTTGGTAGTTTTTAGGGTCATAACTTAAGGACATTAATGGGGATTACCTTTTTGTAATAATGAATTAATGATGTCCAAGTCTTGTCTTTGTGTTTGCTCCTGTCCTCAATCTCTAACAATGCTGCCTGGTGTCTTGAAGTCTGCAGAAGTCTGCCTACTGTTCTGTAGCTCACAGTGGACATCAGTGACTCATTTTGGTGTTCTGTAGACTACAGTACAAGAGAAGGCTGCTGTTCTGGAGCCTGAGAACTCAGCTATGACTGTCCCTGACACAAGCACGCATGCGCGCACACACACACATACTCACTCACACATACACGCACACACACACCACATATCGCTTCGACAGAATATCAGATTTAGGACAGGTGAAAAAATAGTTCTCTTTCTCTCTATCTCTATCTCTCTCACTCTCCAAGCCTCTCCTTCTCTGCATTTTCTTCTTTTCATTGACCTGCAGTCAAGAAGGACAACTGTGTTGCTGATAGGTTTGAGGCTAGCAGACAAACTTCCCCTCATGCACCTTTTTCACCTCACCTCTCTCCTCCCACTTGCTACAGAGTTTATTGCTCCGCCCTCTCACCCCCTTCCCCCCGCCCCCTTATGCGGTGCCGTATGCCCCCCCTCCAGCTCCCGTAGGCTCGAGGGAGGTAACCCAGTTTCTGTGGCCGGTGGCAGGCAAGCAGGAGGGGAGACTGATGTGCTAATACAGGAGATGACTGCAGCATGAATAATGAATCAGCTCATATTCTTGTGGATTTAAAGGAAAAGTAAGAGGGTGGGAGGAATATTCAGAGTGCTTTTTCTTGGCTTCCACAGCACTTGTGTAAACACACACTCACACAAATACACACATACACACACATAGTTACTTTTCTTACTGTACTAAAGACAGGCCAACCTTTTAAAACCTGAACTGATCTCTTCTCCACCTGCTACCATCCTAAAATGTTAATCACCCTCATTGAAATTACATATTCAGTATGTGCATAATGGACATGTTTGGTATAAAACAATTTGGGGCACTTTTCATTATCTTTGTATGGGATTACTTGCTAAGGTCAAACAAAGTTTGTCATTGAAATGCTGTGTATATCCTTTAAGCAGTGATTCTCTTGGCAGGGGCAAGTCCTCAGTTTTGCATCCTCAGTTGTCTAGCTCCTCCCCTGATTACTAACAGCTGTAGCTCATTATCACACTCATTATCAAAATGAATTCCCAGTTACTCTCCTTTTAATGAGTGTTTCTTTTTAAGAACCCTTTACAAGGGTGTACTCCTATTACAGCTATTTGACATATCCAGGGATGTCAGCCAGGTCATGAGGAGGGATTGTGCAAAACTCACGTCGCAGTTTGTGCTGACTAGATTCTTGGAGCAGCACCAGGGGCTTGTGTAATTGATATATTTTAGTTTTGGAGAGTTATTTAAAGCTCAATGTCTACAGTTTAAAATTAACTGTGAAGTTGTCACATGCCAGACCATATTTGCCAATTCAAAAATGTGATTTCTGCTTCCTTGCATTACTTTCTCACACAAAACACTTTTTGCTCAAGGTTTAAAAACATCACTCAAGGTTTACTAAAATGACTGAAAAATTACACATAGTCTTCTTAAATGTTTAACGTATCACTGACATATTAGTTGTCTGTGCTTGCATGAAACAGGGAACCAGTTTCAACTCAGTGAGATCAGGCAGGCCATGCTAACACCTCCATTCTCACTGCTCGTACTGACTGTTACTCTGACAAGATAACAAGCACTGTTGGCTTGAGTAGAGTGATGGAGAGAGAGTGGGGCAGGAAGAACTGTGAGGGGTTTCTGAGAGGGGGGCAGGAAGGACTGTGAGGGGTTTCTGAGAGCTGGTTATTCATCCAGCCATGAGAGTTCATCGTAAGAAGACAGAGCATTCAAGAAGGCACTACCAAAAATGGAGTACAGCGGGTTGAAGGGGAGAGATAAAGCTCTCTATTAGCTGTAACCCGAGAGCTGTCGCAGACATGCAGCAATCCCAGTGTTGAGGAGAACCCTTTGTTCAGCACAAATCATGCAGTAATCCCAGTGTGCAGTGTAAGCCTACATTTAACCTCAGAGCTGTATTAGGCATGCAGTAATTTCAGTGTTTAGTTTTACCCTATATTCAGACCGATAGCTGTACTAGACATGCAGTAATCCCAGTGTTCATTGTAACCCTATGTTCAGTCTGAGATCTGTACTAGACATGCAGTAATCCCAGTGTTCATTGTAACCCTATGTTCAGTCTGAGATCTGTATTAGTCATGCAGTAATTTCAGTTTGCATTGCAATGCTGCATTCAACCTCAGAGCTGTATTAGGCATACAGTAATTTCAGTGCTTAGTGTAACCCTATATTCAATTCAATTCAATTCAATTTTATTTATATAGCGCTTTTTACAACACATGTTGTCACAAAGCGGCTTTACAAATTGCGTGGGTCCAGATCCCTAATGAGCAAGCCAAAGGCGACAGTGGCAAGGAAAAACTCCCTAAGATGGCAGGAATTTAGGAAGAAACCTTGGGAGGACCAAGACTCAAAAGGGAACCCATCCTCCATTGGGTGGCCCGCTAGCAATGTCCACATTCACAGTTTCAGACATATTCAGACCGATAGCTGTACTAGACATGCAGTAATCCCAGTGTTCATTGTAACCCTATGTTCAGTCTGAGATCTGTACTAGTCATGCAGTAATTCCGGTGGTCATTGGATGGCCTGGAGCAGGCCAGGCAGCTAGCACTGAGTGTCAGACTGAAATCAAAAGCCAGAAGGCAGTTTGGGGAATAATGGAGGCATAGCAAGTCTAAAAAACACAAAAGGAAAATCTTAAATTATAGTTCTATCAATGTATTTAAATATACTGTGGCGGTTCCAGTCCATCTATTATGACACCCATATTCATAATGGAACAAATTGTGAGAAAAATATTTGCATATGTCTTGGGTTGCCATGTGGGTGCATGTATTACAAATGGATTTCAGTCAAAGCTGAATATTGTTCACCATGGGTAATAAACCGGCCCAGGGCAATAAACAAAAAGCCCAGATATTAGAATGAATTTCACTTCCTTGACAAATGGGACTCTGTCTTTAGATACTGCGTTACACTGTATCGATCTTGAGGAACACGAGGAGCTTGCAAGGATAAAATCTTTATTTCATATCTTTATTTCCTTTGTCCCACTTTAACCATTTTATATTTGCGCAACATGATCCATGCACACTACATGAGTATCTTGTTCCTCAACATCTGGTCTGATGTTCTGAATCGTGAAGTTTCGAGTGAAGTTAATAAGCTAGTGTGTTTCCTTTCTCACCCACTGAAAAGAAGATGTTGCTAGGTAACTTGGACAACACTCCCAGTTCCCTGTTTAGACCTTTCAGAAGAAAAATAAAGCAATTTGTTCACACTGTCAGAAAGGCAGAGAAGATATAAAATTGGAGAGTAGAAGAAGAGTAAAGGATAGAGAGAATAAAGGAGAGGATCTTGGGGTTGGGGAACAGCTGTATCCTCTCAGCCTACCAGCGCACTAAACCTTCCCACCCCCACCCTGCCACACACATATAAACACACACACACACACATACACACATAAACAAACTATGATTTGCTTTTCATAGCACTTTCTTTAATATACAAATAATAAACTTCCAGACCAAAGAAAAATACTTTAACAATTATCTGTAAACATCACTCACTATAGAAAATAGTCATGGTCCTGAACAATAAGAAGTCTATGAATTCCACACTATGATAATGGTCAACTGTGATAATGGTAAACTCATGGTTTATGGACCAGCCTTAATCACCATCTCCACCACCTTTGCCCCATAGCCCTGAGCTATAGTTAGCTGTCTGTGTCTGCTGCCTAGCAACGAGATCCAAACCAGCATGTCTCTGCCTCATGTTTTTTATTCTCCTCTCCGTTTCATCTTTCTGTCCTCCCAATAAGGACAGAGAGAGGAAGAAAGAGGGAGTCTGTCCTGCAGAAAGACCTCCCTTCTGTCCTAACAAACAATTGCATCACGACTGGTTTCATGAGTTTATGTCATCAACTGTGAAGTCCAGTAGTCATGTGTCCTCACATGTGGATATGTGCTCCGAATGACCTTTCTGTTCTGGATTTTGCTTCTTGGTGGGTCAAAGCAGATCGTTCTCAGGGGCAGTACTACTGTTAAATGGGTCTCTAGTGTTAACTTTATACTGCTCTCCAGGGAAGTGCAAATTTCATAGAAACATTCACATACTGTCACTCTATCAGACCTCATACTTTGTCATAAAAGTATAAAAAAGTCAAAATTACCCACTTTAGAAAATGAATTGAAAATGAATGACACACCCTCTCTGTTTCTCTTTCTCCCACACACACACAAACACACACACACACACAATCATACATACTTTCTGTGATTAATTCAGAATATATGTGTCTGTGTGTTGCCAAGGTGTGAATGAAGGCAACACACTTGAAAGGCTTCCTCAGCTCAAATTTACTGGTAATCTTTCTCCAGCATTACCACTTAATCAGTGAATTAACTTATATGCGTTATATTAGCAGTTTGGCAGTATCGATAGGATTTGTAACCAATGTAACAGAATGACCACAGGTCAACCATTTCAATCATGACCATCTCTGGGTGTTTTAAAAGGCATCCTCTTTAGTAGTAGTGCCTTGACTCACTAACTTAATTCTGTACTTGGTAGTACAAGTACATAATAATAAATTTGTCTTTTGCTCCTTGGCATATAAAATATTATAATTATTTACAGACTTGATTCACTTTTTTTAAATTCCCGTAAGTTACTCTCTGTTGCATAAACAGAACTTGTTGCTACTTCTTACCTCCAGGAAATCTTGATCTTGGGCCAGTCTTAAAGTCAGCAGCACAAGATGGCAAATGTAATGAGGTATTCTGTTGCTTGGCAACCAAACAAACTTTAATCCTAAATGTTGCTGCTAGATTAGCTGGCTGAAAGTTTGTAAAGGCAGTAGGAAATAGTGCATATATTCTCTTTATCACACCCATTTTACATTTATTTGTGTGATGCCAACATAAATGATTGGCTATTGGCTTTGATTTAATGTTATGTACCAAGCAGGTGAAAGTATACCATATATTTTTGCTTTTTATTATATTAGCAACGGGGTCTTGCTGTTGCTAGAAACAGCAGTTTGAAGGTCAGCAAACCTATGCAGATACCTATGCAGAGGGCCACATTTATACAAAGCACCCCACCTGACTGCACAGGCCTCACAGAGCAACAAAGTCTTTTTATGGTAGAAACTAGTCTGAATCTGGTGACCTTTCACTTTGCTGCCTTCCATGTATTCAGTCTGGTATTCCTAGTAGGACATGAATAATTTCTCTCAGTCCCTTGTTCTGTATTTGCTCTCCTAACTGTCCAATCAGCTGAGCCATTCAAACAGGTCATCATGTGATTGGTTAGATTCAAGAATGACAGCACAAACTGTTCACTACTGTTTAATCCGAGGCAGAAAATGTGGATGGAAAAGCTAAAGGATCAATACTGATTACTATTATGCTAGCAAAGTTTCTACTTAGCTTCTTCTAACTACATTTAGCAAATACAAACTCATCTATTACGCTACATTACTCATCATTTGATGGTGGCTTAAGGGTAGGTGTCTGGCATAACGTAAGAAACAGTTGTATTATGAATATATTCCATTTCTGTCTTAGTTAGATATTTAATTATTCATGTCTGCCAACGTTTACTGTAAAACACAATATAGGTGCTTGTGTTGCGACTGACTCATACATTTTGTACTATGATCATCTTGTTTTTTCCAAAACTGACCTCTGACCTACTAAACTCATAAATGTTAACATGAATTAAGGAAGGAGTCAGCAAAGTTATTCTTGGAGTGCAGAAACTGTGTATTCAAGCAGAACAGAGGCCTTCTGTGCTTCTAATCCTTTTTTTCTGCAAGTGGACAACCATTTGGGTAAAAAGCTGAGTTAGCACATAAAAGCAATTTAACTGAATATTGCTAACCATTAGTACAAAGGATATGAACAAGTATGTTGAGAAAGCATTAATTTTAGTTTCTTTGTTCAAGCAGTTACTTAAAAAGCTGATATAAGCATCCTAAACTGTTTTTACATCTTTCACAGTTCACATAAAAATACATACTCTTAAGGGGGAAAGAGTATCTATGGTTGCCCTGGGGTATGTAATAATTCAAAATTGCAGCCCAGTCAGACTGCACAAACAGTTTGGGAAACATACAAGATGATGCTTCCTTCCCTGTCAGTCATGTTGTATGCGCTGGTGGCACATATGTGAAGCACTAAATGTCCATGTCACTGGAGGGAGGGGCTTTAGAAGGATGTGAAGAACAACCAATCAGCCACAGTGCCAGCATGACAGTGGGGTAGGCTTAAGAGCAATTAATAATCTAGTGCTATCCTTTTCAAGAAATATTACATATGCATGATGTCCTAGTCCAACACATGTAAGTGCAATTACATTAGACTCAAAATAAAATGTTCAAATATAGACTGAAGCCTATCACTCAAGAGCTAGGTGAACTGGAAGCCATAGTTATACACACACACAAGCCTACAAAAACTAACAGTGTATGATAATCTTCTTGTGACTTCCTAGGTGTTTGTTTGTAAATTGTTGCTTAATTTAAACTGTCTCTCTCTCTCTCTCTCTTTTTACCAAGCACACAGACACACAGACACAGACACAGACACACACACACACACACCTACAATAGCTGAAGGAGGAAATTAAATAAAATTCAATTTGCCTCTCAGTAATATCCTCCCAGATCAGTGTGATCTAGACCTTCTGTCAGGCCTCACTGCTAGTGATTGAAACATCTTTCGTTTCTTTCTCTCTCTCACACTCTCTTTCTCTGCTGGGCGCTGCTACCTGGCAACAAGGCAGTTGCCAGGGCGATTCGGCTGAGAACTGTAAGTCAGGGCTTGAGGCAGCTGCTATCTCACACAAATACCCACACCTGCATACACAATACATTAAGATAAGCAAATGCCAACCCAGATGTTGATTCATTTTCCTACCATTTCTCTAAACAGTTTCATTTATTAAAGTATTGCCCTTAACACTGCTTCTCATGATTTATTCACTAAAAAGAAATAAATCATCAGTCGCCTCCGTCACAGCGGCAGTTGTCCTGTTGTTGTTGCATTGTGTGCGCCCCTCAGGTGGTTGGGGCCTATTAAGCCCCTCACCTGACGGTCGTTTGTTTGTCTATATATGTCTTGTCGTTGTACTAGTCGACTGCTGGTTATTGTTTGCTTAATTTGGAAAGGTGCACAGGTCTTTGGTTTGTGCACTTTATTTACTAAACCTATCTTTTTCCCTGAGACTTGGCATGATCACTTCCTTTTACTTTGCACTCTCTGCCCATCACATAAACACCAAATTATTATATTATTATTAGACACCTATAAGTGCTGAAGTTGTTTTTCTTCCATAGCATAATATATATATATATATTATAAATAAAAACATTCTTAATCATTCAGTAGCAAAAAACATTACCCATTAGGATTATCTGTAAACTGTGTAAAAGTGTGACGGGCAGGGAGTGCGAACTAAAAGGAAGTGATCACGCCAAGTCTCAGGGAAAAAGAAGGGTATAATAAATAAATTGCGCAAACCAAAAACCCATGCACCGTTCCAGATTAAGGAAACAATAACCAGCAGTCAACTGGTACAAAGACAAGACATATATAGACAGGAAAACGACCGTCAGGTGAGGGGGATAATAGGCCGCGCCCACCTGAGGGACGCACACAACTCATCAACAACAGGACAACAGCCGCTGTGACGGAGGTGACCGGCAGGAGGAGCCTCCCCCAACGTGACAAAAAGAAGAAGGCAGAATCTGTTTTCACTGACATTTTTTATAGGGTTGAAAGAAAATTTAAGTCAGAAGCATTTCTCCATTAATATTTTAATATTATATTAAACGTCACCCTCTGCAAACACATGTGAACTGACTTTTATAAATTAGACAATGGGTTGAAATATTGCTCATGTGACTTTGAACTACTCATGTGCAGTATCTATCTATCTATCTATATATCTATATAGATATCAGTGGCTCTTCCTCATTTGCATTATTCTTTGCCAAAAGGTTTGTCCTAAACCTTAAGATTTTATTTCCTTCCTAGTCCTAACTCGAACATTAGTGCTAACCGTAACTCCTAAACCTATCCCTAACCTAAGACCTAATTCGTAACCTTAACCCCAGCCCTGACCTTTATTTGAATGGCTTTTCCTGAAAACTGAGGGAAATACTGTGGTGAGCTATAGGTGAGCTAAAGGTTTTCCGCCTTGGGCATCTTCAGCGAGGCTGTGCAAGTTTAAACAGTACTCCAGACCTTTCAGAGGAAACATGATGAAGAACTCTAGTGACAAGCAAATATAGTAACAAATTAGAAGTTAGCAATTATTAAACACAGCAGGTGACTGGTAAAAACATAAAATAATTTGAGATTACTTTCCCTTATCAATCTGTGTTGATACAGCTAAACCATTTTGGGGTTCTGGTGATCAATCATGTACTGGAAATCAAAGGATGTGAACTAACTGTTTATACATGCTTAATCTGGCAACAATATAACGGGAAGTGCACATCAGTGCAGTGAAATATTACAAAAATGCTTAGTGAATAGACTTCACTCTATAATGAATGGCATAAGCAGTGGAGGGATTACTATGACTGTTGTTCAGCTCTCGCTGAGATGGACATATGACCAGCAGCTCAGTGTGCTTGCATGAAGCAGCTCAGTGTGCTTGCATGAAGGAAGAGGCGGTGCACACTTGAACACACTCCCCCTGCACCTGACATCCTGGCATCTATGATCAACAGTAGGTTGACATCTTGGCACCTGTGATCAGCAGTGTTTAAGAGATAAGGAAGATAAAAACAAAAACAGTAAATTTCAGACCAACCCCAAGCTAAACTTTCTGGCCTTGTTTCTGTCTACTTTGACCAACAGAATAAAGTAACTTGCTCACATTTAAACAGCTTGCAAATATTACATTGGGTTTAAATTTGGATTGGACCAGGCTAATATAAATCTTACCACTATATTCAAACAATTACCTCTGATGAACTCACTAGGAGTTTTACCCTGTGTCACAACTCACACACAGGCATAGAGGTTTAATTGCACATATCAAAATAAAAAATAAACAAACAAAAAACAAACAAGAAAACCTCAATAAAGGCAAAATCTAAAACCAGAGCTCCAAACACATGCAAAAAAGTTTCAAAGCTTTATTGTCATATGAACAGTAACAAATGACAACTGACAAAGAATGTTAAAGTGATATAGTCAACAGCAGTGGTTAAACAGCTAAACTGTTTAAATAAAGTCTGAAGCACAAAAGGAGCGGTAAATGAAGCTGTCAGAACTGGGAGAAAACCACAGAGAATCAGCGGTGTGAATGAGTGATGGTAGACCTTTCAAAAGGGTGATAAATAGCTGCAGGTGTGGTAGTTAGGGAATGGAATGTTACAGGTTAAAAGGTGAGGTAGAATGTGGAGAGGGTGGAGTCGGAGGCGGAGCTGAGGACACCTTGCTGCTCGATGATGAACTGGCCTGTGACTTGAGCAGTGTTTTTGTCATATACATTCACCATGGCTACTTTCACCTTTAGTAAAAGGTTATCTGCTGGGTAAAACACTTGTTTGGTAAAATGACCTTTAGTAAAAGGCCATCTGCTTGTGATTTAGTGTAAAACATATATAGTACATCATATTTTGTACATTTTGGTAATGATGAACCAAATCTACAAATGATTCTGTATGTGTCTACAGTCCAGCATGGCATTGTTTGGTGTTTTATCATGCTAAACATGGACAGGCAGGGAGGTGGGTGTAATAAATGTGAGGGACAAATGTGCAGGGAGAGACACCAGGGCATTCTTGAGACAGTCTGTGTGTTTGTGTGTGTGTGTCAGGGGTAGAGAGTCACCTTGTGCTGGAGAACAGAGACACCCAGTAAGCTTGATATATTACCACTATCATTCAGAGACCCAATTAAATATGTGCACACAAACATAGGTACTCTTACCTCTTACACAATTTCTTACTCTTTTTTTCTCTCACACACAATTTCTTTCTCTCTCACTCTCTCCCTCTCTCTCATACACACACACGCACTCTCTCACAGAACACGTACCATGCAAGGGATGAATCACTTTCAGATGCTGTCATGCTCTCATACTCAATCACGCTTCTGCTTCATGAACTCAGGCCATGTGCATGTGCTATGTTCAGAGGGAGGAGGGAGAGGGGCAGTAGTGAGCAGTGAGCACCAGGATTCGTCCAGATCTCCCCCCTGCTGCGCTGCTGGACTGCTTCAGGAAGTGTAGTGTGCACACACACACACACACACACACACACACATGCACAAATACAAACGCACACACAGACACACACAGACAGAAAGATATGCATAGAGTGACACTGCTTTCAGACCCTTCTTTTAACATATTTAGAGGACACTGGTTTGGGGGCTAATTAATTGGCATTAAGGTTGCTGCACCATTTTACTTGATAAAATATTTATTGAAAATAAATAGAATAGAAGATCCTCTCAAGTATGTGGTATTCAGTGAGTATGTTTTGGTGTGATGTCATTGTACATGATGCTTATTAGGGTTAAAAAATAAGATCTGGGTAAAAATTTCAGACAAGAAGCAGATGTCAGGCATTTTTGTGGTATGCGCCTTGGAAAAACGTTTTGAAAAATAAAGCTAATCATTTGATATTTGGGTGTTTATGTCTGTTTTTAATAATCTGTTGTGCACTACACTGTTATTAGTGCTTCTCTGTCTGGTTTGTAGATACTTTTTCCCCCTTAAAAATGAGTTTATATCTTTTCATCAATATTTGTTCTATCAATAAAACCTAAATATAATGCAGTTCAATTAATCACTGGACTTGCACTCCCTTTTTGACGATTTCTATGACCATTATGTGACGGGCAGAGAGTGCGAACAAACAAGGAAGCGATCACACCAAGTCTCAGAGAAAAGGAGGGGTTTAATGTAGAACGTGCGCAAATCAAAATCCCGTGCACTGACCCAAATCAAGGATACAATAGCCAGCAGTCAACTGACACAAAGACAAGACATATATAGACAGACAAACGACCATCAGGTGAGGGGGATAATGAGCCCCGCCCACCTGAGGGACGCACACAACGCAACAACAACAGGACAACTGCCGTTGTACAGTAGGCGACCAGTAGGGGGAGCCTCCCTCACCGTGACACATTATATACATTACAGACAGTTAAAGATAATCAAACATGTGCATGTTACATTTTCTAATTTGTTGTGCAATACAACAGAAAGTTCTTTACTATGTGAAAATAACCAGTGGGCTCAGACATGTTGATCTCACTTTCAGATGCTTAGCATATAAGGGCAATCTGGCAACTCATAGCTGGCATTGTTGTTATAATGCCAACCTCAGTTTACTCACAACAAATACCTGTACGTTACTGTGGCTTACCTCCAACTCATCCAGTGGTCTATTTTTGGGTCAGTCAGTTTTTGCTGTTGGCTGAAAAGCAGCTTTACAAGAGTCCAGGCCCCCAGTGAGCAAGCCAATGGGCGACAGTGGCAAGGAAAAACTCCCTAGGAGCATGAGGAAGAAACCTTGAGAGGAACCAAGACTCAGTGGGGGAGCCCATCCTCTTCTGGCCAATGCCGGTCACCATGACAGCATTGTGTGTATTTATATACATGTTCTCTACGCAATTCTTATTCTTAAGAGTCCTAGACTTCTTGATAGTCAGAAATAGTCCAGGGCCGTGGAGATGCATCTGTAGTAGGGGAGGATTCGGGGGGGTGAGAGGGGACAGTGAAATGTGTTGATCCTTCGTCCATAGCTGGTTGGGCAGGAGGTGGCAGGCCCAGTGTGGATTACAGGGAAGGCTCATCTCTCCTTGTCTCTGTATTTCTCGAGCAGTCATTGGGAAAAGAAAAGAGAGACAATTAGCTCTGTATGGGATCTGTTGGACAAAGGAAATTTAAACATTTCTGGAGTGTGGCAGCGACTCCGACAATTAAATTATTACAGCCTAGCTAAAGGGCAGAACCAGAAGGTAACACAGACTTGGGAGCATCCTGAGACACTGGCATCCATCCACTACACTGTCAACAAACTTGAGTGATCATGTGCAGTGACAGGATGACAGCACCAGCGCCCCAGATTTCCATAAAACCCTTTGGCCATGAACCCCTGGATCTGTAACCTTATCTAAGGGGGCACATTAATTACCAAATGCTAAACTAAATAAGTAAGTTTTCAACCTAGAGTTAAAGATTGAGACCGTGTCAGAGTCTCGGACACATTCTGGAAGATTATTGCATAGTTGAGGGGCCTTATAAGAAAAGGCTCTTCCCCCTGCTGTTACCTTATTAATTGTTGGAACTAATAAGAGGCCAACACTCTGTGATCTTTGTGGACGTGGGGGTTCATAATAAGCTCTTGGAGGTAGTCAGGAGCAAGCCTGTGCAGTGCTTTAAAGGTCAATAGAAGAATTTTAAAATCAGTACGGAATTTAACTGGGAGCCAATGCAGGGCCGATAAGACTGGGCTGATATGATCAAATGTTCTAGTTCTAGTTAGAACTCTGGCTGCGGCATTTTGAACTACTTGAAGTTTATTTAGATTCCTTATTGAGCATCCTGACAGTAATGAGTTACAATAGTCTAATCTGGAGCTAACAAAGGCGTGTACTAGTTTTTCTGCATCATGCTGGGATAATGCATTTCTTAACTTGGCAATGTTACGGAGATGTAAAAAAGCTATCCTAGTAGTATTATCTATGTATTTATCAAATGATAGGTCAGAGTCGAATATGACGCCGAGATTTTTGGCTACTGAGCCAGGAGTAATGGAGTAGTCTGCGAAATTTAGCATTAGATCTGGTATTTTCTGTCTGGCGGCCTTTGGGCCCAGAAGGAGAACCTCCGTTTTGTCACCATTAAGGTGGAGGAAGTTTAGCGACATCCAACATTTAATATCTCTTATGCAGGCCTCAATTTTTCCTAATCTGGATTTGTCATCAGGTTTGGCTGATATGTAAAGTTGGGTGTCAGCTGCATAGCAGTGAAAGTTGACACCATGTTTATTTAACTATTCCCAATGGTAACACGTATAATGTAAATAGTGGTCCTAGGATGGAGCATTGCGGGACTCCATATTTCACTTCTGTGCATTTGGAGGGAATATTATTGAGCTCTACAAACTTATCACCCACAACCATGTCTTTACAACATCAGTGTCACGACTGTGTTGAGAACACTCTTCTCTGTTCGGCTGTGGTGCTGCAGACAGAAACTGAGCAGTGAGAAACAGGGTGGAGGAAGACAGGTGTGCATGGACATATACACTCACCAGCCACTTTATTAGGTACAACTTGCTCCTTTTCTATTGTCCAATTTTGGTGAGCCTGTGTGAATTGTAGCCTCAGTTTCCTGTTCTTAGCTGACAGGAGTGGCACCCGGTGTGGTCTTCTGCTGCTGTAGCCCATCTGCCTCAAGATTCTACATGTTGTGCGTTCAGAGATGCTCTTCTGCATGCCTCCATTATAACGACTCGTTATTTGAGTTACTGTTGCCGTTCTGTCAGCTCGAACCAGTCTGGCCATTCTCCTCTGACCTCTGGCATCAACAAGGCATTTGCGCCCACAGAACTGCCACTCACTGGATATTTTCTCTTTTTCGGACCATTCTCTGTAAACCCTAGAGATGGTTGTGCGTGAAAATCCCAGTAGATCAGCAGTTTCTGAAATACTCAGACCAGCCTGTCTGGCACCAACAACCATGTCATGTTCAAAGTCACAGGTCTAAATGCATTGAGTTGCTGCCATGTGACTGGCTGATACAATATTTGCGTTAATGAGCAGTTGGACAGGTGTACCTAATAAAGTGGCCAGTTAGTTTACATGGCAGTAGGTAGGCTTACGATCTAAAACTGGTGTAGCTAATAAAGTGGTCAGTAAGTGGAGTTACAAGGTAAGTGTTAGTATTTGATTATGTGATACATTATTCAATAAGTATTTTCCCCATGGAGCACTGAGTGCCCATCTACAGTATGCTAGAGAAGAGTACGTAAAAAATAAATTAAAAAAAGAAGCCAGCCATGTTTAAGTTGAGCTGTTTAAGTGAATTCAAATCAGGTAAATGGATTGGATGGAGTCATACACATACTCAAGGACCAGGTTAACTTCTTGACTGTGGTACTCAAACTTGAGATTATCTTCTGTTGTATTACATGTAGCTAAAATGTATGTGGAGTATTCACAAAATGAAGCTTCTACAGGTACAGAGTCTGCCTTTTTATTCAGATGCACAGAGTTTGCAGAGGTTATGTAATTGTTAGAAGAAAAATGAAGTTCAAAGACCTTCTTTAATTAATCTGTTTACATTAACAAAGTTCTGCTATGTCTTTTTCTCTCTCACTATCCCTGTCTGAATGCTAGAGTCACTGGTCTGTAACTGAGAGCTGTTAAACCCTCATCAGTCACAATTACCCTAAACAGACACAGCCAGACTGACACACACACACACACACACACACACACACACACACACACACACACACACACACACACACACACACACGAGCGCAATCAGCTCAACTACTGTATGCAGAGACAGAGAGTGGCATCCTTGTGCTATTACTGAGTGAATCTCTACAGTGTGGGTGTCATCATCACAACTGCCCACTGACAGTATGACACACACAAATAACCGCAGTGCCGGGGGTGGTAGTGGGGGATTACTAATGGCTTTCTGAAATATTTAGACTTATGCTGCATGATACATGCTTAAATGCTTAAGATGCACAGGTACCCTGCAAATCTTTGTAGCTATAGCAACCATGGTAAGGCAGAAATAGAGTTGTTCTGTTTCTCGTGCCAGTGTTGTTGTAAGCATATGAAAAGTTTTTACCCAGTGTGTTCTTGCCAAAGATGTTAATTGTAAGAGTGATCAAAATATTTTTTGCATCTAAATATCAAAAGACATTTATTTCCAAATGATTAATGATAAAGCAAGGTTTCAATAATGTACTAACGTTTCAATAATGTACTAATAGTTAGTAGATACTAAAAATATATATTTATGGCTAACCAACTGGATACAGCAGTGATGGATAAACAGCAGAAGAGATGTGAATAGAAGTGATAAATGTAGGAATCCCAAGTGATGGCAACATCAGGAACAAGGAGCAAGAAAAGCTCAAGAAATACCACGGGCTGACAGGAGAGCTAGAAAATGTGTGGAAAAGAGCTAGAAACTCCACACTCACCCTCCTCCAGGCAGTGTCTCTTTTCCTTCAAGCATGGGCCCTCTAGTTCAATGGGTTACAACACTTACATTGGTACAAAAGGTCAGGGGTTTGAATCCCAACCAGGGTTCCTTAGGCAACATCCTTGCCTTACCACTTCCTGTTAGCTTCACTAGCAATGAGAGGTCAAAAATACTGGCTTGGCTGTAGCCTGGGTCAGGAGTATATACATATACAGAAACTTTAAACATAAAAAGAATACATTGGGATTCTAAGTACTCTAAGGTTCAAACGGCAATCCCCATTATTAATAATTGTCCCAGATGTTATTGGTATGTTGTAATCCTGAAATAAGCATTAAAAAACACTACCACCTCATTCTCAGAGGATCAGGCAAAGTGTGTGAAGAGTCAGGAAAATGTATTATCACATACCTACATTACACTCTAATGGGTCAGGTACATTTGCATGCAAACAGTGTGTTTGAGTATAAGAGAGAAGCCAAATGGTGAGAAGGATATTTCAGAAGCAGAAAGTTGTAAAGCCATTTTTACAAAACAAAACAAAAGAATTACAAAAACAAATAGCCATAGTGGAGTTGTCTTCAGCCTCCGATTCCACGTAAGACTGGACGTGTTTTGTCTAGAATGGCTATCTGAGGCTACACTGAAGAGATTTTGTTTGTTGTGTTTTAGTTCAGACATGGATACACAGTGCTACAGATGTGTTATCTCTGAAATGGCCCAGAGCTTAGTAGATATGATAAATTAAAATACAGCTCAATATAGCAACTAGTGGTTGAGTGCTCGTTACTCTCAATTGCTATTGCTATTTTGAGATAATCAGCATTGGGTGATTATTTATTTATTGATATATTTCTTTGTATATTATATACAAAATATATATTATTTGTTTTGTAGGTTTTTTTTATTAGATGAATACATTTTTTTACAAATAAGTGCACTGCAGACAGAGTACAGATCTACTTAAGCGAAGACAGTGCACATAATAATCATGTTAAATGGTCTTGTAAGCTCAGCTGTCATGGTACAGCCCCTGGCCCCTCCCTTTGGGCGTGTGTAGGTGTAGTCTACGTCTGGTTATGTCCATATGTGTATTTCCTTGGGTGTGGTTCTATGTGCATGTGTTCATCCGTCTCACCTGTGGCTCGTCTCGTCATTTAGTTGACCTATATAATGTGCATTTACACAGTGTCCTGTGCTCGTCTTTGTCGGAGTCTGCACCTTTGTATGTTTCATGTTCTTTATGTGCTATCCACAGTACTGCAAATCATTAAACATTCCACGTATTCCATGATACTCGTCTCTGCATCCTGCCTTCCTTGCATGTTACATCAGCAACTTTGTTTTTTATTTAATATTGTTATTACATTGTTGTATTTTAGAATATTAACAACAATATGATATTGACATTGTTGAGCCACCCTGCTTCTGTAAAGTAATGTATGAAGTGGTTCTTGTTCTATTTTTTCTTTTGAAGTATGCTAAATGCCTGCTAGGTTTGTGGCCATGTTTGAAGAACTTCTGTACCTTGTGAGAGTAGGTATTCTGGGGAAGATAACTCTTTTCACATTTTGCTTTATTATTTGCACATCTTTAGTGGCAGAATATCACTTAACTAGGCTTTTTGTGTATGCTTTTAAAGTTTAGGATTTTCAATTAACTGTGAGTTAAGGCTGCATAATGTATTAAAGTTGTGTTCAGTTTCATTATATACAATATAAGGCACAATATATCTTGTATCATCATTACAAAATCAGAGAAGATTATATGGTTTGGCAGATGCGACATCAATAAAGCTACAGGCATAAACTAACCTATCTCAGGCAGTGATGGTATTCTATAAAACCTCAATCTTCACTGACACAAGTGATGCTTTTCTGCTTGTGTAGCATGTGGCTTCAGTATTGGTGGTAGGTGGTTTTATAATATTAGACCTCATACTTTTCGAGACCTTAAGAAAAGCATTTTGTTAAGATTTTGCTTTACTTTTAGACAGAAAAAGAACATGTCCATGTCCTCCTCAGAGTAGATTTAAATCTTGCTGCTTCTTTAAAGGCTTTTCTGAAATAAAATGCTCAAGATATTAAAGTAATAATACTAAATAAATATTAATTCTTGATATTGTTATGTAGAAATTAATTTTTTTTAGAAGTGGTAAGTGGGTTTATCTTTTAAAATGCTAGGAAAAGCCAACATCAAAAATAATCTAAAAAAGAAAAAAAAAAGAGAGCCTGCGTCTGTATATATGTCAAGTCAATTTTATTTATATAGCGCTTTTTACAACACATGTCTCAAAGCAGCTTTACAAATTGTATGGGTCCAGATCCCTAATGAGCAAGCCAAAGGCGACAGTGGCAAGGAAAAAACTCCCTAAGATGGCGGGGAAATATGAAGAAACCTTGGGAGGACCAAGACTCAAAAGGGAACCCATCCTCCATTGGGCGGCCCGTTAGCACCAGTCCGTATTTGTGAACAAGAGGTGGTTCTACAGTTATATCTTAAAGTTCTTGTTCCCCGGCCAAGTAGTCACAGTCCCTTCGGTGCAGATGGTGCACCTCAGGTAGGAGCCAGCATCAGCACGTCCCCTTACGACAATGGTACATCCAACCCCGGCATCAGTACATCCACCGGCGAGCCAGACCATCTCCCAGGTGCTTGTAGGTGCTTGCATGCAGTCGTCTTGGGTAGAAGCATGCAAAAAGATGGACAATACAGACTGAGTGTGAGGATGTCAGTTTAACCACCATTGATTTAAATGTACATAGCTCATGTGCCAGTGATTAGCATGTAGCTCCGGCAGGCTAATCTATAGCAGCTTAACTAAAGGGAGGGGTCCAGAGGTGACCACAGTCATGAGGGCTCACTCAGACATTGCTTTCCAGTCAAGTCAGTCACAACTAGAGTGATGCCATGACACAGCTGGATGACAGCATCAACATCTCAGATTACCAGAAATCTCAACGTCTGGGGGCCCCTGAGCCCCGCACCTTACTAGGGGAATATTTAACTGAAGGCTTGATTATATAGGTGAGTCTTAAGTCTAGATTTAAAGATTGGAACTGTGTCAGAATCTCGGATTGGAGCTGAAAGGCTATTCCATAATTGAGGGGCTTTAAAGGAGAAAGCTCTGCCTCCGGCTGTAGTCTTACAAATTTTTGGAACTAAGAGAAATCCAGCATTTTGGGAGCGTAAAGGGCGAGATGGGTTGTAGTAAGCAATGAGTTCACTCAGATATTGTGGGGCAAGACCATTTAACGCCTTATAGGTTAAGAGAAGAATTTTAAATTCAATTCGATGTTTAATCGGAAGCCAATGTAATGCCACGAGAGTGGGACTAATATGATCGAATTTTCTAGCCTTAGTTAGGACTCTAGCTGCAGCATTTTGTACAAGTTGTAGCTTCTTTATGGACTGTTTAGAGCATCCAATTAGAAGACCATTACAGTAGTCCAATCTTGACGAGACAAAAGCATGGACCAGCTTCTCTGCATCAGCTAATGAAAGTAAGTGTCTCAGCTTGGCGATATTACGCAAATGGAAAAAGGCAGCCTTAGGGACATTGCATATATGTGTGTCACATGAAAGATCCGAATCAATAGTGACACCTAAGCTTTTTGCGGTAGACTTAGGTGTTACTGAAAACCCATCTAGGGTAAGGGGAATATCAGCCCAGCTGCTTCTAGCAGCTTTAGGCCCAAGAATCAGCACCTCAGTCTTATCAGAATTTAGTTGAAGAAAATTAGACGCCATCCAGTTTTTAATGTCCTGGACGCAGCTCTCAATCTTGAGAGTAGTGGTGATATCATCCGGATTGGAAGATATATACAACTGAGTATCATCTGCGTAGCAATGGAAACTAATACCATGCCTACGGATGATAGTGCCCAGTGGAAGCATATATAATGTAAATAATATGGGGCCCAGTACAGATCCTTGTGGGACACCATATTTTACCTTAGAACGCTCTGAGCATTCGTTGTTTACTAGTACAAATTGGTAACGATCTGTCAGGTAGGACCTGAACCAGGAGAGTGCTTGACCTCTTATACCAATGAGTGTCTCCAGCCTATTAAGTAGAATATTACGATCAATGGTGTCAAAAGCCGCACTGAGGTCTAGCAGTATGAGAAAAGAAATGTGTCCTTTATCAGAGGATATCAAGAGACCATTTAATACTTTAGTCAGCGCAGTTTCAGTGCTGTGGTGGGGTCTAAATCCAGACTGAAATAATTCTAAGACATGTTCTTTCTGTAGGAAGGAAGAGAGTTGTGAAGAAACTACTTTCTCTAGAATTTTGGATATGAATGACACATTAGAGATAGGCCTATAGTTGGACATTTCCTGGGGGTTAAGACCAGGTTTTTTAATTAGCGGCTTGATAACTGCAAGTTTAAATGAACTGGGAATATAGCCCAGGCTCAGAGAGCAGTTTATTATAGTGAGCAAAGGTTCTATATTGCTATGCAGTACTTCTTTAAGTAAATGGGTTGGTACTGCATCTACTATGCATGTGGAGGGCTTGGCAGATTCCACCAATGAAATAAGCTCCTCACGACCAATTGGGCAGAAGGACTCTAACAGGGCATCAGAGCTGACCAGACAGCTGTCAAGGTGCATAGGCATGTTGACAGGCTCTGAGATAGCACAACCAATTTTTTCCCTAATTTTATCAATCTTATCATTAAAGAATTTCATAAAATTATTACTGCTACACTCTAGTGGGATTAGTGGATTGATTTGATCATGGCTCCTTGTTAGGCTGGAAACAGTTTTAAATAGGAGTGCAGAATTGTTTTTATGTTTTTCTATTAAAGCTGATAAGTATGAGGATTTTGCCGTATGGAGGGCATGCTTATATTCACTAAGGCTGCTTTTCCATGATAGTCTAAACACTTCTAACTTTGAATTTCGCCATTTACGCTCCAGGATCCTCGCGGCTTGTTTGAGGCTACGCGTGTGCTCGTTATACCATGGCGCTTTTCTTCTCTCAGAGGCTCTCTTATAGCGTAATGGTGCGACCTTGTCTAATGCTGTACGAAGAGAAGTCTCAACGTGCTCGGCAAAATGCTCTAGTCCTTCCGGAGCTACAGGTGTATCAATTTCTGTCAAACCAGGTAAAATGTCAGTGAGCGCGGCTATGGTACTAGGTGCTATAGTTCGTTTCATTCGGTAGCGGTGCGGCTGATGAGTACCGTCAGTCAAGCATAACTTGTACGTTATGAGGCTGTGGTCTGAAACGGCCTTGCTCTGAGGTAAAATTGCTAAGCTGGATATGTTAATACCAAATGATAAAACCAGGTCTAAAGTATGACTACAATTATGCATAGGACCCACCACATTCTGAGTGATACCCATTGAATCAAGAATTTCTTGAAAATTTTTGCTTAAAGCGTCACAAAGATTCTCAAAATGGAAGTTAAAATCACCAACTATAATCACCTTATCGGCTGATAGCACTACATGAGACAGGAAGTCTGAAAACTACTGCAAGATCTCAGAGTAAGAACCAGGGGGGCGGTAAATAGTAATTAACATAAACGATTGTGACGCTTTGTTGGTTGTCAGATTTGATACATTTGAAACAGTGAGGATGAGATGTTCAAAAGAATTAAATTTAAAGCCGGATTTTTGAGAAATGTCTATATCAGCGTCCTATATTGTGGCGACACCGCCTCCTCGACCATTTGGACGGGGGTTATGAACATATCTATAGCCAGAGGGAGAAGCTTCATTTAGGGCCATATAATCATCTGGCCGGGTCCAGGTTTCCGTCAAGCAGAGCATGCATAGATTATGATCGGTAATCATTTCATTAACCAGCAATGCTTTAGATGACAGGGATCTAATATTTAGCAGTCCTATTTTCAGATTTAAACTACTCTCCAAGGGAGCATAATCCAATTTAACATTGATTAAATTTTGTCTACTAACTTTGCGAGAGTTATTTTTTGGTACTCGAGGAACTGACACAGTCTCAATCCAGTGTGACCTAGGTGACGTCTCTTTGCAGCTAGCAGACAGTCGGTTTAGCCTTTGTGTCTGCTGCCTGGCCTCGGCTCTGGTTTGTCAATCCCCATTAACAAGTCCTACACTACCACTAGTAAGCCTAGCAGATATGCTACGGGAAATGAGAGCAGCACCCTCCCAAGAAGGGTGAATGCCGTCTCGCTTCAAAAGGCCAGGCCTGCCCTCAAAACGCGTCCAATTATCTATATAACCCACATTGTTTTCTGAGCACCATTTAGACATCCAGCGGTGCTAATAACCTGCTGTAGGTTTCGGGCGCCACGCCGAATTGGAATGGGACCAGAGCATATTACGGCATCTGACATAGTCCCCGTTAACTCACACACCTCTTTAACATTATCCTTAGTGATCTCGGACTGTCTCAAACCCACATCATTGGTGCCGACGTGTACCACTATCTTTGAATATTTACGATTAGCCAGCACCTTAAGATTAGCCCTGATGTCAGGCGCTCTAGCCCCCGGGATACACTTAACTATGGCCGCTGGTATATGGTAGCATCTTCACAGAAATCTGCCATAAAACAATGACATAATAGCAAGCATCAGCGCAATCATAATGTTAATAATGACATGAAGTGATGCATACCTATCTGTTCTTGGCTCTCAAATAAATGCTGTCCATACATTCATACTCATATAGGTCATGAAATTATATAATGGGATTTTAATACTATATATATATATACATACATATATATATATATATATATATATATATATATATATATATATATATATATAGTATAATGTACACAGAAGTCCCACAGAATGCTTATGAAGGTAGCTGCTTGCTCTGGCACAACAAGTCATTTTTTTGTCCCATTGATGTGCTTAGCATTGCTGTGCAAATTCCATCCACCATGTGGGAATCCTTTTGTTTGTATGTGGAAATCCTTGTGTATGTACTACTGCATCAGTCATATAATAATGTGATTCTAGCATCACCTGACACTGCTTGCTTGTTGTTGGACAATGAATAATCCCAGGATGGGGATTTTGACCTGGCCATGATATAGCATTAAGATTAGAATATTGGGACTTTTTCTACTTTTGCCTGGGGGGAGGGGGTTAATCATGATGTGTTCAGGAACTGTTCTTTGAAGAACTTGACTGGATTTGTGTCCTCGATTTCCTCTGGTAAGCCAAAATTTACACTGTGCCTGGTGACCATCATTGTTCAAATCAGCCAAATGTTTGCTATAATTTGTACTTTGTATCTCATCCTTTGTATGCTTGACCAGCGTAACCTCCGTCTTTTCAACAGGATCTGGCATGTCTTATCATGCTACAATGTTACAGTTGCCAAGGGTGTTCAATTGGGATGAATCTTGGCTGCACTGAGGTCCAGTATCCACACACATTGGAGCAGTCTGGCTTGTATTGCTGTTTGAACATTTACATTTACATTTACATTTACGGCATTTAGCAGACGCCCTTATCCAGAGCGACTTACAAAAAGTGCTTCATTGTTTTACTCAGAACCTTGGTTATGTGTGGATTTAAATCTGGATATAACAACAATTCATTTACTGCAGATGCACACTGCCCAGCAGGTTAGAAGGAATACAGAAGAGCAAGCTGTGGTCTGCTGCTGAGAAGCTGGGTAGCAATGATGGCACAGGGCACAACAAGAAGGTTATTAGTGAAATAAGTCCATTTTTGATTGGATAATGGGAAATCAGGATTAAAACCAATTCAATCAATTCCATAATTACCAGTAACATAAGCAACATATAACATTGTCAGGATGAGAATGATACATGATCACAGATTTCACAATGAAATGCTTATAAATAAAGAAAAATAAAACAAAAGTTTCTGTTGCACTCAATGGCATTTGCACTGGAAAAAAAGGAGGGGAATATGTGTGCCATGTGTGGATGTGTGAATGTGATCGGAGCTATTAGCCAGTCAGGCTGTTGAGCTACATTGCAAATACAAGCTTGGGTACCCCCAACTTCACATACTTCCATCCAGTGTGGATCTGTACATGCTTGGCGAGCCCAAACAAAGGGAGAGGTCCTCATGGCACATTCCTCCACACAGTGTTGCTACGGTGATGATGGATGTTGTATCAGCATTAGGATTAGCATCAGGATGTTGTATCAGCTCCACTTGGTGCCTTGCTCGAAGCTATGGTTCCCTGCAGATGCAGCAAGATGTCAGCTCCCTCTATCCCATTTTCACTGAGTTGTTTTGATAATATAGAAACTATGAACTACAGGGAGAGATGCCCGGGCCACTAGAACGTCGCAGACAGGATGGATTTGTGACCTGGATATTAAGGCATTGCAAAGTGGTTTGCAGCATCTCTGATAGGACCGTGATAACGTTTGTGATAGTAGGTTGAGAGATTTATTCGTGTTTATTGTGTATATTATATATTCCTGTATATTTTCATTTTATGAAAGATATATTAAATATTCATCAAGATGAAAATGTCAGTAGTAAAAATCTCATATTTTGTTCAGGAAAAATACATTTGGAAAACATGAAAAGAGCTACACACATGTCTAAGTAGTTGGTGCCTTGCCTCTTGACTCTTTAGCTAACAACCCCTATAGCACCCATGAAAAGGGGGTCAATAGAGCATGTCTTTAAACTCAAAGTACATTCTCTTAACAGATTTGAACTCAAATCAACACCATGATCGGGTTCAGTGTTTTTTCTAATGCTTCTTAAAGACCCCCCCTGAGAAACAACTGTTTCCGACTGTGACAAAAATTAAATTTATTTTATTGTGACAAATGAGATGAAAGAACTGTATTGGATTACACAATGCAGTTAGCAGTCACTTTTTTAAGATTGAGGTTTCTACATGCTGAAGCCTTTCACCTACACATAAATGTGGCCATACACATGTACATTCACACACACACACACACCTCGATAATTTTAGGGTAGGGACTTAGGGTAGTTAGGGTATTTAGGATAACTTTATTTAGTCCTTTGCCATATCTAGAAATGCTTACACTCAAGAGACAACATTGCTCTCTCATGTTCAGTATCACTTTTGAGTTACATCTGTACATCTGTACATGTTTGTGAGTGATCTCTTCAAATAAAATGGAAGTTATGTTTGAAATATTACCCTACCTGAGGTAAAATATGCAAAAGGACTGATCTTGCTCAGAAGCATATCACCATAACATTAAATTAAAAACATTTATTTTATTTATTAAATTAAACTTTCAGATTGGTCTGACGAAGTGAAATGGTTTTGTTGCTTATATACGCACTTCTTGCATCATGTCAATAAGATAAAATGTTTTAAAATTGACATGAATTATTAGTTATGCTCCCAAAGTCTTCCTCGTCTCCTTGCCCACCTGGTTCACGGTCGGCACATGTGCTTAGCGCTGTGTGCGCATGTTGTGTTTTTTTCACTTTATATTTCTTTTCTGTTTTTAGCTGTAGTGTTGGTGTGTTGCTATGGTACCAACGAATGTAAATGAGAAATACCAGTTGAGTGTGTAAACATTTGCCGCTCTGACGGAGATACATATACCACGAAAGTCGCCAGCGCTATTAAGCAGCATGTGACAGCTTGAGTGCAAGTCTGCCTGCCACTGGTCCCTAAAGTGATGACTCGACACTGTGAACGGTTTCTTATGTGTTTGATTGTGCCTGGACAGCAGGATGGGTATTTTGGAAAGATACTTTGATGTCATATGGCAGAGGACACCACAGTACACACACACACACACAGAAAGAGAGAAGGTCTTGCATCAGTGTCTTTCTACAAATGCATAAGACTTGGTATTAAGTAAAAAATACACAGAAGGATGGAGAGTGAATGGAACAGAGCTATAAAGCTCCACATTCTGAATTGTAGTTGCCGCATTTCACTAAGCACTGCCTACAAAAGTTCTGGAAATTTACATGGAATGCATGGCAGCTTCACCCATGTGTGAAAGGCTACCAGTCATTAATGTTATTAGTCTCCTGTACTATCCCAAATGGGGCATGCAGCCATTTCTACGATTTGAAAAATGAGATACTGTGTCTCAGTCTTCCCTTTGAGGGACTAAAGTGCCACATGGCTCTCCAAGCTCTAATTAACATTAGTCACATACTTCCGTGTCATTGTCGTCAAAGACGTCAGGAGGAAGACACACTTTTCTCTCTCACTTTCTCAGTTACATTCTTATGTTTACAGGCTCCAGTTCATAAGCAGGCCCTGAAATTGTGTGAAGACTGAGAAAATAACTTATGCTAGCTTGGAATTTTATTGTCCTTGTTTCTGACACAGACAAAACCATGTCTCTGTTATCAGGTAGGGTGTTGTTTTTGCGCATGTTCATGTGTGTGTGTGTTTCTCATTTTTCATTACTACTGTATTTTCTCTCAAGGATCTTATTCTGTGTGGTACATTAATTAGTTCAAGAAGTGACATAACTCGGGAGGCCAGGTACTGGGGTGGGATGGAGCAACGGCGTGCTGAGGGAGAGGAACCAGGAAGAGATTAATGTGTAAATTTAATTATGGGAAGGTGTGACGCTGCCCTTGGTGTTTATGCTCCATTCATAGACTCACAGCCACAGATATGATTTGTTATAATAAAGTAATATGCTTCCAGGAGCCTGTGCCCTGTGCTACAGGAGGAAAGGGAATACCAGGTCTTTGTGGCATGACCTATTCGGTGGAATAACACTGTTGCTGCCTCAGACAATTAGAAATAGTGATGAATGATGGCAGACATATCTTGGTCTTTTCATGTGTCTTCTTTGCACACACCATTGCTTTACACAAATGCCTTTACAAAATAATTCAATATCAAGCATTAGTGTAATATTACAATTTCTTTCATAATTGCGTTAAAACAACATACAACATTTCATCTACTCTTATCCAAAATGAACATACAAAATAATTATATGTAAAAAGCTAATCACCATGGTCTCACAGGTTTAAGTATTACTTCCCACACTTCACAATTCAGTTTGCTTATTTCAAATCCAAAAGTGCTTCCTTAGATTGGATATGGAGGCAGAGATGTGTAAATTATTATGGAATAATCCCAAACTTTCAACCTTCTCATTTGTGACATCTTAAGAAAGCTTGGCCCAAAGGCCAGACTGTCTTATAGAATCAGCAGCAGTACACACTGTTATGAAGGGTACAACTGACTGAAGGGTCCCCCCTCCCAAAAAAACAGAGTAATTCATTTGAAAAAATTGTTTTTATCATTTTTATCACTATGTCACTAGAGTGTAAATTGCTTAGTTGCTTCTAATAATTCAATCACTAAAACAATATTCAATCACAATTTGTGTGTGTGAAAGAAAGATAGAGATAGACAGAAAAAGAGAGAGAGAGAATTCTCGAGATTCACTGTCACAGGAACACTGACATCTCCCACTATTCTGTCATATTGGGTGTCACATGAGTTTGACATTTATTCATGACACCGTAAAGCAAAAATAGACTTTCAGATAATTTCTTTTGATTTTCACACAGCTTCTTACTATTACCAAACACTAAATGTAAAAAAGTGGTCATTTTTTAACAATGATTTAGGTTTGGCACCTTCTTCCTTATTATAATATATTGGGACTATATACAGCACTGTTCAGTAAATCAAATCAATATTAATTGTAATCACATTTAGCCATCATGTATGTTAATAGACACTCATTAATAGTCACTAATTGTGTAAACTTCTAATGAAAGGACACATACTTTTTATTAGGCAACAAGGAAACTTGAAAGAGAGGCAGAGGAGTCATTTATAAAAGCTAATGACTCTTATACAGAGATGGATCATTCATGTCCCAGCTGGTTTGTTTTGTCCATATCATTCATGGTGTTCACTTAAGCAATATCAAACAAGAGGGAGTGCTGTCATACTGGAAACCGGCAGGGCTTGGGCGTAGGCACAGCTCTGCATGCAGAGTGCTAAGCATAATCAGCTGGACTGGGAAAACACTGTTGCCAAGCAACACATAAACATTTTCCTGCATGCTAACTTGCAAGGTCTGTGTTACCTCAAACTAGCTTCTTTGTTTCATGTACATGTATCTGTGTATATTCATTTATTATGCAACCAATGAAATATGATTCTGTTGACAGTCCCATTGGAGGCAAGTGTAATTCCGAAAAGTTAAAATCATGAGTGTAATGGTGCGGCACCTACCTGTTTAGGCTCCCTTGCTACAGTTCGCCATGTGCCTGTGTTCGTCTGTTTGTTGTGATGGTGTTGTTGTTATTTTTGCCACTCCTTTTGAACCTGCCTCCTTTTTCACCTGTCTCTCGTTTTCCCTTCGTTAATATGTATATTCAAACCATTGTGTTTTGCCTTCCATTGTCTTTGAATTGTCACTTTGTCTTGTTGTCTGTGTACTTGTCACATGTTAATAAACGTTCTGTGTTTGAACTATTCACTCGGCTTCCCTTCCCTCACTCACCATGACAAAGAGTTAACAATGTCTGTCTACATTCTTATATTCTGGTTCTATTAGAATTGGTATTTTAACAGTGCACCTCATGATGCTGTTCACATTTTGACATCATGAGACCAAGATGACACCTAACAATCGGTCAACAGTACCTCACTGTTGCGAGGCTTCTAACAGGATTTTCTCAGACGGAAGTGGCCATTGAGCTTAGAGTATCACAGAGTGTCATCAGTAGGTTGCAACAGAGATATAGAGAGACTGGAAGAGTGACAGAAAGGCATAGAAATGGACGTCCTTAGGCCACATCCCACACTGATGACTGCTTCATTGTGAACAGTGCCCTGCGGAAACAGATGTTACACAACTCCTGGCATATTTAAGGGAGGTGAGAGGCATGCAAGTGTCATGTCAGGCCATTTGAGACACATAAGAGTTTACATAGTCAAAGTCAAATTTTATTTATAGAGCACTTTTTACAATACATGCTATCACAAAGAAGCTTTACAAGTGCATGGGTCCAGTTCCCTAATGAACAAGCCAGGGGCGACAGTGACAAGGTTATTTATCTCTATTAGTGCATCTCGATCTTAGTGCAGCCTTCGACACAATAAATCACAAGATCCTGCTAGAAAGGTTGGAAAACTGGGTTGGAATCTTGGGTATAGCCCTTTCATGGTTTAACTCCTACTTAACCAATCGCTATCAGTTTGTAGAGCTCGATAATATTCCCTCCAAACACTCAGAAGTGAAATATGGAGTCCCGCAAGGCTCCATCCTAGGACCACTATTATTTACATTATATATGTTACCATTAGGAATAGTTATGAATAAACATGGTGTCAACTTTCACTGCTATGCAGATGACACCCAACTTTATATATCAGCCAAACCTGATGACAAATCCAGATTAGGAAAAATTGAGGCCTGCGTAAGTGATATTAAATGTTGGATGTCGCTAAACTTCCTCCACCTTAATGGTGACAAAACGGAGGTTCTCCTTCTGGGCCCAAAGACAGAAAATACCCGATCTAATGTTAAATCTTGCAGATTACCCCATTACTCCTGGCTCGGTAGCCAAAAATCTCGGCATCTTATTCGACTCTGACCTATCATTTGATAAATTCATAGATAATTGTCCCTCTTTTTCCCAATGGCTGCCCGAGAAATACCGGGACAAGGAGAGACGAGCCTTTCCCGTTACCCACCCCATACAAGCATCTAGGAGATGGTCTGGCTTGCCAGTGGATGTGCCGATGCCGTGGTTGGATGTGCCATTGTCGCAAGAGGACGCGCTGATGCCAACTCTCACCTGAGGCTCATCGTCTACTCTGAAGGGACTGTGACTACTCGGCCTGGAATTAGAATCATAACTACAGGACTATATCTGGACTATACCTGAACTGTGAATGCAGACATCTGCTAGCAGGCCACCCAATGGAGGATGGGTTCCCTTTTGAGTCTTGGTCCTCCCAAGGTTTCTTCCTAAATTCCTGCCATCTTAGGGAGTTTTTCCTTGCCACTGTCGCCTTTGGCTTGCTCATTAGGGATCTGGACCCATACAATTTGTAAAGCTGCTTTGTGACAACATGTGTTGTAAAAAGTGCTTTATAAATAAAATTGACTTGACTTGACAAGGAAAAACTCCCAAGGCAGGGTTTAGGAAGAATCCTTGGGAAGACCAAGACTCAAAAGGGAACCCATCCTCAATTGGGCGGCCCAGCTAGTAGAAGTCTATATTTGTAGTTCTGTTTCTAGGTCAAGCAGTCACAGTCTCGCCAATGTGGATGTTGAGCCTCAGGTAGGAGTCGGCATCAGCACATCTGCTGGTGGCATTGGCACATCCATCCACTGCATCGACACATCCACTGGCAAGCCAGACCTTCTAGGTGCTTTTATCGAATTGTCTTGGTTGAAGCATGTAACCAGGATACAAAACACAGGTTATGTTTTTAAACATGACTTTCAACATCCATATATATAGCACACATGCCAGTGATAAGCATGTGGCTCTGGCAAGCTTATCTATTGAAATATAACTAAAGGGAGGGGCCTGGAGGTGAACACAGTCATGAGGGCGCACAGAGCCATTGTTTCCACCCAAATCATTATCACATCTAGAGTGAATGCATGACATGGCTGGATGACAGGATCAACATTTCAGATTACCAGAAGACTCGATGACTGGGGGACCCCAAGCTCCACACCTTCATATGTATATTAACTGAAGGATTGATTAAATAGATGAGTCTTAATTCTAGATTTAAAGATTGGATTTGTGTTAGAATCTCGGATTGGAGCTGGAAGACTGCCATAACTTAGGGGTCTTAAAGGAGAAGGCTCGGTCTCCAGTTGTAGTCAAGAGAAATCCTGCATTTTGAGAGTGCAGTAAGCTAGATGGGTTATAGTATGCAATGAGTTCAACCAGAAATTGTGAAGAAAGACCATTTAACACCTTATAGGTCAAAAGAAGAATTTTAAGATCAATTCAATTTTTGAATTGATCTTAAAATTCTGTTTAGAATTTTTCTGTTTAAAATTCTGGACTGTGTAGAGCATCCAATTAGAAGACCATTACAGTAGTCCAATCTTGATGAGACAAAAGCATGGACCAGCTTCTCTGCATCAGCTAATGAAAGTAAATGTCTCAGCTTGGCGATATTATGCAAATGGAAAGGCAGCCTTAGTGACATTGCATATATGTGTGTCAAAGATTCAAATCAATAGTGACACCTAAGCTTTTCTGGTAGGTTTGAAAAACTGTCTAGAGAATATTAGACCAATTGCTTCTTAAAGCTTTGGGTCTAAGAAGCAACACCTGTCTTATCGGAATTTAGAAGAAAATGACACACCATCCAGTTTTTTAGATCCAATTTTGGGAGAAGTACTGACATCATCCGGATTAGAAGATATATACAACTGCGTAGCAATGGAAGCTAATACCATGCCTACGAATGATTGTGCCCAGCAGTAGCATATATAATGAGAAGAATATTGGGCCCAATGTCCTTGTGGGACAACATATTTTACTATTTTGCATTCTGAGCATTCATTATTTACAAGGACAAATTGGTAACAATCTGTCAGGTAGGTTTTAAACCAGGAGAATGTTTGACCTCTTATGCCAATGACTGTCTCCAGCCTGTCCAGTTGAAAGTTGTAATCAATGGTGTCAAAAGCAGCACTAAGGTCTAACAGTATAAAAAAATAAATGTGTCCTTTATCAGAGGATATTAAGAGATAATTTACTACTTTAGTCAGTGTGGTCTAATTCGAGACTGAAAGCACTCAAAGACATGTTCTGAAGAATAAGACATGTGAAGAAAGAATTTCTCTAGAGAAGACTTTCTCTAGAATGTTATAAATAAAGGACAAATCAGGGATTGGCCTATAGTTGGACAGTTCATGAGGATTAAGAAAAGGTTTTTAATTAGTGGCTTAATGGCTGTAACTTTAAATGATTTGGAGATGTAGCCTAGGCTTAGAGAAGAATTAATAGTAGTTAGCAAAGGTTCTATATTACTATGCACTAGTTCTTTGAGTAGACGAGTTGGTATAGCATCCAGTATACATGTGGAGGGTCTGGAAGAATTTACCAAAGACATAAGTTCCTCACGACCGACTGGGGAAAAGAACTCTAAAAGAGACACTGTATATACTTATATATATATATATATATATATATATATATATATATATATATATATTATATGAATATCACAATTTACATTCCAGGATTCACGCAGCTCATTTGAGACTACGCATGTGATCGTTGTATCAAGAAGATCACATTGACGCAACCTTGTCTAAGCCTGTAAGGAGAGAATTCTCTATGTGCTCTGTAATATTCTCTAGTCCTTCAGGAGCTACAGGTGGATTGTTGTTTGTCAGATCCGATGACATTGTTGAATCCAACTTTGATAGCAGATGTTATAGTTATTTTTGTTTTGATAACGGGGCGGCATATAAATACTATCGTCCAAATGCAACTCGTATGTTCTGAGTGTTGTGTTCTTTGTGCTTATGATATAGCAACATTAAAACCACAATCACTGAACCTAGTGGTCACATATAATTGAGCACAGATCACTTGCCCATATACATCACATCCCCCTTTTTCAAGACTGAGACATTGTTTGTGACTCTAGTCATCTGAAATTGATGCATGAAATAAAGTGTATTAACTCCAACTCAATAGTACATCAACAGGTGTATTCCAAAGCACTTCATATTAAGTCATATTGTCAGAGTTTGACTGAGGGGGCGGGATGCAGACGCAGGAGAACGAGGTTTTTATTTGAATACAAACGAAACGGGAGACTACACGAACACAAGGAAACATATATCATTAAATACACGAGACATAAGAAAGGTAACGGGATAATGTAACCAACATACACATAGAAATACGAAGGCGATTAGAACATTAACTAATACAAACTAAACAGACAGGCGAACCATGAATGAGATAACTGAACACGAACTAAGAAACCAAGACACACGAAATAGACAACTACGTGAACTAACGACAGACTAAACATGAACGAGGCGATACATCGAGAACTCAGGGAAACACAACAACCGTAATCATAAACCAGGGAAGACCAGGTAGTTTAACATTAGACACGACTATAGAAGACACTGCGTAACAGAAACACCAAGTAGCATAACAAAACAAAGGAACGAGACACAAACCAGGAAGCCAGGGAAATACATGAACACAGAACCGTAGCTAACAGACTGAACAGAGAACAAACTCGAGAGCGGGGCAAAACACACGTGATATACGTCCCTTGACATTCACAATAACCGGCGAGAGACAAGAGACACACAGGGACTATAAATACACACCGAAAACGAGACACAGCTGAGAACGACAAAGACAGGGTGTGACAAACAGGAAACCAGAAAACAGGGCGGGAAAAGTAGGACAACACAGAACCAGGGGCGGAGGGCGGAGCCAGCCGTTACACATATCAGTAAACTAATGGTTTTCAGTAAACCATTACTAGACACTTTTCTATTTAACTTAACATTGTGTCCTGTTTACCTTTGTGTTTGATCTACTAAACAAATCTAAATCAGACATTTCAACTTAAACTTCATGTCTCTTGTAAATTTTAACATTTCACTCCTCCCCCTTTTAATATTAACACATATTGGGTAACGTGATGTCGTCTAATCTCCAAATCAACGTGTTCATCAGGGAGAGTATTCTGGAATAGGTGGATCTTCGTCAGATGATGTCTATTCCTCCTTAACATCATACCTGCTGGAGTTCGCACATTGTAGGAGTGTGGTTCAGCTGGTTCTCTGTCCCTCTGTGGTTCTTTGTTGAATGACAACCGCAGGCTCCCAACCTTGACGGGTATGCATGTGTACAGTGTCACCTGGACTCAGCTCAGGAAATGGCTTTGCATGCCGGTCATAGTGGTGTTTTTGACGACACTGTAGATCCTGTATTCTTTCATGGACATGTTGTGGTGTGAACTGTTTCAGTACTGCACTGGAACAAGGGAGTGTGCACAAGACTCTTCCCATTAACATCTGTGCAGGTGACATAAGTAGTCACGTCACCAGCATGTTTCTCAGCGACAACAGTACAAGATGTGGGTCTGTACCTCACATGGATTTTCAGACATGCTTTCATTGCCTCTTCCAACTGTGGTGCGTGATAGAACATCGGCAATGTGCAAGTCCTTGCCTGGTGTGTATGTCACATGTAGGTCATACCTTTGCAATTGTAGCATCATTGCTTGCAGTCGTACTGGTGCTTTGCTCAGCGGCTTGCACATTATGACTTCTGTTGGCTTATGATCAGATCGCACACTCACGGGTCTGCCATAGACATACTGGTTTTTTCGGTATCTGTAAGTGCTCGCAAGGCATAGCCCTTGGATGGCCTTCCTGCAACAGACAGGCTCCCAATCCATCCTTGGAGGAATCTGCTTGTAAAGTGAGTTGCTTCTTGTGATCAAAATATCTTAGAACTGGGGCTTGTGTGAGGGTGTCCTTTAGAGTTTTCAGTGCTGCACTATGGTGAGGACACCACTGCCAGGCTGCGTCCATCTTCAGCAACTGTCTGAGAGGAGCCGTGAGTGAAGCTTCATTTGGACTTGGTTGTAGACTTGGTTAATCCTCAGGTTCACGCATGTCAATAATTGCCTTGATATTGGTATTGTCTACTCTTTGACCAGCTGCTGTGATGACATGGACCATGTATTTCACTGTGTCGACTTTGAACTGGAACTTGTCCTTGTTAAACTTTACATTAGCTGTTTTTACTCTCTCCATTACCTTTTGTAGGATCGCGTTGTGCTCCCATTCTGTCGATGCCACAATAATCATGTCATCAGCAATATGTACACCTGGGATGTCACCAAAGGTCTCACAATTGTTCTGTTGAAACACCTCGCTGGCAGACTTGATCCCAAATGGGAATCTAAGAAAACGAAAATGACCCCACGGTGTGTTGAAAATGCAGAGCTTTGATGACAGTTTGTCCAACTTGATTTGCCAGTATCCATTCTTTTCATCTAGGATGGAGAAGATGGACTTTCCTGTCAATTTGCTACGGACATCTTCTGGAGTAGGAATGTAATGCTGGCTGCTTGATTTAGGTCGCAATGGTCCAAGCACAACCTAAACGTTCCATTTTTGTTTTTCGTCTATTTGTCTAAGACTATTAAACCACTCAGTTGGCTCACTCACAGGCGTTATGACTTGTTTTTCTTGTAATTGTTTCAGAGTCTTTTTAATGGATCCATAACAGAGAGGGGTACATTTCTGCAGGCATGTGAAATGTGACAGTTGGGTCAATGTGTATGTGGTGGACTCCAGGAAATTCACCCAGTCCTGTGAAGACCTCTGCATATTGTTGTAACAGCTCCTCCTTGGTGGTTGGAAATGGTTTGGGCTGTGGGATTTTTGCTGTGAGCACTTAAATCCTCTTGAGCAGCTGCAACTCCTCACATGCGCTTCCACCCAGAATAGGTTTGTCTTACATTATAGAGACACCAACCCATCCACAGGCAGGCGTGCACCACCAAAAGCAATTAACACAGTCTTTGTGAACCTTAGGTGGGTTGGACCTTGTAGTTGCTGGTATAAATTCCTTAGAAGCACATTAGCATCAGCTCCTGTGTCAAGTTTGAAATTTATTCGTAAACCTCTGATTATGGCTGTTTCATGCCATACAGTCTCTTTCATCTGTCTTTTCATTTCCTTTTCTTCATATTGTACCATCCCAATGTATTAAGAATCTACTTCACACTCTATGTTATGCACAGTCTTCTCTTTCCTGTTGCATTGTCAGCTCTACATACCTTTGAGAAGTAGTTGTTTTTTACACATTTATGACACACCACACCATAAGATGGGCATAGTCTAGGCTCATTGTTACGTTTGGTGACTTACAGGCAGAACACAGATGCGGACTTTTCTGGACTTTAATAACCAGACACTACAGAGAACTTAGTAATAACTTGGGCAAAACAAACATGAACAACTAAACCAACAGAAAAACCTGATATAGAATATATATAGAATAACTGGGGAAACCAACAACATGCAGGCATGGATAGATCAGAAACAACCGACAAGGGAACAGGGCAAACATGGGGCTTTTAAAACACTGGAAACAGGGGAATTCAAACAAGACAGGGCTCGAGACGAATAACGAGAGGGGCGTGACAGAGGGACAGATAGGGCAAGGAACAACAGAAGACACGGACGGGACTAACTGGGACTGACAGCAGGAATGGATCATTACCTGACACTGTCATTCGTCGTTTGCTTCTTACTGTTAATTTTGCTTTTGTTCCGTCCTGTACATTTTTGTACAGTTACGTTCCTTAATGTTCCTTAATGAACTCCATTTTAATTAATTGAACAAAAAGTATCTTACACTTCCACTGGTAAACAGAAAATATATATAGTGTCGCTTTAAACTAAAATAGCTGTATGGATAATACATACTTTAATCCCAGCCAACTAACTGAACAAGTACAGGCATGATCCACGTCATCCACAGATGTGTTGTGGATGACAGGCATTTAAGTTGTGTTTTTGCTCTGAAGATCTGCATATCTCTATATATTTGAGGAGAGTTAAGTCAGTTTCTCTTAGTAACCTCTCCTTCAAACGAGTATCATTTATGCTGAATACTAACTTAGCTATAATCCTAATCATATCATTGTCATTTATTGCAAATTCACAGTCTTTGCTCATCTGGCATAGTTCTGTTACAAACCTGTCCACCGATATTCCTGTCGACATTGTGTGGGACCGGAACTGGTATCCCTGAATGCTTTCATAATGTCCTCCATCAGCATCATGTTATTTTCTCCGGTCGGTGTAATGGTGAGCATGTTTTACACTTCTAACGCTTCTAGAATGGGACATTTTAGCTTCTCCTCTTTGTCCAATGCACCCGAAGCGTCCATGTACAGCCAGAATCGTTGTTCCCATCTGTGCCAGTTTTCAACTAAACTACCTATGAGAATCAGCGTCGACAGTGGCTTGAATTGCTCCATTTTGTGTCTACGATTTGTTTCTTATGTGCTCGGTGCAGATAAACTCTTTTACAGTACCGTCCTCGTGTTACTCCGTAACTCCGTCTTCTGACACCATGTTGTGTTCTTTGTGCTTATGATATAGCAACATTAAAGTGGGTTACTTGTAACTGCAATAGTAATCAACGGAAGCAAGGATGCGGTACAACTCTTTTACTAGGTAGCTCAACAACAAACACACATTTCAGTGCCACAATCAATCACCGAACCTAGTGGTCGTGACAGTCACATATAATTGAGGACAGATCACTTGTCCATATATATCACATCCCCCTTTTTCAAGACTGAGACATTGTTTGTGACTCCATTCATCTGAACTACCACCTAGGGAGTGGTCAGAAAAGGCCTCACTTTGAGTGGCCCGCTAGCAGAAGACTGTATTTATTTATGTCGTAGTTAGACGTTGATATTTTTTTGGGGGGTATACCCACTACTGCTGTTGCCTTTTGTTTTAATGAGTTATTTGAGATGAGGAAATCACCACTAATTAAATTAAATGCCCTACTTTCATGATATAATATTACTGTAGCGTGAAATTTTTATGTTTTCCATAATTCCACCTGAAAGACAAACATCCCAAACGTGTTGTGAGTAGTGTATATCAAAATCACCCATTCGTTGACAACTTAAGTAAATCTAACTTATATTAAAAATCAATTCAATCAATTTACGATGATTACCTCATTATAATTAAACATTAGATGATTTTAAGTAGCAAATGCAAGAAATATTTTGGTCACTGTTTAAACAGTAAGGGAAAAAATGAGCAGAATGTGAAACTTGTGATGTTGTTCATCGTTCATCTTGAACACCATGATGGTGCTCAAACTTGATCATATGGGTGTGTGGTCACAGAACACATGATTCTGTTTAGGCTGTGCACTATGTAAGCTGTCATTTGCAGGACCAATGGGGTAAATAAACTGTGCTCCATGTGTGCTTCAAGCAGCACACCGGATCAGATGTGTATATTATGTCTGGCTGGGCTGACTCCAATATAACTAAGAAGAACTTGTAAATGGCATAATATTCACCTAACATATCTGTGAGGTCAGCTCTCGACACTGATCATGCATGTTTTGGACACAGTGAATCACTACTACGGGAGGAAGTTCTTGTTTCAATGGCTTCCCAGAAACAGTTATCTATATGGGATTCTAAAACATTTTTATCTTATTGACGGTTTGAATAACTAAAAAACAACAATGAATTTTTGCCTAACACTGTGTGTGTTAATATGTGGAACTGGTGCAGAAGGTTCTTTTTCACTAAGATTTATTGTGAATTAATGCATCTACTGTAGTTTGGTCAACTTTGCTGCTATAGGTGCAGTAAAAAGTAAGCCATGTGAAATGACTATGTTTACACAGCAGGTAAAAGTGAGCTAAATCCAGTTTATGTTTCTACATATGTTACAGATGACAGAGCTGTGTGGCAGACTGAATCTGAGATTTTCAGTTCAGATTTGAGACAGTTTCATGTGTTACTGAAATCCGATACATATCCAATAAATAGCAATGTGATTGAGTCTAAACAACTAGATTGGAATTCATACTTTTACATTTACAACTTTATTTTTGTCATAATTTTGTAATACCGGGAAGGTAAAACGGAAGACAGCAGTGAGGGAGGGTTTCAGTAACCATTTGGGGTGAAGAGGCTGCCATGACTCCACAGAGATGCATCATTAAAACCTCTTTTGCTTTCTTGCTCTCATGATAATTTCTGAATTTACAGCTGCCTTCCATGGCAAACAAACATCATCTTTATGCTAGTGGCCTCTGACTCCATTTTGATTGTTTACTTCTGGTTGAGCACAGCATGTGAAGTGTTAGAAGTTTGATCTGTTCACACTTATATTGGATAAAACATATTTAAAAGACATATTGAACAGCCTAAAGAATTGGATTTGAAATATGAATTTATATCTTACATTCTTCGGTCATTAATTTGCCTCGTAGTGGTCTGTCTTTAATTATAACCACTGGAGCATATTCTGCCTGATGTAGTTTCCCTAATATTAATACAGTAAAGATCTGTAGAAACAAAGACATGTTTTATAAGGACAGCAAGGAGCAGAAAGCTCACAGGTTTTGAACAATGCCTTTAAATCAGAAGAAAACTGTTTAGATCATCTTTCTCCGCCAGGGTTTTGCCATTTAGAAGTGCTAAATAGCAATTGTAAGAAGAATATTTTGCTCTTCTCTGTGTTGTCATGACAGCATTAAACAATGTTTATATTGTCTGCCTCACGTTATATGTGAAACAAAAGTATGTGGTGTTTTTTTGCCTATTTACAGTAGGCAAATATCTTCCTTCATTTGGGCCTAAGATGGTCCAAACCTCAGGGCTCTGGTTGTGAAGTAATGCATGTTATTTTATGCACTGGGTGATGGTGGGACCTTTCAGTGGTGCTGTAGGCGCCAAGATGTTTGTGTAGGTGGGTGTGTATTTTCCTGTGGTTACTCTGGAGACGAGTGCCAGCATCTTTAAAGAGCATAACTGTTGTATGGCTGTAGAGTTTGAACTGTAATTATTAATTATATATTATATAAATCAATAAAACAAATATAAAGTAATACAAATATCATCTGCTATGTACAATATTGAAAGGTCTTTTAGATTAAATAAAGTTCCAAATGTTATATCCATAGGTGTACTCTTGGGGAAATACTATTATGTGGGATCTGAGGAGGCTGTACAGACTGCTCAGCCTATTGCATGGGGCAATCAGTTTCCATAGCAACCAGAGCCCATCTTGGTATCTATGGAGATGGATGGTGAGCACCAGCATGGCTGTTGTTGTCAGGGGAATGTCGCCCACTGTTGACTGGTGCTATTCCAAGCATGTGCGAATGGAAAGGCCCTCAAAAGGGCCTCTTCAGAGGTCATGTAATTTTTGTGTGCATAATTCTGATGCTGTATTATATAAAAGTGCAATTTTTTAAAGCAAGTATACTTTTATTTGAAAGTTTTGGCTCCACTAGCTATGTAAAGAAAGGGTGAGTTTTAGCTAATATAAAATCTGAAATCTTAAAGAAGGCTTACAGTACAGCAATATTGGTTTTCTTTTTAATTAATTATGGAAGCTGATGTGTTTATGTATGTGTGTGCAGGGACACATGACACACTACATAAAAGTTCCTGTTATATTAAGCAGCCAATGTAATGTCGGCTTTATTCAGGGTGAGAGTCTTCCAGTACAGTGGCCCTTAAAAACTCAAACTTCAAATCCGCCTCCTAAAAGCAGGAAATGCTTTGAAAATGCAGGTCTCTCTTTCTCATATGAAGAACCGTGAATATCTTGACCTTTTTTTATTTAAGATGCTTTCAATATATCCACAATGTATTTGTTAATGTTTTTTTTTATTTGTTGTGGCTCAGATGAGGGGTCATAAAAGAAATTATAAATGGAAGTGGATGTTTGGTTTTTTTTGTTTTGTCTCAAAATAAACACTTAAAGTGACCCCTTGTTGGTTCTTCTACCTGTTCTTTACATAGCTAGTAATCCAGATTAGGTAATCCTGAAAACTGTATCTGGATCAGGGTGATCCAATCCAATGTTGCTTTGAAAAGTAAGACAGATCACCTGATCCTGGATAGCAAAAAATGGGATTACCATATCTGGATAATTTTGATCCGGATTACATTTTTTGAACAACTGGTCCCATAAGATTGAAAACTTGGTTTAGGTTCAGAGAGTTAACCAAGTTATTAACTGAATCAGAGTATGGACAAACCAACTGAAGTAAACTATGAAACAGAAAACTCCACAGACCATTTAAACCAATGCTAACCAACCCAAAGGTACAATGATTAACGTAAAAGAAAATGGAGGAAAATGCCTTATGGATGAAACTATAAATTGGAAGATACTGTCGTGTCTTACATCTATGCTAAAATTAGATGAAAGCTAGGTCTGAAATGTAAGCAAAGAACTGGTTAAAATGTATTACACTACTTTGGTCGGAATAGCTAATCCTAGAGTGAGTATAAATAATAATAGCAGAGAACAAGACTGGCATCAAAGCGGCATGATGAATGAAGACGCCTTACTAAGGAGGAGAGTCTTCCAGGCTCGGATGGCTGTCCACTGCTGCAGGCAGGTATATGTTGTAGCGGATATCATGATAAATTATGAGTTATAAAATGGGGCACCACCCTGAAATTTCAGGGAAATATGTATTTGATAACTGAAATATATATGAAATGATGATATGTCAGTCTCATTACCAAAGGGAGTAACAGGGAATAACATGTGGAATGGTTTGGCTCAGAAACATAGCTAAACCTACATGTAAACCTACTAATCTAAAGCAAAGGGGAATAATAAACAACTACTAACTATTATTTGATTATGAATAGATTATATAGCTAACAGAATATGTCTCAAGTAGGACCAGGGAGCAAAAGAGAGTGTCAAAAGAGAGAGCACAAAATTCCCGACAGAGGCTAATGAAAATTGCTAATCATATTAAACCAGATGTTATGGAGGGATAGAAATATGCAGAGGCAAACGATTAGAACTTGGCAGCCCAAACAGCATGTATTAACGTCTTACTTGAAGAGAAGAGGACACTTTCGTGGGTGGTCAACTGCAGAAAGTTTGAAGGCGGATTTGAATCGACGCACATGCTGGGAACATGGATATTGGCTTTTGCAGTTGGCGCTTACACGACCCAGGTCACTTCCTCGCGAACAGCTAAGACTTCACAGAGCAGGCCTCTTCCAGGTTGCTCCCAACTTTCTTGGAAAGTGAAGATTTCGCAGGATGTCACAGCGGTGGTTTGCAGGTGCTCAGTCTGAATTTCGTTTGCATTGGTTACTTTGCCGAGAAGTTACTTCAAGCTAAACTAAAATCAATAACTGTCGGCCAAACAGAATTAACTGAGTAAAAGAAGATGAAATTGACTTAGAAGACTAGATAAATGAGAGCCAATTTCAACAAAATAAAACAAACTAGGTTAAATACTTTTCTCGAGAAATGTATTTCGAACTTAGTTGCGGTCTTTTGGCATCACTCCAACTCTCCGTTTCTTTTTGAGAAATGACTCTTTGTGCAGTTGTGCCCCTCGTGGTCCCATCGCCGGTACAAATATGTTTCCGTGTAAAAATAAAAAACTTAAAACACAAGCCCATCACACAAAATTTAGTTTTAGAACTAGTATAACTTCCTGCATACCGATTTTTAGCCATCTACACGCAACTGTTCGCGAGAAATCCCGTTCTGAACACACTGTGTTTACACCATGTGGTTTACACGTGCAACTTGACTCCTTTAAAAAAGTCTATGAAGTAAGATGACCATGTTTTGTCACCTAAAATTCATTTACTATCAAAACATCAGTATCACACTTTCAAACAGCATATGGAATGTTGGTAAATACCTTCAAGTAACTGCAAAAGGGACAAGCTGACACCTTCAAAGTGATTGATAGCTGTTCTAGCCAATAGCTCATTCGAAGCTGAGGCCTAGTCCACACATAGACGGTTTCTTGTAAAACAAATACATTTTTATGCTTTTGTCCACATGAAAACGAAGCTTTGCATCTCCAAAAACGATTATAAATGAAAACTCCGGGCAAAGTGGAGAATTTGAAAAACTCCGTTTTAGTGTATGCGTGTGTACTTGTAAAATGGCGTTTTTACTGTCTCAAACATCACCGTTTGCGACAAATGCAACGATGCCGTCACACATGCGACTGGTATTGACTTTTTTTTTGATGAAAATGAACGACAACAGGAAGTTGTGTTTGTTTTGAGGGATTCTGATTGGCTGACACATATTTTAGCTTTATGTTATACTGACATCTATGCGCTTGGCGTGTTTACGACAACACTCAATGGCGTATTTGTGCGGGTTCATGTGGATAAAAACTTTTTTAAAAACGATCGTGTGTATGACATTTTTTTTTAAACGATGGGGAGATATTCGTTTTTATAAATACCCGGCTACGTGTGGACTTGGCCTGAAAAGATTAAGGGAAAAATATGTTGTTTCAAAATTTCATGGTATCAACAATTCCCCAAAAAATTGGGACAAGGCCATTTTTACCACTTTGTGGCATCCCCCCTTCTTCTTACAACACTCAACAGACGTCTGGGGACATAGGAGACCAGTTTCTCAAGTTTAGAAATAGGAATGCTCTTTCATTCATGTCTAATACAGACCTCTAACTGTTCAATCGTCTTGGGGCTTCTTTGTCGCACCTTCCTCTTTATGATGAGCCAAATGTTCTCTATAGGTGAAAGATCTGGACTGCAGGCTGGCCATTTCAGTACCCACTTCAAATCATGACTCATCTGACCACAGAACAGTCTTCCATTTTTCCACACTCTATTTTAAATGACCCCTGGCCCAGTGCAAATGTCTGAGATTGTGGAGCTTGCTTAGAAATGGCTTCGTCTTTGCACTGTAGAGTTTCAGATGGCAACAGCGGATGGCACGGTGGATTGTGTTCACTGACAATGCTTTCTGGAAGTATTCCTGAGCCCATTCTGTTATTTCCTTGACAGTGGCAGTCTTGTTTGAGGTGCAGTGACGTTTAAGGGCCCGGAGATCACGAGCATCCAGTAGAGTTTTACGGCCTTGACCCTTACGCACAGCGATTGTTCCAGATTCTCTGAATTTACTGATGATGTTATGCACGGTTGATGATGTTAACTTAAAAGTCTTTGCTATATTACGCTGGGTAACACCACACTGGTATTGTTGCACTATCTTTCTGTGCAACAATGGTGGAATTGGTGATCCTCTTAGCATCTTGGCTTCTGAGAGACACTGACACTCTGAGAAGCTCTTTTTATACCCAATCATGTTGTCAGTTGACTTAATTAGTGTTAATTAGTCTTCTAGCTGTTCATTACATGCTCAATTTCCTTTTTCCAGCCAATTATTGCTGCTTGTCCCAACTTTTTTGGGATTTGTTGACACTGTGAGATTTTGAATCAACATATTGTGACGTGGCGTGGAGAGTAGAAGTCGTAGGTAGGTCCATTTTTGTTGAATAACAGGCTTTATTCTTGCCACGACAGGAAAATTGCTGCACGTAGGCACAATCAACATAGAACTTAACTCAGCCTGTTTCACACATGCAACACGGGGGGTAGCATTATGACAACAACATCATACATACAGGGAAGGGAGACTTACATGGGGTAAGGCACAAGTACATGTAATGGACCGGTGTGACTGATGAATAACAATAACTAATATTACAAGGACATAAACTTACATAACACACATACTCCTGAGCCGCAGGGGCTCATGGGTACTACTGTCAGTCTCCGGTACCCCCCATTGGCCTGATACTGCAATATTTTTCCTTTAAAATGTTACATGTACTCAGTTTAAACTTTTGATCTGTGATTTGTGTTCTATTCTGGATAAAATATTAGATGTTGGCACCTCCACATCATTACATTCAGTTTTTATTCACAATTTGTTTAGTGTCCCAACTTTTTTGGAATCCAGTATGTATAACAACCATATTTAACCCTTTTTTAATTAAATGTCTCACTATTTGATGTCTCAGTGTACTCTGTAAATATTGTATAGAAAAAACCTAACAACTTTAAACAAAAAACAAATCAAAATAATATGATAAATAACGGAAATCAAATATTATTTAGAAAGTTCTTCCGAACACTGTTGGACAAGCACTCACAAATGCATTGCACTTTCTTTGCTTTTACTTTTCTGGCCAGTTCATCCCAAACCAGCTTGAATTGAAGCCTGTTGTTTCATTCTGTGTTCTAATAGCCTGGAGGTATGTTTTGGATCATTGTCTTTCTTCAGGATAAATCCCCTGACCCATGAGCTATAGAACAGAAGGTGTTGCATGGCACTACAAAATGCTGGGGTAGCTCATTTCGTTCAGGGTTCCAGTCATGCTATACAAGTTGCCTACTCTGAATCCAGCAAACGTGCTGACTTGCTTACTTTTACCAGTGGTAAGTTGTGTTTGAATGTATAGTCCTGTAAGTGGTCTGTCATTCAAACTGTTGGCTTTAAGAAATTTGTTTTGTCATTTTTTCTTGTCACTCACTTGGGCACCAGTTGTTTTTAGATTAATTTTATTGCTGCAGAATTACTGCAAAACAGCTGTATGTTGTTAATTAGTGACTTGTTCCCTGAAAAGGCATCTTTTTAATATCTAGAAATTGACTTCTAGAAATGTTCTGTTTTCAGCTTATTGTTGAGTTGTGTTAAACCCTTCACAGTTTAACACCTTTAATACATGTTCAGGTTCACAAGATCATCTTAAATGTTTAACACAGGTGTACTAAAATAAACCTTTGCACTGGTAGTGGAGTACACACACACACACACAATATACTGCTCAAAAAAATAAAGGCAACACTAAAATAACACATCTTAGGTCTCAATAAAAAAAAATCCAGTTGAAAATCTTTATTTATTACATATTGGAATGCATTGAGAACACAAATGCTGAGGAGAGCGAGATTTATTAAAGGTCAATCCAAACTCTGGGTCAAACAAACAGGCGTAGGTCAGGTCCGTAAGGGAGTCAGAGCAAGACACATAACTCAGATATACTTAAACAAGAACCAACAAGCAGGAACAGAAACACAGATGAGAACACAGGGCTGAGCAAAACACGGCTGAGCAAAACACAGGGCTGAGCAAAACACAATACTACGCGATACAATACACTTACATTCAGATACGAAATAACCAGCCACATACCAGACCAAACTGAGGATATAAATAGAGCATAACTAACAAGAGACACCTGACTACGTTAACGAGGGGAAGGATTACAAAATACAACGCGGGACTAAGAACACACATGGCTAGCAAAACAAACAGGCATGACTGACAAGTGGAGGATGGTCAAATCTTGACAATAACATATAATTGATTGATGTAAATCAATATTATTATCCCATGGAGGTCTGGATTTGAAATCATACTCAAAAATAAAGTGGAAAATCAAATAACAGGCTGATTCAGTTTCAGTGGAAATTCCTCAAGACAAGTTCAAATGAGGCTTAGTGTCACATATAGCTCCGCCCTCCGTCCCTATCTTCTGTTGTTCGTCCTAACCACGCCTTGTTTCTCGTTTCCTTGGTTTCCCTTCCGTATGTCACTCCCTGCCTTTAGTGTTTCCAGCTGTGTCTTGTTTATCATCCCTTAGTCTACGTATATATACTACCTGTATTTCCTTGTTTCCCTGTCGGTTATTTCTGTCGCTCCTTGTTACCTCCCTGACCACGTCCTACGTTTTGAGTGTTTAATTCTATGGTTCGCGTTCTTGTATCTGTGTGTCTTACGTCTTCCTGGTTCGTTCCTCCTTTGTCCCTAGCTCCCCGTGTCTTAGTACGCGTCTGGCATATCTGTTATGTATTCCCTGTAGTCCCAGCTCTGTTTTCCTCCGTAGTATGTCTGGTCATCCATGTCTAAGTACCGCGCTCGTGTCTTCACCCGTTGATCTGTTTGGTTTAATTCCCCGCCTGGTGAGTTCGTTTATTAGTTTCTGTTTAGTAGTTTCTGTTCGTTATTCTCTCCATTTATTCCTCTGTTGGTTATGATGTCGGTTGTATCTTATGTTTTACACGATAGACAGATGTTCTAATGTTTTGGTGTTTGTTATCTGTACTCCTGTTTATTGTTCTTCCCGTTGTAATCCATTATCCCACTCGTAGTCTGTATTTTCCGTGTACTCCGTCTGTGTGATTGCATAGCACTTCGCCCCGTTATTTTGTCATTAAAATATATACGTTATTCCTGCACTTGCGTCATGCCTGCCCGTAAGAAACGTAACACTTACTAGTATGTGTGGCCTTCACGTGCCTGTATGACCTCCCTACAAACCTTGGGCATGCTCCTGTTGAAGCTCCTGAGGAATCTCCTCCCAGACCTGGATTCAGTCAACTCCTGGACACGTCTATGGTGCAACATGGCATTGGTGGATGATGTCCCAGATGTGCTCGATTGAATTCAGATCTGGGGAACAGGCTGGCCAGTCCATAGTATCAATGCCTTCATCATGCAGGAACTGCTGACACATTTCAGCCACATGAGGCCTAGCATTGTCATGCATCAGAAGGAACCCAGGGCATATGGTCTCACAATGGGTCTGAAGATCTCATCCCGGTACCTAATGGCAGTCAGGGTACCTCTGGCTAGCACATGGAGGTCTGTGCGGCCCTCCAAAGAAATGCCTCCCTACACCATTACTGACCCGCTGCCAAACCGCTCATGCTGGAGGATGTTGCAGGCAGCAGAATATTCTCCATGGCGTCTCCAGACTCTGTCAAGTCTCCAGACTCTGTCATGTGCTCAGTGTGAACCTGCTCTCATCTGTGAAGAGACACAGGGCACCAATGGCGAATCTGCCAATCTTGATGTTCTCTGGTGGAACCCACTCATGGAGTCTGTTTCTGACAATTTGAGCAGAAACATGGATATTAGAGGCCTGCTGGAGGTCATTTTGCAGGGCTCTGGCACTGCTACTCCTGTTCCTCTTTGCACAAAGAAGGAGTTAGTGGTCCTGCTGCTGGGTTGTTGCTCTCCTATGGCCCCCTCCATGTCTCCTGGTGTACTGCTCCATGCTCTGGACACTGCTGACAAACACAGCAAACCTTCTTGCCACAGCTCACATTGTTGGGCCATCCTGGATGAGCTGCACTACCTGAGCAACGTCTGTGGGTTCTAGACATTGCATCATGCTACCTTTATGGTGAAAAAACTGACAAAATGCCAAAGTAACCAAAACATCAGCCAGACAGGATGAGAACAGAGAAAAGATATGTGGTCACCATCTGCAGAACCTTGCTAGAACTCTTGCTAATTGCCTCTCATTTCTACATGTTGTCTGTTCCATTTGCACAACAGCAGGTGAAATTGATTCACAATCAGTTTTGCTTCCTAACTGAACATGTTGGTTTCACAGAAGTGTGGTTGACTCTGAGTTACATTGTGTTGTTTAAGTGTTCCCTTTATTTTTTTGAGCAGTGTATATGTATACCAAGAGTGTGCTTAATGAATATTTCAAACATGTTATGTACCACCAGCAAATAGTGGAAGTGGCTGATATGGATAAATCCTACTAATGAATGGAAAAGGCTGGATTGAAAGACCGCACTGAGACGCTAATCATGGCAGCACAGGAACCAGCTCTGAACACAAGATCAGTAGTGGCTGGGATCTACCCCACCAGGCAGGACTCTAGATGCAGACTGTGCAAAGATGCCCAAGAGACAAGCACATGACAGCAGGATGCAAGATGCGTGTGTAGTACCCTGCAAATAGGGAGGAGCAATGAAACGACGAGCACTCTAGTTTTGTTTCTCACTCACCTCTATGTTGAATGTTCAGAGACGTAACGAGAGTGCCCCCTCAAATCCAAACAGGCATGAGCAATTGATTCTCTCCATTTAGTGTATCAGACAATACCAACCGATCACAATTGAATAAATAATTGCTTACGGTAAAATGAACACCTTAACATCATTGCTTTTTTTCTCCAAACAGCAAATACTTTGAAAACCATAAACACCACTTTACAATTGCAGGCAGGACATACTGTATGTGGAAGGCCTTAACCAAGTGGCTTGCATAGTATCCTGAAACATCTGTCCTAAGTATGGGCTTGAGATTCAAAGTGGGACACACCCCTGAAGGTGTAGGGGCAGTATGGTGGTTAGGGAGGAGTTTTGTGGGTTTGATTCCCAGGCCATAGGCCATGACTGAAGTGCACTTGAGCAAGGCACTTTACCCCAACTGCTCCCTGGGCTAGGGCTGCCCACTCCTCTGGGTACGTGTGTACCACAGCCTCCTAGCGATCACTAGTGAGTGTGTGTGTGTTCTCACTGCGCAGATGGGTAAATGGAGAGAACTGATTGGGGTGAAAATCACAATTGACAATATGGCAACTTAAAAACTTACTTAGGTGGTGGCGAATAACCAGATTAAATGGCGAAGCATTAGAAAAGATGTGAAGGTTTAGAAAAGAAATTAAGACAACAATGGTTCCCATAGTGATCAGGAACTAGGAACTGTGATCCCATGAGCAATATCAGATAGCAGTCCTGGGTTCAGCTAGATACTGGGCAGGACCCTCAAGCTCCCAGGCTTCTGGTAGAAGACCCAAGAGGACTGTGAGTGGGGAATGACTCCTAATATAAGGGAGTTGTACAGCTGATGAAGGATCTATGTCAGAAATGGCCTTGTTCTCTGTAAATGTTTCTTCACTACAATTTGATCTCTCTCTCTTTCACATATCTATAACATATATATTAGAGAACACATGTATATAAATACACACTAAGATGAGAATTATTTATAATTCCCATCACTTCTTTGTTTATGTATCTTGTTGTCATGGTGACCGGCGTCAGCCAGAAGAGGATGGTTTATCCCCCTGAGTCTTGGTTCCTCTCAAAGTTTCTTCCTTATGCTCTTAGGAAGTTTTTCCTTGCCACTGTCACCATTGACTGTCGCCCTTGTCGCCCCCTGGGGGCTTGGACTCGAACACTTGTAAAGCTGCTTTGTGATAACAACTGTTGTAAAAAGCGCTATATAAATAAATTTTGATTTGATTTGATATATATACACATACATATACCTACACTCAAACATTGGCCACTGTATTTGCTACTACCACGTTGGACCCCTTTTTGCCTTCAGAGCAGACTTAATTCTTCAACAAGTTGCTGGGAAAATTCCTTAGATGTTTTGGTCAGTTTTGACTTGGTAATATCACACAGCTGCTGTCTGCTGCAAATTGATGATGAAAATCTCCCGTTCCACCACATCCCAATGTTGCTCTATTGGATTGAGATCTTGACTGTTGAGGCTATTGGAGTAAATTTAACTCAGTCATGTTCAAAAAAATTCAATTCAATTCAATTCAATTTTATTTATATAGCGCTTTTTACAACACATGTTGTCACAAAGCAGCTTTACAAATTGCGTGGGTCCAGATCCCTAATGAGCAAGCCAAAGGCGACAGTGGCAAGGAAAAACTCCCTAAGATGGCAGGAATTTAGGAAGAAACCATGGGAGGACCAAGACTCAAAAGGGAACCCATCCTCCATTGGGCAGCCCGCTAGCAATGTCCACATTCACAGGTCATGTATAGTCCAGATATATTCCAGGCCGAGTAGTCACAGTCCCTTCAGAGTCGATGAGCCTCAGGTGGGGGTTGGCATCAGCGCGTCCTCTTGCGATAATGGCACATCCGACCACGGCATCGGCACATCCACTGGCAAGCCAGACCATCTCCTAGATGCTTGTATGGGGTGGGTAACGGGGAAAGGCTCGTCTTTCCTTGTCCCGGTATTTCTCGGGCAGCCATTGGGAAGAAGAGGGGCAATTAGTTCTATATGGAATATGTTAGACAAAGTAAATGTAAACATTTCTTGAGTGTGGCAGCGACTCCGGCAATTAAATTATTACAGCCTAGCTAAAGGGCAGAACCAGAAGGTAACACAGACTTGGGAGCATCCTGAGACACTGGCATCCATCCACTACACCGTCGACAAACTTGAGTGACCGCGTGCAGTGATAGGATGACAGCACCAGCGCCCCAGTTTGCCATAAAAACCCTTTGCCCATGAACCCCTGGATCTGTTACCTTATCTAAAGGGGCACATTAATTACCAAATGCTAGATCAAACAAGTAAGTTTTCAACCTAGACTTAAAGATTGAGACTGTGCCAGAGTCCCGGACACATTCTGGAAGACTATTCCATAGTTGGGGGGCCTTATAAGAAAAGGCTCTTCCCCTGCTGTTACTTTATTAATTGATGGAACTAATAAGAGGCCAGCACCATGGGATCGTAGTGGTCGCGGGGTTCATAATAAGAGATAAGCTCTTGGAGGTAGTCAGGAGCAAGTCCATGCAGTGCTTTATAAGTCAATAGAATAATTTTAAAATCAATACGGAATTTTACTGGGAGCCAGTGCAGGGCCGATAAGACTGGGCTGATATGTTCAAATTTCCTGGTTCTAGTTAGAACTCTGGCTGCGGCATTTTGAACTACTTGAAGTTTATTTATATTCCTATTTGAGCATCCTGACAGTAACGAGTTACAATAATCTAATCTGGAGCTAACAAAGGCGTGTACTAGTTTTCTGCATCATGCTGGGATAATGCATTTCTTAACTTGGCAATGTTACGGAGATGTAGAAAAGCTATCCTGGTAGTATTATCTATGTATTTATCAAATGATAGGTCAGAGTCGAATAAGACGCCGAGATTTTTTGGCTACCGAGCCAGGAGTAATGGGGTAATCTGCAAGATTTAACATTAGATCTGGTATTTTCTGTCTTGTGGCCTTTGGGCCCAGAAGGAGAACCTCCGTTTTGTCACCATTAAGGTGGAGGAAGTTTAGCGACATCAACATTTAATATCACTTACGCAGGCCTCGATTTTTCCTAATCTGGATTTGTCATCAGGTTTGGCTGATATATAAAGTTGGGTGTCATCTGCATAGCAGTGAAAGTTGACACCATGTTTATTTATAACTATTCCTAATGGTAACATATATAATGTAAATAATAGTGGTCCTAGGATGGAGCCTTGCGGGACTCCATATTTCACTTCTGAGTGTTTGGAGGGAATATTATCGAGCTCTACAAACTGATAGCGATTGGTTAAGTAAGAATTAAACCATGACAGGGCTGTACCGAGATTCCAACCCAGTTTTCTAACCTTTCTAGCAGGATCTTGTGATCTATTGTGTCGAAGGCTGCACTAAGATCAAGAAGCACTAATAGAGATACATAACCTTGATCAGAGGCAAGAAGGAGATCATTTGTTACTTTAACTAGTGCTGTTTCAGTGCTGTGGTGGGGCCTAAATCCAGATTGGAATTTTTCAAATATGTGGTTCCTGTGCAGATATAAGCATAACTGTTTGGCCACAGCTTTTTCTATGATCTTAGATATAAATGATAGGTTCGAGATGGGTCTGTAGCTAGATAGTACATTAGGATCAAGATTTGGTTTCTTGATCAGGGGTTTAATGACTGCTAGTTTACAGGATCTGGGCATGTGACCCATTGTGATGGATGAGTTAACTATATTTAAAAGAGGTTCGATTACAACTGGTAAAACCTCTTTGAGTAATTTAGAGGGAATCGAGTCTAATGTGCAAGTAGTAGAATTTAACGATTAAATTATTTTCTCCAATTCTAGTTGTGGGAGTGGATGAAAAGCTTCAAGCTTTTCTTCTAATGCTAGATTTTGTTCAATATCAGCCAATCCAGATGACAAACCAGATGAATTACCTATAAAAGGATTTATATTTAGTCTAATATTCTCTATTTTATTATCAAAGAAATCCATAAATACATTACTAGTTAGGTTCCCTGGAATCTGATGTTCAGCGCTGGTTTGATTTTTTGTAAGTTTAGAAATAGTACTAAAAAGAAATCTAGGATTATTTTTATTTTTTTCGATCAGTGAGGCTAGGTATGTTGACCGTGCTTTAGTAAGTGCCCCTTTGTATTCAATAAGGCTATCCTTCCAGGCACAGTGGAATACTTCCAGCTTAGTAGAGCGCCAGTTTCGCTCTAATTTACGTGCTATTTGTTTTAAATTACGAGTTTGGTCGGTGTACCAGGGGCGAGCTTTTTAAGTCTGACCTTTTTATGTTTGAATGGAGCTACTATATCTAGAGCTGATCTACAAGTATTCTCTAAGCAGTCGGTTAAACTGTCTAACTCCTCTGGATCTGTTGGCGAGTAGGCTAAAGTCGTTAAATCTGGGATGGTTTCAGTAAACTGTGTGGCGGTTGTCGAATTTATCGTGCGTTTTAAACAATTCCGTGGAGACTGGCGGGTATTTAGGTTAAGATGTAGCTCGAATGAGATTAGATAGTGATCGGAGATTGCTGTGGTTTGCGGAAATGTATTTATATTAGCTACGTCGGTACCCAGCGTCAGAATCAAATCTAAAGTATGATTGTGATAATGAGTAGGTCCCGTGACATTTTGAATAATACCGACAGAGTTCAATATCGAACTAAATGCCATTTTCAGTGGATCCTCTGCCTTCTCAAAGTGTATGTTAAAGTCTCCTACCATTATTATTTTGTCACTACATATTGCTAAATTTGCTGCAAAATTACTGAAATCGTTTATAAAGTCTGAGTAGGGCCCTGGCGGTCTGTACACATTAGTGAGTGAGAGAGCTTCATTGTTTGTAGCCGGATTAGTTATATTAATAGATAGCATCTCAAAAGAATTGGAGAGATCATAGTGTTTCTGGTGGACTTCTAAAGAATTTCTGTAGATTATGCATATTCCTCCTCCTCTGCCTAACAATCTTGGTCTATGAATATAACTGTATCCCACAGGTGTGGCCTCATTTAAAGTTAAATATTCGCCAGATCGAATCCAGGTTTCTGTGAGACATAAAATATCAATTTTCTGGTCGTTTATAATCTCGTTCACAATAGCTGCTTTAGAATTGAGCGATCGAATATTGAGTAATCCGATTTTCAGATTGGTTATATTGCTACTAATAATCGGATGCGAGGTTTGAATAGTAGTTAAAAATTTTGGACGGACTATTTTAATTTTCCTATGATTGAATTTAACGCGGGGCACAGACACAGTCTCAATTCTATAGGAACTTGGTGACGCCTCTTGGCAGCGTGCAGACAGTCGGGTAAGCCGGTTTGTCTGCGGCCTGGTCGAGTACTCTGGATTGTCAGCAGCTCCTAATACTACTCTGCCGACTAATTAACAGGCTATGGGCTATGCTGCAGGAAAGCAGGGCGGCGCCATCCCGAGTGGGGTGGACACCATCCCTGCCTAAAAGACCAGGCTTGCCCTCGAAAATTCTATAGTTGTCAATATAGCCCACATGATTTTCGTTACACCACTCAGACATCCAACGGTTTAACGCCGTGAGCCTGCTGTATTGCTCATCGCCGCGCCGCATTGGGATGGGACCAGAGCAAATTACTGCATCGGACATAGTCTGGGCCAGTTTAACCACCTCTTTAATATTAGCTTTAGTCACTTCGGACTGCCGCAGACGTATATCGTTGGCCCCTACATGTATAACTATCCTGGAAAATCTCGTTTTAGCTAATAATCTAAGATTGCCACTAATGTCCGGTGCTCTGGCTCCCGATAAACAACTGACTGTAACCGCTGGAGCCCCTAAAGGATTAGCTACTTTCACGTGCCGAACGATAGAATCGCCTATGACCAGAGTTCGTTCCTCAGTGGGTGTTTCACTGAGCGGGGCAAACCTGTTGGACACGTGAACTGGGGAGTGGTGTTCTGGTGGGCTAGCGTTGGCGTTAGCGTTAGCTGCAGCCCTCGCTCTCCGACTATGCCGCCGAGCCGTCACCCATCCGCCCCGCTGTGAGGGCTCTAATACCGAGTCGCGGAGGCACTAGCTCTCCCTGGCGCGTCCACAGCTACAGCTGACTCTTGCTCTCTATTCCTTAATAATGAGTGGACGCGGCGCTCTAAACTTTCCACTTTTGCCGCGAGGGAAGTGACTAACTGGCACCTATTACAAATGCTATTACTATTATCAGCGGCGAAAGGGGCTAAACTAAACATGCCACACTCCATGCCACAGGCAAACAAACCAGCACCAGCCATAGATAAATCAAAAAACTTACCGCGTTTAGCCGAAATTTAGGAACTTACGCTAGCAAAAAAACAGTTTGAATTTAATTTTGTCAAATGGCAAATTATCCTGCTTGATCCTGCTCTGACCTCTGGCATTAACAAGGTATTTTTAGACAGAGAAACACCACTCATTGGATATATTCACTTTTCTAGGTCATTCTTTGTAAACCCTAGAGTTGTGTAACGAATGGTTGTGAATAGATAAGCAGTTTCTGAAATAAGACTAGCCAACACCCATGCCAAGTCATGCCAAAAAGTCATGTAAATCACTTTTCTTCCCCATTCTGTTGCTTGGTTTGAACTTAAGCAGGTTGTCTTGACCATTCATTCTTACATGCACTGAACTGCTGCCATGTGATTGGTTGATTAGTTAAAACACTTAGGAGCAGTCAATCAGGTGTACCAAATAAAGTGGCCGGTGAATGTGTGCACGGGTGTGTGTGTCTAAAGAAGATTCCAGGTAAGAAACTACAGTGATCTCTAGTAAGAGACAGAGATATTTAAAATTGTAGTGAAGTACACAAACTTTCTAGAGAAACAGGACATTTCAGACAGAGGTCCTTCATCAGATCTGCAAGCATATATATATATATATATATATATATATATATATATATATATATATATATATATGGGCAGTCATGGTCTGGTGTTTAGGGAACTGGTCTTGTGACCGGAGGGTCGTGGGTTTGATTCCCCGGCCTGAGGCTGTGATTGAGGAGCCTTTGAGCAAGGCACCTAACCCCAACTGCTCCCTGGGTGCCAGGCTAGAGCAGCCCACTGCTCTGGGCATGTGTGCACCACAGCCCCCTAGTGATCACTAGTGTGTGTATGTGTTCTAACTGTACAGATGGGTAAATGCAGAGGACAAATTTTGAATTTCAAATTTTGGGGTGAAATTGACAATGTGGCTTAACTTAACATAATACATTGTTTGCCGATCTGATGAAGGATCTCTGTCATACTGTAATACACTAGCTAGCTAATCAGGAATCATCAGGACTAATTAGGTTTAACACAACCATGACATGCTTATATTTCAGTGAAGCACAAAAAACGAAAGAAAAATCTGGAAAATAAATGCTTCTATTCTAACTGCATTAATAATATACTTAAATATTGTACAAGATTGGTAAAAAATTTATTTTTTTTACAAACCGGATTCCAAAAAAGTTGGGACACTAAACAAATTGTGAATAAAAACTGAATGCAATGATATGGAGGTGCCAACATCTAATATTTTATCCGGGAATAGAACACAAATCACAGATCAAAAGTTTAAACTGAGTACATGTAACATTTTAAAGGAAAAATATGTTGATTCAAAATTTCACAGTGTCAACAAATCCCAAAAAAGTTGGGACAAGTAGCAATAAGTGGCTGGAAAAAGGAAATTGACCATATAATGAACAGCTGGAAGATCATTCATTCATTCATTACCCGTACCGCTTATTCCCGCTAGTCGGGGTCACGGGGGGGCTGGAGCCAATCCCAGCATCTCCGGGCGAAGGTAGGGTACACCATAGGCAGTTCGCCAGTCCACCACATGGCCAACACGCACACACACACTCACACCTACGGGCAATCTAGAGTGACCAATCAACCTAGGATGCATGTCTTTGGACTGTGGGAGGAAACCGGAGTACCCGGAGAAAACCCACACAGACACAGGGAGAACATGCAAACTCCACACAGAGCAGCCCAGACCGAGACTCGAACCCAGGCCGCCTTGCTGTGAGGCGACAGTGCTAACCACCACACCACCATGCCGCCCAGCTGGAAGATCAATTAACACTAATTAGGTCAATTGACAACATGATTGGGTATAAAAAGAGCTTCTCAGAGTGTCAGTGTCTCTCAGAAGCCAAGATGTTAAGAGGATCACCAATTCCACCATATTTGCGCAGAAAGATAGTGCAGCAATACCAGAATGGTGTTAGCCAGCATAAATAGCAAAGATTGTCACAGAATACAGCGGGATTGCTTCAACAAGTAGTACATTTATTGACGAGAGTGACTGCATCAGCAGTATACAAATAACACAACATTCACTCTGAACAAATACGAGCACGGGACATTGCGTAAACGCACATTAAATAGACAAACTACACGCTCCCCGAGTGAAAACGAGACAAGCCACAGGTGAGTCCGATGAACATACTCACATCTAACCACCCCCACGGAAGTACATGTATGGTCATACTTAGACGCAGACAACGTAAACACACGCCCAAAGGGAGGGGTCCAGGAGCGTCACCGTGACAGAGCCCCCCTCCAAAGGCAACCACCACCCCTGGGTTGCCCAGCGTAGCTGTAAAGCCCCGGACCCACACCTATGGACAGGCCCGGGACTGCCGGGCACCCCGGCCACGGAAGCCGACTCCTCCGTAAGGGGCTCCACCGCGACAGCGCTCAGAACACCCTCCCTGGGAAGACAGGGGAAAACACGTTAGACAAAACAGGGACAAGCACAAACACACACAGCGGAACATTGATCACGAAGGGCACGAGAGGGAAAAAGGGATTGGGGAGAAACACGGGGACAGACAAAAACACAGGCATTGGCACAAAAGTGCACATAGGAGCCGGTCTCAACACCGGAAGCCCCGTTACATTTGGAGTCTGCAGTCCTGGGGTTGCCGGTGCTGCGCCCGGTGGTTTTCCCCTGGGTCCCCCACCAGGATCCCGAGGCTGAGCTCCGCCCCTAGGTCTCCTAGGCATCCGAGCATTTCCCTTACTCGCCACGGGAGGACCCTCTTCAGCTTCGGGCTCAGCAGGTGCTCTCACCCCCCATGATGATGCACCCGAGTGACGCGCCCCTGTGGAGGACGCCGTCGAGGCGCTCATAGCTTCCTCCTCTAGGGTTTCCATCTCCTCCTCCTCTGAGGAGTCCTGACTCCTCATGCTGGCGTCCTCGAGACTCCTCCCCAGACACTCCATACTCTCCTCCAAGAGCACGGAGGATTGCTCATTGGCCCAGGAAGGCTGCTCCGCTCATTGGCCCAGGAAGGCTGCTCCACTCGACCCCTCATCACCTCAACGAAGCGTTCCGAGGGCACTGGGCTGTCGCTCTCCTCCTCGTCGCTCCCAGCAGACTCGGAGCCGCCGGACGCCGGAGGACCTGTGCCCTCCCCGTAGTACTCGGTCTCCTCGGAGTACTCCGACGGGGACGGACTCGCCTTCTTTCCACAGTACTCGGTGGCTTCCGAGTACACCGACGGGGGTGGGCTGTCTTCCCCAGACCATTCGGTTACCTCCGAATACACCGAAGGCGGAGGGCTATACTCCCCGTAGTACTCGGTAGCTTCCGAGCACACCGACGGCGGAGGGCTGGCTTCACCGTAACACTCGGTAGCCTCCGAGCACACCGACGGTGGAGGGCTGGCTTCCCCGTAACACTCGGTAGCCTCCGAGCACACCGGCGGTGGGGGGCTGGCTTCTTCCGTCTCCTCCTCCTCGAATTTGTATTCGGGAGGGGTCTCTCGTACGGTCCAAGCGCTCACCTGGATTGGGCTCCTCGTGCCACCTGACAATCCCGCGGGCAGGGGGGAGGAGTCCCTCGCTGACTGGTCGGGTGGGCTGCGCACCGCTTGGTCCGCCAGCTCTCGGTAAAATCCCGCCAGCCCTTTCTCCTCCTCATCCCATGCATACCTGACGAGGTGCGCATGCAGGTCTTCTGCAGTGGCCACATCCTCATCCGTGCAGAGGAAGACGTCTCTCTGCATTGTGGGATCCCCGCCCTTGGTCGTGCGGGACGGCCTGGGAGAGGGTGCGCATTGGCGCTTCCCTTTCTTCTTCCCCTTGGCTTTCTTTCTCTCCTGCACATACACGGGCATTCTGTTCTCAGGCTCGTCTTTCTGTAACGTGCGAGGATTGTCACAGAATGCAGCGGGATTGCTTCAACAAGTAGTACATTTATTGACGAGAGTGACTGCATCAGCAGTATACAAATAACACAACATTCACTCTGAACAAAGACGAGCACGGGACATTGCGTAAACGCACATTAAATAGACAAACTACACGCTCCCCGAGTGAAAACGAGACAAGCCACAGGTGAGTCCGATGAACATACTCACATCTAACCACCCCCACGGAAGTACATGTATGGTCATACTTAGACGCAGACAACGTAAACACACGCCCAAAGGGAGGGGTCCGGGAGCGTCACCGTGACAGATGCTCGTTATCTCCGGGCCTTTAAACGTCACTGCACCTCAAACAGGACTGCCACTGTCAAGGAAATAACAGAATGGGCTCAGGAATACTTCCAGAAAGCATTGTCACTGAACACAATCCACCGTGCCATCCTCCGTTGCCAGCTGAAACTCTACAGTGCAAAGAGGAAGCCATTTCTAAGCAAGCTCCACACACTCAGGCGTTTGCACTGTGCCAGGGGTCATTTAAAATGGAGTGTGGCAAAATGGAAGACTGTTCTATGGTCAGATGAGTCACGATTTGAAGTTCTTTATGGAACACTGGGACGCCATGTCATCCGGACCAGAGAGGACAAGGATAACCCAAGTTATCAACGCTCCATTCAGAAGCCTGCATCACTGATGGTATGGGGTTGCATGAATGCTTGTGGCTTGGGCAGCTTGCATGTCTGGAAACGCACCATTAATGCAGAGAACTATGTTAAGAACAACATATACTCCCATCAGGACGTCATCTCTTTCAGGGAAGACCCTGCATTTTCCAACAAGATAATGCCAGACCACATTCTGCAGCAATCACAACATCATGGCTACGTAGGAGAAGGATCCGGGTACTGAAATAGCCAGCCTGCAGTCCAGATCTTTCACCTATAGAGAACATTTGGCGCATCATAAAGAGGAAGGTGCAACAAAGAAGCCCCAAGACAATTGAACAGTTATAGGCCTGTATTAGACATGAATGGGAGAGCAATTCCTATTTCTAAACTTGAGAAACTGGCCTTCTCTGTCCCCAGACGTCTGTTGAGTGTTGTAAGAAGAATGGGGGATGCCATGAAATTTTGGGATTTGTTGATGCCATGAAATTTTGAAACAACATATTTTTCCCTTAAATTGATACATTCTCTCAGTTTAAACTTTTGATCTGTCATCTATGTTCTATTACGAATAAGATATTGACATTTGCCATCTCCACATCATTGCATTCAGTTTTTATTCACAATTTGTTTAGTGTCCCAACTTTTTTGGAATCCGGTTTGTATTAGAGACTCCAAGCATAACTTTGATGTGGGCCCCAGAAATCCACAAAATGATTAGCAAGTCTTTCATTGTAAAGCTAATTACATCTCTTGCAAGAAATACAGTCCACAACTCCCACAAAAATACATGAGGGAGAATGAGTGACAACAGTTGATCATTTTGTGCTAGTTGTTTTTAGTGGTAATAAATGTACATGTAGCCTAGCTTGAGCAGGATCAGCTACAACTCAGCTACATTGTCGGAACTTCATAACCCAGATGATATGTTATGATTTAAATGTCTACTTTTTTTTAACAAACTGATTTCACATCCTAAAATACCTGAAGCACTTTGCTTGCATAGCTGCTGAAGAACCTATGTCCAAAATGTCTCTTTGGAAATATTGTGTAATGTGGTGAAATTTTGACTACCTCCTCAAATTTCACCACACAAACAATTAAAAGCTCAGTGTTTCTTTTTTCTTCCATGTTTGATCATATTTCTATTGAACGGGTTGTATCAACAGTGGTCTCCCCAGCCACTTATTTAGATGACAAATTCTCATGGCTTTATCCCAGCAGTGGGTGTGTTGATAGCCTTTGGAGCTCTAATAATAGCTGCACATCTGTCTCAGGAGGAAACACTCACAAACACACCCACACACATACCAAATATGAATGGAGACCAGTCCTAAACAGAGACCAAAACTGAACTTGACTTATGCAAGAAATTTGAAAACATTTCAATGAAATCACATAAAATTGAAAATGCATTGAAAAATTTAAATGAAAGCACTTGAAACTGGAAAACATTGAAAACATTTGAATGAAATCAGGTAAAATATGCCCCATTCTCAACAGGTTCTTAGAGTATCAGCTAATGTATGAAAATTATTTATGTAGCAGATATACTGATTAATTATGAATTATGAAACGGGGCACCATCCTGATTGCTCAGGAAAATATGTATGACAAGGGGAATAAATGAATTGATATTTATCAGTCTTCACCAAAGGGTGAATACTGAATCTGCGCAGTGACCTAATACCATCAACCAAAATATGTATTTAGCACTGTGATCCAATTAATGAATAAATGTTCAAATTTCTTGAATGGTTAATATCACAATTATAAGCATTACATGTGGGATGATTTGGCTCAGAAGAGTAGCCAATCCTAATAACCAAGCTTGGTAGTATAAATGAAAAGGAAAGTAATAAAACAACTGATTATTATATAACTATGAATAGACTATGTAGCTGTATGTAGCTGTAGAAGGTAAACCTTCCCTAAACAACGTAGAACCAAAGGGAAAGTAAGGGCTTTAGGAAGAAATCAGAAGGAGTATTGATGAATATCAGAGCGGAAGCAGCCATTGGGTTTGCAGCTGTGGAAAGTCCAGATAAGATTAGTGCCTCGAATTTATGGGTAATGGTCCTTCCTGGGCTTTTGATTTTAACGTTCCTCAGCAAAAGGTTAATGCAAGAAAACGTTTATTGGAGATTTTCACTTCTTGCTGTAGGACTCTTCAGGTTAGTGAGTCAACTTTATGACCCGATGCACTTCCTGTGATGGTGGCCTGTAGGCCCTCCGAGCAAGGGAGGGGAAAAAAGGTAGTTTTGCATTGTCCCCTACATTTATTTAAACTGCTAGTGTACTCGGTGTTGTAACATTGCTGCCATTGTGCTATTGAAAGGCGGAAACATACGTAGAAGGAATGTATCGTTAACCAATGACGGTATTTAACCATAACATGGAAGACACTCTGATGTTCCGAGAATAATGAGGCATGATCCCTGAACTAACAAGACTCATGAGACACACGGAAGAATATACAAAAACACTTCAAAGACATACCCGTATGAAAAGACGTACGAAAAGACGTTGAATAATTTACATGACATACAAAGTCAGTTTTTTATATAGCGCTTTTTACAACACATGTCAGCTTTACATTCATATGGGTCCAGATCCCTAATGAGCAAGTCAGAGGTGACAGTGGCAAGGAAAAACTCCCTAAGAATTTATGAAGAAACCTTGGGAGGGCCAAGACTCAAAAGGGAACCCATCCTCCATTGAGCAGACATACATAGCTCACGTGCTTATCTATAGCAGCATAACTAAAGGGAGGGGCCTGGGGGTTACCACAGTCATGAGGACTCATTGCTTTCCATCCAAGTCATTGTCACAACAAGAGTGATCACATGACATGGCTGGATGACAGCATTAACATCTCAGATTACCAGAAGACTCAATGACTGGAGGCCCCCCGAGTTCCACACCTTCACAAGTAGAATACTAAATGAGAGCTTGATTAAATAGGTGAGTCTTAAGGCTAGACTTACAATTTAGATTGGAACTGTGTCAAAATCTCGGATTGGAGTTGGAAGGCTATTCCATAACTGAGGGGCTTTAAAGGAGAAAGCTCTGCCTGCGGCTGTAGTCTTACTAATTTTTGGAACTAAGAGAAATCCTGCATTTTGGGAGCACAGAAGGCAAGATGGGTTATAGTATGCAATGAGTTCACTCAGATATTGTGGATAAAGACTGTTCAATTCCTTATAGGTCAGCAGAAGAAGTTTAAAATCAATTCGATTGTCACGTTCCTAAGGCTGAGGGGGCGTGACGCAGGTGCAGGAGCGCAAAGGTATTTACATAAACTAAAACTATAACGGAGACTCAAACGAACGTAAGAGAAACATATATAACAAAGTTTAATGAATAATACAAACGCACGAACTGACAATACACAGAGCACAACTAACCACGAGAACTACGACGACTTGAACAAAACCATTTAAAGGAATAATACACAGGAACGAACACAACCAACAACGAGAACTAAGGCGACTTGAACAATAATTATAGATATGAATGATACACCGGGACGAACACAACTAACAACGAGGACTAAGATAACTTGAACACAATGACTACTGATTATCAACTACACAGACGGGTGAACCATGAACGAGGAACATAACAATAAACCCTAACGCAGAGACACACAAACACACGGGGAAACCGAACCACAGTACTATCAAACACAGGGAGATTAACATAGACACGACGGACGAAATAGGGGAACTAGACACAAACCAGGGAAAGCAAAACGCGAACATGGAACGGAGTTAACCTACTGAAGACGTAATCAAACATAGAGCAAAGCATAAACACGAAAGTGCACGAACCTAGGTAATTAACAAACATAGACATACGTGACCGTAACATAGACACCATGGAATGCGAACAATGTGACATGCAACAATAACCCACAAGGGACAACCAGGAAATATAAATACACAAAACGAAACGAGACACAGCTGACTATGATCAAGACCAGGGGAATACACAGAAGCGGAAACCATAGAAACCAAAAACAGGGTGTGACAAGACTGACGAAAACCAAAACAGGGGCGGGGGGCGGAACCCACCGTTACATCGATATTTAACTGGAAGCCAGTGTAATGCCGAGAGAGTAGGACTAATACATTTGAATTTTCTAGCCCTAGTTAGGACTCTAGCTGCAGCATTCTGTACAAGTTGGAGTTTCTTTAGGGACTGTTTAGAGCATCCAATTAGAAAACCATTACAGTTGTCCAATCTTGATGAGACAAAAGCATGGACCAGCTTCTCTGCATCAGCTAATGAAAGTAAATGTCTCAGCTTGGCGATATTACATTAATGGAGCCTGAGTGACATTGCATATATGTGTATCAAATGAAAGATCCGAATCAATAGTGACACCTAAGCTTTTTGCGTTAGATTTAGGTGTAACCGAAAAGGCATCTAGTATGAGAGGAATATCAGACCAATTGCTTCTAGCAGCTTTTGGTCCAAGAAGCAACACCTCAGTCTTATTGGAATTTAGAAGAAGAAAATTAGACACCATCCAGTTTCTGGTGTCCTGGATGCAGGTCTCAATTTTGGGAGTAGTATTGACATCATCCGGATTAGAGGATATATACTGAGTATCATCTGTGTAGCAATGGAAGCTAATAACATGCCTACGAATGATTGTCCCCAGGGATAGCATATACAATGAGAATAATATGGGGCCCAATACAGATCCTTGAGGGACACCATATTTTACCTTTGTACGTAACATTATTACAAGGACAAATTGGTAACAATCTGTTAGGTAGGATCCAGGAGAGTGCTTGACCTCTTATGCCAATGAGTGTCTCCAGCCTATTCAGAAGAATGTTGTGATCAATGGTGTCAAAAGCAGCACTAAGGTCTAAAAGTATAAGAAAAAAAATGTGTCCTTTATCAGAGAGGATATTAAGAGATCATTTGCAACTTTAGTCAGCGCAGTTTCAGTGCTGTGGTGGGGTCGAAATCCAGACTGAAATAGCTCTAGGACATGTTCTTTCTGTAAGAAAGAAGAGAGTTGTGAAGCAACTACTTTCTCTAGAATTTTGGAAATGAATGACAGATTAGTGATTGGCCTATAGTTGGACAGTTCCTGGGGATTAAGACCAGGTTTTTTCATTAGATGCTTGATGACTGCAAGTTTAAGTGATTTGCGGATGTATCCTAGGCTCAGAGAGTAGTTTTTTATAGTAAGCAAGGGTTCATCATTACTATGCAGTAATTCTTTGAGTAGATGAGATGGTACGGCATCTAGAATGCATGTGGGGGGTTTGTCAGATTTTACCAATGAAATAAGCTCCTCATGACCAATTGGGGAAAAGAACTCCAAAAGAGAACCAGGGCTGACAAGACAGCTGTCAGAGTGCATTTGCAGGTTGACAGGGTCTGAAATAGCATGACTAATTTTTCCCTAATTTTATCAATCTTATCAATAAAGAGCTTCATAAAACTGTTACTGCTGCACTCCTGTGGAATTTGGGATTCAATTTGGTCATGATTTCTAGTTAGGCTAGATGCCTTCTTAAATAGGAGTCTTGGATTGTTTTTGTTTTTCTATTAAAGCCGATAAGTATGAGGATTTTTCCGTATGGGGGCATGCTTATATTTAATAAGGCTGTTTTTCCATGATAATAATCTACAGTATATAATACTACTCCGGAGCTACGGGTGGATCAATGTTTGTCAGATGCGGTAAGGTATCATTGAGCGCAGCTATGGTACTAGATGTAATAATTCGTTTAGTTTGGTAGCCGGGCTGCTGATGAATACGGACGTTCAAACACAACTCGTACGTTATGAGGCTGTGGTCAGAAACGGCCTCACTCTGAGGGTGTACTGCTAAACTGGATATGTCGATTCCAAACGATCATATCAAGTCTAATGTATGACTACAATTATGCGTAGGACCCACCACATTCTGATTGATACCCATTGAATCAGGAATTGCTTGAAAGCTTATTCTAAAAGAGTCATGTAGATTTTCAAAGTGGATGTTAATATCGCCAACTATAATCACCTTATCAGCCGATAACACTATAGGAGACAGGAAGTCCAAAAACTCCTGCAAAAACTCAGTGTATGAACCAGGGGGGCAATAATTAACATAAACAACTGTTTCGCTTTGTTGGTTGATGATAAATTTGACACAGTGAGAAGGAGATTTTCAAAAGAATTAAACTTGAAGCCTAATCTTTGAGAGACACCTATATGGGAGTCATATAGTGTGGCAACACCACCTCCGCAACCATATGGACGGGGGTTATGAACATACCTATAGCCGGAGGGAGACGCTTCGTTTAGGGCCATATAGTTGTCTGGCCGAGTTCAGGTTTCAGTCAAGCAAAGCATGCATATATTATGATCGGTAGTCATTTCGTTAAAAAGCAGTGCTTTAGATGACAGGGATCTTGTATATTTAGCAATCCTAATTTCAGATATAAATTATTCTCAGCGGCAGCGTTATTGAATTTAACATCTATTAAATTACAAACTTTACAAAAACTGTTTTTTTGAAACTCGAGGAACAGACAGTTTCCTGTGTGACCTAGGTGACTTCTCCCAGCAGCAGTCGGTTTAGCCTATGTGGCTGCTACCTGGCCTCGGCTGTAGTTTGTCAATCCTCATTAACTACACTACCACTATTAAGCCTAGCGGATATACTACTAGATATGAGAGCAGCACCCTCCCAAGAGTGGTGAATGCCATCCCGCTTCAAAAGGCCAGGCCTGTCCTCAAAACGCGTCCAGTTGTCTATATAACCCACTTTGTTTTCTGAGCACCATTTAGACATCCAGCAGTGTAGCGCCCTTAACCTGCTATAAGCTTCAGCGCCACATCGAACTGGAATGGGGCCAGAGCATATTACATCATCTGACATCGTCCCTGCTAACTCACACACCTCTTTAACGTTATCTTTAATAATCTCTGATTGTCTCAACCCCACATCATTGGTGCCAATGTGTATAACTATCTTGGAGTATTTACGTTTAGCAAGCACCTTTAGATTAGCCCTGATATCAGGCGCTCTAGCCCCCGGGATACATTTGACTATGGCTGCTGGTGTCTCTAGGTAGCTACATTCACGTGTCGGAGCTGTGAATCACCTATAACCAGAGCTCTTTTAACAGGGCTCTCAGCCGGTGTATCGCTGAGTGGGGCAAACCTGTTTGACACATGAACCTGATCTGAACAGTGCTCAGCTGCTGAGACGTCATCCAATCGCCCCGCTGCGAGGGCACTAATGCCGGAGCTGGGGGCTCGCTAACTCTCTAGGACTTTCTAGAGCCCGGATGCGCTCCTCTAAACTGGAAATCTTCTCCGTCAGGCTAAAGATTAAGCTACACTTTTCACATACAAAATGACCTCTACTGATGGACGAAGAGTAACTATACATGCCACACTCAGCACAAGCAACAAGTGACTCAGACATGTTTAAATACTTTTTTTGAAGGTGGAAAAGGTCTTCCGATGGCTCGTGGAGGTTGCTGGTATCGGAGTTGCGTAGATATATCCGAAAATATATCCGAAAGTACACTCTGACATGACCTAAATATTTAACCAAGCAAACAGAAAGCCAAAGGAAACATACATGCCTTACCAAACTAAACGTGAAGCCATTAACAACCCGACTAGACAACCCATGAAACAGACAGAGAACTGTTGTGGAAATTTGAACCTTAATGGTGAGCAAGAACAGTCAACAACCTTTGCGTATGGTATCAAAGTAAAGTACAAAGTTTATTAAAGACAAAAGATAAAAGGAAAATAGAAAGATGGATCGATCCAGAGATCTCCATTACACACACTCAAGAGCATCTGCAAGAGAGAGTTGCCCCCCTCTCACAAACCAGGGTTCTTATACAATTTTGCTACATGATTACATAATACTTCCGGCTACATGATTGCATCATACTTCCGTGACACGAGTTAAGCATGCTAGGCCTCATAGGTGGCCCACTTGAGGTGAGGTGATGGGGTGAGGTATCACCCCTCCCCTGCCAGAGTCCCCAAGCCAATGCTGCTCTTCTGACCCAGCTCATCCTTATCTACAGGCCAGAGACCTTCAGAATTGTCTGCCCTCAACTCAATTTACTACTAGAAAGAGCAGAGAGGGACAGAGAGAGAGAGCCTACAGGCCCACAAAGCATACAGTGATCAACAACTCCTAGGCTTAACATATGTTTAATATATCTTAATAAAGTGATTTCCAGTCTACTCAATATTAATATGCACATTAATGAATCTGACGACAGAAAGACAAAATATGAATTTTTCCCCCACAGAACACAGAGTGAAACCGGAAAACAAGGCAAACATAAGAACTCATGTTAATACAGTTAATACAGAAGTGCAGTATCAGTGCAGTTGTCATGACAGACAGTTGTGGTGCTCTACTGTTACAAACCAGCAGCTTAATGTCCTTAATGTTTGTGTGTGTGTGTATGGTTCCAGGTGAGCACTACTTGAAATTAATTTCATTTAAAGTTACGTATTCTCTCTATTCAGGAATTCCCGCACTGTACTTTGTGACATAACAAACAGTGTAATTGCACTCATAGCACTAGTGTCTATGAACTGGTTTGCTTACATGAATGGCTGTGAACACATCCTCAGTCTGTGTTGGTGGGAGGGAGCAAAAGATGTTAAGTGTTTGGGTTTGAACTGAAGTAGTGGTTGATGGCTCTTATTGGCATTGTAGAATAAGGAAATTAAATTACATAAAGTGCTATTCTCAGACCTTTTGTTACACCCTGTCATGTTGATCCATGATCCATGGCCCTTACCTAAATCTGATCCTTGTGTAATAAGAGAATTGCAAAATCAGATGGCAATTGATTTTAGAGTAACTTCCATCAAATACAAAACATTTGCAGTAATACTGAAATCTATGAACCTCTTAGACTAGCTGGAGATAATGTCTGATGAACGAAATTAAATATGAAGTTCAAAGCACGGAGTGTGTTCTGACTTCTCTCTTCTGGAGTCTGAGTGGAGGTTTCACAGAAACACTTGGATTCGCATAATTTCAAAGTCAGCGATTACTGACTCACCAGTGTAATGTATATTATTTCAGAAGTTCCTTTTGAGCGGTAGCTATTATTGTGTGAATATGTCTGAGTAGAGGAATCTCTACATGTGTTGGCTGCCTGTGTTGGCTCCATGCTGAAGTCAAAAGCTGTCATGGGTTTGATTCCTAGGAAGTACAAATTTTGTAAAAAAATAAAGGGCCCTCTCTATATATGTGTCTGCCAAATGCTGGAAGTATAAGCAGTTTTATAATATTGTAAATAATAACTTTAGCTTTTAAGAAAGTGTCATGTGTAGATCATAGTGGTTGTGACGACTGGGGCACAGGAGGCAGAGAGGGATCCATACGCAGGTATAGAAATGACAGAATTTTAATGTACAACGTAGCCAGAGCATACAACCCCAAAGGGGCGAGGCTGGGCACCAGCCTGAGAGGGGCGAGCAGAGATGGGCGAGGTCGTGTATACACAGGCAAGGGGTCGAAAGCCAGGAGATCAGTAAACACAGGCAGAGGTACAAAAAGGGCAGATCCAAAAAACATGAGAACAGTATACAACAGAGGTCAGAGACAAGAGGCAGTCAAAAAGGTTTGCTATGCAATAAGGCTTGGTAAGGCTGTCGTGAAATGAGGCAATACTTCGCACAGAGGTGAGTGTACAAATGTCTTAAGTAGTCCTTGTAATCAGGCTCAAAATGGGAACAGGTGATGCTCAATATTCGGGTGAAGGCGCCCTCTGGCGGGTCTGGGTGGTACGTGGCAATGGCACCCTTTGGTGGCTCTGGGCGCCAACAGCACCCCTGACATCATCCCCCCGAACGGGCGGCTCCAGCCGACCGAACACCACGAAGGCGAGGACGGCTACGAGGTCATGGTGCCGGACGGTCAGGATGGTCTGATCAGGGCGGGGTCCAAGATGTCGTGGGCATCCACCCAACTCCGCTGCTCCGGCCCATAGCCTTCCCATTCCACCAAATATTGAATTCTGTGACCTCGCCTACGCGAGTCAACCAGGTATGCAGGAGAGCCATCCACATCGAGCAGGGGCGGCGGGGGCCGCGACGCCTCCTGTGTCAGACTAGTGGGGTGAGCAGGTTTAAGCAGCGAAACATGAAACGTGGGTGAGATGCGGTAGTGAGGTGGTAACCGCAACCGGTACGACACCAGGTTGACCTGCTTTAGCACTGGGAACGGGCCCATGAAGCGGGGGTTCAGCTTACGGCAGGGGGTACGGAGATGCAGATCGCAGGTGGAAAGCCACACCAACTGTCCCGGGACGAGCACAGGCGCATCCCGCCGATGACGATCCGCCTGTATTTTTTGTCGTCGTACCGCCCGGTGTAGTCGGACGTGGGCTGCCTCCCAGGTCCGCTTACTACGGCGGAACCAGTCGTCCACCGCCGGGAGATCAGATGGCTCGCCTGACCACAGGAACATCGGGGGCTGAAAACCGAGCACACACTGAAAGGGAGTTAGTACTGTGGAGGAGTGAGTCCGCGAATTCTCCACTCCTCCTGAGCATTGTTACAATATGTGCGTATGAACCGACCTATTTCCTGGTTGAGCCTCTCCACTTGGCCGTTGCTTTGGGGGTGATAACCCGAAGTGAGGCTCACAGAAATACCCAAATTCTTACAAAACGCATGCCATACACGGGACGTGAATTGGGGGCCCCTGCCTGACACGATGTCCTCGGGGAGGCCAGATAGCCTGAACACATAATCGAACAAATATTCCGCAGTCTCCATGGCGGTGGGTAGCTTGGGAAGGGCGAGTAGCCTGCATGCCTTGGAGAAGCGGTCAATAATCACTAATATGCATGTTTTACCTCGCGAAGGGGGAAGATCTGTGATAAAATCCAGAGCTATATGAGACCAGGGTCGTCAGGGAATGGCGAGAGGCTCCAGAAGTCCGGCTGGACGACTACGGGGTGTCTTGCAATGCGCACAGACCTCACACCCCCGGACAAAGGCTGTGAGCGCGTGCTTCTGTCCTCTCGTGGAGACGAGATAGGGCGTCCGCCTTGGCATTCTTCGACCCCGGCCTAAAAGTGATTGAGTAATTAAATCGTGTAAAAAATAACGCCCACCTGGCTTGGCGAGCGTTCAACCTCTTCGCTGCCCTGATGTACTCGAGGTTGCGGTGGTCGATTAGGATCAAAAAGGGGTGTGCCGCCCCCTCTAACCAATGCCTCCACTCCTCCATCGCAGCCTTTACCGCCAGCAACTCTTTGTTGCCCACATCGTAATTGCGTTCTGCGGCGGTAAGCTTCCGGGAATAGAAGTCGCAGGGATACAGTTTGGGGGGCGTGCCCTGGCGCTGGGACAGTATAGCTCCGATGCCCGTGTCTGAGGCATCTACTTCCACCACGAACGGGAGTGCAGGATCGGGGTGCGTGAGAATGGGAGCAGAAGTAAATCGTTGTTTCAATCACGCGAATGCTTCGGGGGTCCACGCTAGCGCCTTGGGTGTCCCCCATAACAGTGAGGTGAGGGGAGCCGCTACTGTACTGTAGTTGCGAATGAAGCGCCGGTAGAAGTTCGCAAACCCCAGGAAACGTTGCAGATCCTTCACCGAGCGTGGCCGCAGCCATTCACGGACTGCGCTCACCTTGTCCATATCCATTGCCACCCCTTGCTGGCCCACATGATACCCCAGGAAGTGTACGTCTGTGGTGTGGAAAGCACATTTCTCCAATTTTGCGTACAACTGGTTCGCCCGGAGCAGCCTGAGCACCTCCCGGACATGTGCGACGTGTTCCTCCTCTGACTCAGAATAAATAAGAATGTCATCTATACAGACAATGACACAGTGGTTCAATAATTCTCGAAAGACATCATTCATAAACCCCTGGAAGACGGCCGGGGCGTTAGCTAAGCTGTACGGCATTACTAAGTACTCGTAGTGGCCATTAGTCGTAATAAAAGCTGTTTTCCATTCGTCTCCTTTCTTTATGCGCACCAGATTGTAGGCACTACGCAAATTCAACTTGGTAAAAACTTGCGCGACTTGTGCGACGTAACTGCTCGACTGCCGCCGGTACCAGAGAGAGGGGGTAGGAGTACTTTACCGTAATGCCGTTTAGACCCCGATAATCAATGCACGGCCTCAATCCTCCATCCTTCTTTTCCACGAAGAAAAACTCAGCTGCTGCTGGGGACACAGACGGGCGTATGTACCCTAACTCCAGAGCCTCGGCCACATATTTTTCCATTGCATGAGTCTCGGGAATTGATAGCGGGTAGGCACGCCACTCTGGAGGAGTAGTGCTGGGCAGTAGTTTGATGGCGCAGTCTGAGGAACGGTGAGGGGGCAGTGGCGCAGCTTTTACCTTGCTGAGCACATCGGTAAAATCAGAGTATGCCCTGGGAATTTGTACAATTAATGTGCTAGCCGGGCTTTCTATGCTGGTAGCCCAGATGGCCATGTGAATACAATTTTCCTTACATTCTTGACTCTACTTTAATAATTACTGGGTTGAGGCGAGCCAGCCAGGGAAACCCCAACATATTGGGGTGCTCAGGGGAGTGTATGACATGGAAGGGCAGCGTCTCTGTGTGTAGAACCCCCACTTTGATGGTGAGAGGCAGTGTCCGTTGTGACAGCATCTCAGTGCCTATGGGTTTGCCATCTATGCCCTTCACTTGGAGTGGCTGACTACTTAACTCGGGGAACAGCAAGGTCGGAGGCATACTGCTGATCAATAAAATTTCCAGCAGCTCCGGAGTCTACCAGGGCTGAAACAACAGAGGCAGGGACACCCCACATTACTTAACTGGCAAAGTCATTTTCCGTTGGTCAAGTGCCTGAGGGATCAGTGAACTCACCTGACGTGAGGCCTCACTGACTTTTGTCGCTGGGCACTCCGCTTTAAAGTGGCCCGTCTCGCCACAGTATAGACAGAGTTGGCCTCTGATGTGGCGCTGCCTCTCCGACTGGGACAGGCGGGCTCATCCCACCTCCATGGGCTCAGGAGAGGGCTGCGCAGAAGCCACGGGGATTTGGGACGGTGTGTGGGCTTGTCTCCGCAACCGGATCAGATTGTCCAGTCTTATGGACAAATGAATAAAGTCATCTAAGGCCAGGTTATCATCTTTGCATGCCAACTCAGCGCGGAGTGTCTCACTGAGGCTCTGGTGGTACACGGTGAGCAGGGCCTTGTCATCCCACCCACTGGCTGCGGCGAGGGTGCGGAACTGCAGGGCATGTTCTGCTGCTGTGGACCGCCCCTGCCGGAGGTGTAGGAGCTGCTCCCCCGGGTCTCGACCTGAGGCGGAATGATCGAAAACCTCCCGGAACCTACGCTCGAAGTCGTCGTAGGTCTGCTCCGCAGTAAGGTGACTCCCCACAGCGGTGGCCCACTGAAGGGCTTTTCCGTTGACCAATGACATGACGAACACCACTTTGGTCGAATCAGAGGGGAAGGCAGCCGGCTGCATGCGAAAATAAAGAGTGCATTATAGCAGGAAACCTTGACAGGAACCCAGCGATCCATCTTATTTGTCCGGTATAGCCAGGCGGATGGGGGCAGGCCGTCCGTGGGCGGATTCCAGCACAGGCTGAGGGGTTGCAGTGGGCGGTGGAGGCGCTGCTGCTAGGGCCATCCCCTGGAGGGTGCGGGACATAGCATCCATGGCGGTTGCGAGCTGTTGGAGCAACTGCTCGTGGTTACCAAGCAACCTCCCTTGGTTGACAACAGCGGACTGTAACGCCGACATACCTGCTGGATCGGGTTGAGGCAAAGTATTCTGTGACAACTGGGGCACAGGAGGCAGAGAGGGATCCATACGCAGGTATAGACATTACAGAATTTTAATGTACAACGTAGCCAGAGCATACAACCCCAAAGGGGCGAGGCAGGGCATCAGCCCGAGAGGGGTGAGCAGAGATGGGCGAGGTCGTGGATACACAAGCAAGGGGTCGAAAGCCAGGAGATCAGTAAACACAGGCAGAGGTACAAAAAGGGCAGATCCAAAAAATGTGAGAACAGTATACAAAAGGCAGAGGTCAGAGACAAGAGGCAGTCAAAAAGGTTTGCTATGCAATAAGGCTTGGTAAGGCTGTCATGAAATGAGGCAATACTTCGCACAGAGGTGAGTGTACAAATGTCTTAAGTAGTCCTTGTAATCAGGCTCAAAATGGGAACAGGTGATGCTCAATATTCGGGTGAAGGCGCCCTCTGGCGGGTCTGGGTGGTATGTGGCAATGGCGCCCTCTGGTGGGTCTGGGCCAACAGCACCCCTGACTGGTGATTGGTGATGTCTCTGCCTCCACTTGTGTGCTGACTTTTTTCTATTACATTGAAGAGGTGCATTTGTGCTTTGGATATATTTGTGTTTGGATTCACGGATTATGTAAACGACATATGTTTGTAGATTAATTGACAAAATAGATGTTCAAAATGGTGATGATGACCCAACACACCTCATGTTCCAAAGGCACAACTGAGACAGAGAGTGTGAGAGTTCAGAGTAGAGAGAAAACATGTGTCTGTGTGTATGCATTCTCTGAATCCATTATAATTTCACCAACCACCAAAAATCCCTGTTTTAAAATGTTATGCAAGTAAAGGTTTAAATAGACTAAACTGTGAGTTCCTAGTCTAATGTTGAACATTAGAAATTCGATATGGAGATCCCCTAAAATGATTAGATTTTGGCAGGTCAGAGAAACACTTTTTCTGATGGTCCCTCTCTGTGTTTACTCTCTCTGCAGGAGCGAGTAGAGTATCTGTTCCTCATCATCTTTACAGTGGAGGCTTTTCTGAAGGTGATTGCCTATGGGCTGCTGTGTCACCCCAATGCCTACCTGAGGAATGGCTGGAATCTGCTGGACTTTATCATCGTGGTCGTAGGGTGAGTGAAAGTCAGATTATCCATGTAAGCACTTCTAAACCTAATGTGCTTTCTGTACTCAAGGTTTTGACCTTGGTGGTGCTCTAGGGACCATTCTTTCTCCGCCACACCCTGGCTGCGATTAAACCATTGCTTTATAACTGCACATGTATTCATTTTAAATATGTTTATGTAAATGACAAACTGACGGAAGGTGTTGTCTCTAGTCACCTCTAGACTGGGGTTTGGTGTTAGTGAATGGAGGGACTGAGGTATTTTTGTTGGTCAGTTTACAAGGTTTGACAGTGATGGGCTTTGTACATACTTTATAAGAGGAGCTGAAGAAATATGAAACAGCCAAGAAATAAGCCAAGCTCACACACTAAAACAGTACACTAAATAATACACAAATTCATATGCTTACACACACACACAACACAAACAGAAGCTCAGCATCCTCAGCACCCATTATGTTTGATTATTACACAAATATACCTACCACATGTTGTTCTCATCTGTATCATGGAGTTACGTTGAAGTTACCTCTGCTCTTCTTTACTGATCTTATGACTTTTTAAAATGGGGCCTAAAAATGTTTTTTATTACAATCAATAAATTCTCAACATGTGAGAGTTTAACCACTGGGCATAGTTTATCAAAAGGGCATATTGTCACTGTAAAGAATGTAGCTAAACCATTCTGAATGTATTTGCCCATGTTCAGTCTCATTTTGATTATTTTCATCAAGATTTTAACAGACAAAGTTCTCTTCTCTGTGTATGCGATCACTCCATTTCTGTACTAACCAACACATCGTTCTCATCTCGGCTTTCCCAGGCTCAGACACACCACTTTAGATTTAGTTGCTAAGCCTGCGGCATTATCCTTTGTTCATTATCCCATCATGTTAGAATAAACCAGTTAATTAACATACGGCTATGTTGTTCTAGTATTTAAACTTGGATGCCATTTTAGTTGCTTTGTTCTCCATAGAAGAACTGAGATCTTCCTATGTATAAACCAGCCTTTATGTTGGTTGGAATGCTGCCTACTTAAATCTGGTTTATACTTTCACATCTTACCGTAGTGCACACGAATCCACACAATGAGCACGAACCACTGAAAATGACAGAAGCATTTATACTTGATGCGCCATTCTTTGCCGTTTTCTCTGAAATGATAGGTGGACCCTGCAAAAGAAACCCCCATGCAAAAACAGGTGAAGGAAAATTTACCTGATGAATTTTAATGTTGCATTTTACAGGTACTTGAAAATGCTTGAAATTTTAACTGTATTTTGTTTCACAACAAATAGCTATCTGACAACACTTGTGTTACTTCACAAGCGAGAAATGTACTGCCATTATTTTGTTCCCGTTACAACGTGTATTGCTCATTTAGGGACATTGTGGCTGTATGTCTTTATGTGCTGTCCAACTATCTGGATGGTGAATGATTGCATGGTTGATGTTGGTTGGTCACGGGTTTCTTTGTGTGGCTCTGTCGGTAGAGCATGCGACAACTACGAATATCTTCCGCTAGAGGGTGCAAATTAATTGTAACGGTGGTTGGACAGCAGCGAGAGGCAACGGCGCTTGGTTAAAGTCTTTATTCTCCATGTCAAAAAGGATAACAAAAGGACTCAGGCACGATGGGAAAATGAATACAGAAAATAAAGGTAGGTAATGGAAAGGCGCATAAGTGTCAACAGGGCTGTAACGACGAAGGAACAGGAACAGTATTCTTGAAGGAATGTCGGCGCGAGGAATGTGCAGCACTGAATGACACAACCTGTGGGCTTAAGAAGTGCAGGGACAAATAAGGAACAGGTGATTAGTATGAAGGTGATTGTGATCTAGGGAGGGACGTGACTGTGAGGGGTGTGACGGTATGTTGCGTGTGAGCCTGCTGGGTTCTCCCTGGCTGAGCACGCGCCCTCTGGTGGGCAACCGGCTCCCTCACCGTGACAGAGCCCCCCCCCCAAGGACCTCTCCAGCCGACGCACCCTGGGACGTCCTGGACGACGCGGAGCGGGCCTGTCCGGGTGTGCCCGATGGAAGGAGGCGAGAAGGGAGGGGTCCAATATCCGGGAGGCCGGAACCCACGACCTCTCCTCAGGACCGTACCCCTCCCAGTCCACAAGGTACTGTAAGCCCCGACCACGATACCTAGAGTCCATGAGCCTGTCCACCCTGTAGGCCGGTCCGTCCGGCAGCTGGATGGGAGGAGGTGGCACCGCGTCTCCCGTCCTTCCAAGCTCCTCCGCCCTGTAAGGCTTCAGAGCCGAAGCATGAAACGTCCGTGACACCCTTCTGTCTCCAGGAAGGGCCACCTTGAAAGAGACACGGTTAATCCGCTTAGTAATCACATAGGGTCCCACATAGCGATCGCCCAGCTTACCCCTGGAACCCAGCCGTCCGTCGCTGGTGGACACCCACACCTTGTCGCCCGGCTGGTAATCCGGCGCCTCGGAACGTTTGCGATCCGCCTTCCGCTGGAACCGCTTCACTGCCGTCTTTAACCGTTGATGTGTGTCTGCCCACACGCGTTCGCTCCTCTTAAACCAAGCCTCCACAGCCGGCTGGTCAGAGGTAGCCACGTTCCATGGATAGAGAGGCGGCTGCCTCCCTAGTACACACTCGAACGGAGTTTTCCCAGTACTGCTCTGCGTCAGGGAATTCTGCGCGTATTCTGCCCAGGGCAGAGACGCACACCATGTGTCCTGGTGCTCGCTACAATACGCCCTAAGGAATCGAGCCAGCTCTTGATTGACGCGTTCCACCTGCCCATTGGCCTGGGGGTGGTAGCCCGACGTGAGGCTGACCGTGATGTTCAACTTGGACATGAACTCACGCCAGACCCGCGATGTAAACTGCGGTCCCCTGTCAGACACAATATCTTCAGGCAGACCAAACTGCCTGAATATGTGCCTGAACAGGAGATCCGCAGTCTCCCAGGCCGTGGGCAAGCTAGGCAGAGGCAAAAAACGCACCATTTTGGAGAACCTATCTACGACGACCAATATGGCGGTGTTCCCCTCCGAGCTAGGCAGATCCGTAACAAAATCAATAGCTACGTGTGTCCATGGTTGTTCGGGAACCGGCAGCGGGAGCAACTTTCCTGCAGGCGGTGTCCGCGGCACTTTGCTCCGCGCACACACACGGGACATGCGCCGACGAATTTCAGAATGTCATTATGTAGTCCTGGCCACCAGTAACGAGCCCCCAGCAGCTGCGCTGTTTTGGTGGATCCAGGGTGTCCCGTGCCCAACGACGTGTGCGCCCAACTAATTAACGGAACACGCTGAGCAAGTGGCACATACCTGCGATGAGGCGGACATCGTGGGTGCGGATTCGCTGCGTCAATGGCCCGATCAATCTCCCAGTCGACACTGCCCAGGAAGCAGGCAGATGGCAGCACAGGCTCCTCCCTCACGGTCTCCATACTGTCCGGGAAGGACCGGGAGAGAGCATCAGCACGAGCGTTTTGTTCACCCGGGCGATACGTCACCTGAAAACGAAATCTCGAAAAGAATAAAGACCATCTAGCCTGCCGCGCGTTCATACGCTTCGTGTTGCGTAGGTATTCTAGGTGTCTCCATTCTTCGAAAGCCAGTCTCATGGCTAGCAGTTCACGGTCTCCCACTCCGTAATTGCACTCCGCAGGGCTGAGTTTGTGGGAGTAAAAGGCAATAGGCTTTAAAGGGCTATGTTTCCTAAGTCTTTGAGACAATACTGCCCCCACCCCCACGTTGGACGCGTCCACCTCTACCACGAAGGGGCGAGAAGGATCAGGCTGATGTAATACTGGCGCGGTGACGAATGCCTCCTTAAGATCCGCAAAGGACTTCTCCGCCTCCTTGTTCCACTTCAGCTGCCTCGCCCCCCCCACGCAACAGGTCCGTGAGAGGCTTTGCGATAGAGCTAAACTCCCTAATGAACCGCCGATAGAAATTCGCAAAGCCCAGAAACCTCTGGAGCTCGCGCCGAGTGTGCGGTCGGGTCCATTTGGTCACCGCCCCCACCTTGCCTGACTGCATGTGTACCGAACCGGGCTCGATGGTATAGCCAAGGAAATTAATCCTACTGCGATGGAACTCACACTTCTCTAGCTTACAATAAAGATTATTGCGTAAGAGAGTGTGCAGTACGGCCCGTACATCATGCATATGTTGGTCACGAGAGCGGGAGTAAACGAGGATGTCATCAATATGTTTACGACACACTTACCCAAGTACTCTCGAAGCACCTCGTTAATGAACGCCTGAAAGAACGACGGAGCTGAGGCTAAGCCATACGGCAAAACCCGCTACTCATAGTGTCCCGTGGACGTACTAAACGCCGTCTTCCACTCATCCCCCTCCTTAACGCGGATGAGATTATAGGCGCTGCGTAGATCGAGCTTAGTGAAAACTTGCGCCTCCCTCAGCTGCTCCAGTGCCGACGGTACTAAAGGAAGAGGGTAGGCGTACCCCACTAAGAGGGAATTGAGCCCTCGATAATCTACGCATGGCCTCAGACCCCCGTCCTTCTTCTTCACGAAGAAGACGCTGGCTGAGGCTGGCGAGGTAGAGGGAGCGATATAACCCTGCGCTAGAGCCTCTCTAACGTATTGCTGCATGGCCTGTTCCTCTTCTTGGGAAAGGAGATACACTCTTCCACGGGGAGGCACACTCCCTTCCTTGAGTGTTATCGTGCAGTCCCAGGGGCGATGCAGAGGAAGTTGGGAGGCCCTCACTGAGCTAAACACTTCAGTTAGGTCCCGGTAAGGTGGAGGAATATCTTGACTACTGGCCACGTTGGGGCTCTCTACGGTGGTAGAACACAGCACCACGGAAGCCTGAGGGAGCCGATTTTCGAGAGGCGTGGCCCAACCAGTGATATCCCCGGTGTGCCAGCTGAGAAGGGGTTTGTGTAATCTTAACCAAGGGAGACCTAGAGTGATGTCATGGGTTAACTCGGGGAGAATAAGAAAAATAATAAGCTCGGAGTGCCCCTGAATAGTGAGTTTTACGGGTGGAGTGTAGTGACGTATGTAACCCCCGCCCACAGGCTTGCCATCCAGTGCTTGCACTCTGCGAGGCTCTTCCAGCTCCCGTAAGGGAATCCTCATCCTTCTTGCCAGGGTCGGCCCCATCAGATTCCCCGACGCTCCCGAGTCCACTAGGGCAGAGACCCCCAGAGAAAAACGTTGATAAGAAAGCTTGGCAGGGATAGTGAGTAATTTGTCCACCAAGGAGCTACTCACCCGAACTCTGCCACCGCTCGGGTGAGCGGACTCCTTTGGTGGTCTCGTTCCTCCTATTTGCATCGGTTCTGCCGCCGTCTCCTCTGGTTCTCTCTCGAGGAATCTCCCTCTGGGCATGTTGCGCTCCTGCCCACCTTTCTCTTGCAAAAGTCTGCCATACGTAATTGCCAGACGAACCACCTCATTTAACGTACACGATTCCTGGCGACATGCCAGTTCCGCTCTTAGCTCCGGCCTTAGTCCTGTAAGGAATATGTCCACTAGCGCTGCGTCATTCCATCCGGTACCAGCCGCTACGGTACGGAATTCTAATGCAAATTCTGAGGCGGGCCGCGAACCCTGCCTCATGCTGAGCAAACTCCTCTACGAAGGAGGCATAATTCTGCAGTAGAGGAGACTCTCCAGATAGGAGAGCAGCCCCCATGTCAAGGCTCTTCCCGTGAGCCGCAAAATTACGAACGACACTTTCGCCCGTTCACTCACACCTTGCCTATCGGAAAAATAAATTTTGCATTGGACTAGGAATCCCTCACATCTTTCTGGGTTTCCGTCATATAGTTCGGGGGGTGCGAGGGGTAGCAGAGTTCGTTCCTGACTCTGAGCATTAGCACTCTGCGCCTGGAGAGAAAGAGCTTGAACGCATCCTGTTAAGGTATGCATTAAATTCTTGAGTTCTCCAATCTCTTGTTGCTGGTGTCCCAACAACCTACCTTGCGCGGATAGAACCTCAAGAGGCGAAGGTTCACTGCCTCCCGCTGGTCCAGGCTGCACATTCTGTAACGGTGGTTGGACAGCAGCGAGAGGCAACGGTTTTTGGTTAAAGTCTTTATTCTCCATGTCAAAAAGGATAACAAAAGGACTCAGGCACGATGGCAAAATGAATACAGAAAATAAAGGTAGGTAATGGAAAGGCGCATAAGTGTCAACAGGGCTGTAACGACGAAGGAACAGGAACAGTATTCTTGAAGGAATGTCGGCGCGAGGAATGTGCAGCATTGAATGACACAACCTGTGGGCTTAAGAAGTGCAGGGACAAATAAGGAACAGGTGATTAGTATGAAGGTGATTGTGATCTAGGGAGGGACGTGACTGTGAGGGGTGTGACGGTATGTTGCGTGTGAGCCTGCTGGGTTCTCCCTGGCTGAGCACGCGCCCTCTGTTGGGCAACCGGCTCCCTCACCGTGACATTAATTAGTTCTAATTACGAACTAATGTAATGTGTTTCTGATATTGTGCATGTTATTTGGAGATGATGTTCATCATATTTGTATTTGAATTGTGTGTGTATTTGTATATACACACGAATAGCACACAGCCATACTGATTCCCACAAATAAAACTGTTGAACTCATCCTGGCTTCAAGTGGTGTTCTGACGCACCAGGGTTGAACGCAGCAAAAGGGACAGACCAGTGATGAGTTCCCACCCCCTAACCCTAATCTTCACTACATTGTCGTTCACTACAACCGCCGCTGCCACCAATATGTAAGATGTGGGAGTTTAAAATAAACTCTAGCTTCCGAACAAAGGACGTATCCAACAAAAAAATCATCAGATATAAACTGATGTAAATTATATATTGCAAAAGTATTTTGAAACTACCAATACTGGCCATTATAATTTTTGATCGAGTTATATCTGTTGAATTTATGTGACATTACATGTATACCACAAAACCAAACACAATTAGAACATAAACCAAAGACACCTGCAGGAAAACAAGAAACAGACAACGCAGACAAACCAGGCATAGACACAGAAGACATCAGAAGAGAAGCAGAAGCAACCGAAGAAACAGAAGGAGACATGGAAGCGGACACAGGAACAAAACCAGAACACAAAGGGACACAAGACTGAGGACCACGAACAAGCCAACAAGAAGGGGGAAGAGCAACAACAGATAAAGGGCGACGACGTCCGGGGGAAGGCACAACAGGAGGACGAGTAAAAATAAAACCAACCAACTGCCATGCCACAGGCAATTGTATGGGGATAACGACAGGCATAGAGACAGGGACAGAGACAGACACTGGAACAGGGACAAAGGAACCAGGGGAGACAAAGGAACAAAGACAGGAACCAAAACTGGAATAGAAAAAACATACGAGCAAAAACAAAACCAGGGAATGGAGACGGAAAAAAGACAACACGACCAGAAGAAACCGAGGAAAACAAAGAAGAGGTTGACACCTTCTGTAACGCAGTAGGATTCGGGAGCGAATCCACTGCGAGGTTTTGCGATAAACAAACCCAAGAGCCTTTCCACAGAAAACTAAAGAACTAAAACCTCCGACAGTAGGACTGCAGGAAACGCACTGAAATAAAATACTACCGTAGCGAAGTACGGGGAACGGCCAGAGCGGCGCAGGAGTGAACGCACTCAACTGAAAGCGTGGTGACAAGACAAAAGGACAATTACCGATAAGAGAGGCTGACTGCATGTGCATGCGTATACCGTAGGGCAACAAACAACTCAGCAATGAAGACGAAATGGGGGGACACCACAGAATAGTGCATGGCATTTATAGGTTCTTTCAGTGTGTGGAACATAGCACTCATGACTGGACTGATATGTTTGGAACCAGTTCAGAGCAGTACCAGTTAGGCCAATCCAGTCAATTACATAGTTTAGCAGTAGTGGTTTACTGTGTCACAAGCATCACTGAGATAAAGAATAACCAGTATAGATAAGGTTCACACAGCGCAGCCTAAGATATTTCAGGATTTTGGTTAGTGTGGTTTCTGAGCTGTAATGAGGTCATATTTAGTTCATTACCATGTAAGTATTTTGAGGTTGTAAAGAGACTACCTTCTCAGCAATCTTCCCAAGAAATGAAATATTAGAGATCAATCTGAAATTGTTGAAGTTAGTGGGGCCTCAATTATTTTTTCTTAAGAAGAGACCTGATAACCGATCTTTTGAGACTCTGTGGATAGATTCCTTGTTTAAGTGAATGATTGACAATGTCTTTTTACAGTGTGCTGAAAGCTTGTTTAAAGAATTTGTTGGCAAGGTGTCTAGAGGACAGCTAGTAGTACTTAATAATGAGATCACATTTGTTTTAATTTAAAGTGTTTTAATGTCAATTTCTAAGAACTGAGATATGGTGCATTCTGGTACACTATGACCTATCAGGTCAATGGGGCTGTTGACCTTGAATAATGCTATTCCTAATGGAGGAGACTTTCCTACCAAAGAATTCAGGAAATTTAGCATGACATCATCATCACTGCAGACCCAGGCTTCAGTCAGAATGATGATATCCAACTCATAGTATTCAGCTTATTCAATTTATTTGCCCTATCATGTAGGCTATGTTAGCTAATGATCTATGTTATCTTTATTACATTTGTAATAAATACCTTGGGTTTTTTTTGCTTGGCTTTAAGATAAATAAGTATGATCTAGCGGGGCTGTAGTTACTTATGACCGTGCCACCTGCTGTTGCGTGCAACATAAATTGTAACCAAATACATTTTATATACATATACACATATAAATTGTGTAAAAGCTTGATGCATCTACTGGACTTGGAGCAAATTGTCAGGGTCACACAAATCAAATCAAGTTTCGTCACACACACAGTACAATGGGTATTGAAATGCTTGTCCGTAATAAACAAAATATACAATAGAGAGAATAACATAAAAAGGGGGAAGAATATGACAAAACTGCAATTTGCAAAATTCGGCAAAGCTATGATGGCTTCAAAAATAGAATTGTTAATATTGATTTTTGTCAATTTTAGTAAAATGCAAAGTAAATGAACAAAACTTAAACCTAAACCAAATAAATTATTTGGTGTCACAACCTTTATTTTTCATATGCGGTTGAGACTGCCTTGTAGTCATCTTTTGAATGGTGGGACAGGTAATGTGTCAATATGGATTTGGAATTACATGCTTGAAGTTGGCAAATCTCTAAGTAAATCACAAGCCTGAGAGCTTGGCTCAGTCAAGAAACTGGCTTGAAGTCTCTCTGGTTCCATAGACAATATTACACATCTTGGTGAATGCAATCTGTGTTTGCGCTAGGGCTGAAATGACTCAAGTAACTCAAATGTTAAAAATCATCAAATTCTTTGTATCAAAGCTTATTTTAACCCATCTAAGTGTAACACAGTGAGGTGAAGGCAGGAAGCTTAGATGAGAGCTGCATGAAAGAGAGGCGTTGCTTTATTCTTCGAAGTAATAGCACTTAACAAAAAACGAAACAAGATGAGACACAAAGTTAAATACATAAACATTAACAAGCAACAAGTGTAACCCATTGTAATGACTGGGGTACAGGAGGCAGAGAGGGATCCATGAGCAGGTATGCCGTTCAGTGTATTTAATGAATGCACGAGTCAGAGAACATACAAACCCCAAAGGGGTCTGGACAGGCAACGGCCCATGAGGACAAGGCGAGAGAGGAGTAGTCGTAGGGCAGTCGAGAGGTCAGAAAGCCAGGTAAGCAATAAACACAGGGCAGAGGTGCAGAAGGGTAATCCAAAGACGAGAGAGTAGTACACAACAAGCGGGGATCAGAGGCAAAAGGCAATCAGAATAGTACAAGTACAGAAGGCTCGGTAATGGCAACGAGAATCGAGGCAATACTTCGCACTGAAGCATGGGTAACCAGTCTTTTCATAGCTGAGCTAATTAGCTCAGCAGAGTTCAGGTGATCCTAGTATCCGGGTGATGGTGCCCTCTGGAGGTCCTGGGCGGTATGCTCCAACGGCGCCCTCTGGTGGTCCTGGGTGCCAACCGCACCCCTGACACCCATAACATTAACAAGACAAAGAACATTTAGGCATGTAGACATGGCCAAGACGATCTGCTGCAGATCAATCCTAGCATAATAATGGGGAAGAAAGGTGATTTATGTGACTTTGAAAGTGGCATGGTTGTTGGTGCCAGATGGTGTAGTCTGAGTATTTTATAAACTGCTGATCTATTGGGATTTTCACACACAACCATCTCTAGGGTTTACAGAGAATGGTACGAAAAAGAGAAAATATCCAGTGAGCGGCAGTTCTGTGTGCGCAAATGCCTTGTTGATGCCAGAGGTCAGAGGAGAATGACGATCTACAGCTGTCCTTCTCCTTACTTAAGGAGGATAGCTGTAGTATCTCACTGCTGAATTGTTTTAGCTCCATTTTGTGCGTTGATCAGCCACTTCCTTTGTCTCAAGTAATTTGGTGTCTCATCACCAGTATCTCTCTCTCGTTCTCTCCCTCCTTCCCTTCGTTATTCAAGTACTTTACTCCTGCGCCGCTCGCTGGACTCCCTCAAGTTTTCCTTCACTGTTATTTATCTATATTTCTTCTCTTTACTATGCATTGAGTTTTCTGCATCTTTTGAGTTTTTTGTTTTGTTTTACTCCCGTGCTGTTTCTACGGTTGAGCCCTCTTTTGTGAGCGAGTTTTTTCCGTGTTTCCTGGTTTTGTTATTTTGTCTGTTCTCCCGTTGGTTTCCCTTTGCATTAATTTTTTCTGTTTCATCTGTTCTCCTTTTTCCCCATTGTGTACAGTGGTTGTTTTTGTCATGCTACTTCTAGTTTCTTTTCTTTTTATCGTGAGTCGGCATTTGGGTTCGCCTCCGTTTCCATAAACCTCGCATTGGGTACAGCATGCATTGGGTACAGCACACGTGTCCCAGCGCGTTACAGCAAAAAAAGCAAAAAAAAAAAAAATTAGCAAGTGTGACAAATCATTGGTGAGTTTTCACCTTGACTAGGTCATCCATATGGTAGGATATGCAATGGTGGCTCCAATCATAATGGTGTTTTCACAGCATAGACTGGCTTCCAGTGATGCATGAGTGTGATCGTGTGCCTCAGGGTGAGACACTGTTAAATTCTCCAGGTAGGAAACTTCACTTCAATGTGTTTGCATCATTTGATCAAGTGGAGACTTGTGTCTGTACATTATTGACAGACTGTCGCTGTGCTTTCATGTGGAGCAGTACATAGCAAATTTAGGGAATATACAACAAGGAGAGTTCATCACTCACATGTGCTCATGTTTTCATTGTTCAATTTATGTACACTGAAGCATTTGTTCACACACCACATGTTCAAAGACGTTGCTCACAAATGGGTATTATGGGTATTTTTTTGGGCTAGAAAAAACAGACACTTTGTTTCTTGTCCCAGGCTTTTGAACTACACTGAGGGTAAAGTTCTGTAATTATAAGGACCACCTAGCAAATCTTCCTGAAGTATTGGGTCAACACATCCAGTGACTCCTTGACTATAATAGTAGATAGGTTAGGTAGTTGTGGTATTACAAAAATCAGATTTCCTAGCCAGCATGTTTGACAATAACCACTGGTGCTGCACACAGACTTGACCCTGGCTCAATGATCCTGTCCTTCAACATTTTTTGGATTTGTGCTTCAGTTAGTCATTTTTTTTATCGGGAGAGGTACAATCTGTGGGACATTTGAATAGCTTTATGTCCTCTGTGTTAATGACATGGTCGTCAATGAGGTATTACTTAAGTGTCCATCTCCACATTCCCCTAAAATACCCAATAGCTTGAATTTATCATCTGGCTCAAAGCAGGCACCATCCACATTGTCATTGAGAGGTAATGGTGGCACGTCAGTGCATTAATATTTACCCTTCAAAGTTATCCAATGAATAGTCATCATGCTCAATTTCATCAAAGGAAGGAGGCCCATCAGCCCTCACAGTGTTTTTGGAAGGAATATGAATTCCTACGATTAATGGGGACATGGAGGGAGGGGTGATGACTTAAATGCAGCAGAAATATTCCCCATGAAGTCAGTAGTCATTCATGTAGTACCAACAGGACATCAAAATGACAGGAATGAGAGTACCAGCAGCCACACTGAATGCATGCTCTGAGGAAGTGCTTATAGCACATAGTTAATTCAGGATGATTAGTTCCAAAATGACCTTAGATTAGACATTTCTATTTATTCTTCATATAAATGTGGCTTATTGCCTCATTCAAATTTTCCAGCTGCTCCTTGTCATCTGGCCTAAAGCCAAAATGTGCCCAAATTGCAGACATAACATTTGGCTTAGGAACTTGATTCGTGGCCATTGTTGAATTGCATAATGTCGACCAGCTAGTATCAACTGTATGGACACTTCCACATATTAGAGTTTGCTAAAAGAAATGCGTAAAACACTTAAAAACACAGTTTTAGCCTTTTGTGTCTGTGTGTGTGTATATCCAATTGACCAATGTCTTTAGATATCACATGTACTTAAGGAAATAATTAATAATGATCTCAATGATGGTAATGAGCTGAACCCTGTATATGACATGACAATATTGCATCAATGTGGAATTTGACACAGCCCTACTTGTACCACTGTGGTGTGTATGTTCTGTCAAATTCCAGGCAAATTATACCATTTCTTATGCAAAATGAATGAATTGTTCACAGAATAAATGCTTGCTGCAGTAAGAGAAATTACACAGTATAAACATAGTTAAACACAAAATAAAAGACAGCATAGTGACAATAACAGTAAATGAGTTATATTGCAGTTATATGTATTGATTTCAGTTTACCTTCAGAATTCTTTAAACACTAGAGCTCAGAACACACTCAAAAATCCATTGGTGAGAAGAGCTGAGAGCTGTCGAGAGATTTGTCCACTTTTTTCTTTTTTTTTTTTTACACACTGTAAAAGTGCATGAAAAGATAAGTGGCACGCCTGTATAGCACTTTTTACAACACGTTGTCACAAAGCAGCTTTACAATCGTATGGATCCAGATCCCTAATGAGCAAGCCAGAGGCGACAGTGGCAAGGAAAAACTCCCTAAGACCAACAGTACTATAACACACAGGGAGATAAACCTAGACACGACAGATGTATAAAGGACTTAGACGCAAAAAAGGGAAAGCACGACAAGAACACGGAATGGAGTAGACAAACTGAACACGCAAACCACAAGAGAACAAAGCATAAACACGAGAGTACACGGACCTAGGCTTTAGCAAACAGACATACGCAACTGCAACATGAACAACCGTAACATAAACACCATGACATACGAACAACGTGACATGCGAAAATAACCTACAAAGGACAAGAACCAGGAAGTATAAATACACAAACTGAAATGAGACACAGCTGACGAGAATCACAACGACGGGAAAACACAAAAAGGAAACCATGGAAACAGAAGACTGGGCGTAAACACGAAAAAGACGAAACCAAAACAGGGGCGGGAGGCGGAGCCCACCGTTACAAGGAGAAAGCTCTGCCTCCGGCTGTAGTCTTACAAATTTTTGGAACTAAGAGAAATCCTGCATTTTGGGAGCGCAGAAGGCGAGATGGATTATAGTATGCAATGAGTTCACTCAAATATTGTGGAGCAAGACCGTTTAATACCTTATAGGTCAGCAGAAGAATTTTAAAATCAGTTCAATATTTAACCAGAAGCCAGTGTAATGCCGAGAAAGTAGGACTAATATGATCGAATTTTCTAGCCCTAATTAGGACTATAGCTGAAGCATTCTGTACAAGTTGGAGTTTCTTTAGGGACTGTTTAGAGCATCCAATTAGAAGACCAATACAGTAGTGCACTCTTGACGAGACAAAAGAATGGATCAGCTTCTCTGCATAGCTAATGAAAGTAAGTGTCTCAGCTTAGCGATATTACATTAATGGAAAAAGGCAGCCTTACCCTTAGCAAAAAGAAGTTTATTCAAGTGTACTATAAGTATACTTATTTTTTTACTAAAACTGAGGAAGTATACTTGAAGGTTACTTTTTATAAACTATTTTTTAAATACTTAAGAATAGTATAGTGAAGTATACTTGGCTTATACTGAAAAGTATAAACAGAAGTCTAAGACTAAGTACATTAATACCCTTAGCAAAAATAAGTTTATTCAAGTGTACTATGAGTATACTTATTTTTACTAAAACTGAGGAAGTATACTTGAAGGTGACTTTTTATAAACTAAATTTTAGATACTTAAGAATAGTATAGTGAAGTATACTTGGCTTATACACAGAAGTATAAACAGAAGTCTAAGACTGAGTACATTAATACCAAGACTTACACTTGTATAATACTTACTATATCTTGCTCCAAGTGCATAATAAGGTCAAGTCAATGACTCATGCTTAACATTTAATGCAAATGTGCACTTTTTTCCTTTTATTTTCTCCAGTAAGGAAAAAATTTATATCATATGTATTTGTTTTTGAAATGTGTGAAATGTTTGAAAATATATCGAACTTGTTTTCAACATTCTGTCTTGTGATTTTGTAAATGCATCACACTCTTGTGTACATACAGTAAACTTTAAGAATACTGAGACGGCTCCGGACATACAGATTGACAAGCCCCGCCCACTCGTCAGCAGAGGTTGCTGGGAGATAGGCGAGAGAGACTGGAAATTATAAATAATCCGTTTAATGTGTGAGTTTGCATGTAGTTATTTTGCTGTTTTTAGTTATAAGTGTGTGGAGGATGCATATGTGTTTGTTCTGTGAGGAAAGCCGGGAGCACCCTCACTGTGATGTGGGTGCGGCTGGGTGAGGTAGTTGCCATTAAGGGCAATGAAGTATTCTGAAAAACCTACGTGGATCTATCAAAGTTCATTTTCTAGCTGAAATGAACTTCTCGTGTGAGATTCCATTCTTCACTGCCAGGACAATATTTTAAGGAATGTATTTCAAATTCTTAAATTTTAAGCTATAAGTAATATGCCAAGCAAACTTAAAGTGAACTAGTGAAATAACCAATGTTTAACAGTATACTTAAAATATACAATAAAAATAGACTAGAAGTATATAACAAGTACAATGGCAGTATATTGATAAGTGTACTTGTGGTATACTTTAAGCATACTAGAGGGATATACCAAGTACATAGATGAGTATACTAGTTTTATACTATAAAGTGTACTTTTAAAAACTTAAAATGAACTTTAAAGTATACTTTTATAAACTAGAAATGTTCCAATTTAGTCCGAAGAAGTATTAAATTGGTATACTTTCTAGTACACTTAAAGTATATGGTCTGTAGTATACTTGCTATACTTATACTTATACTTAAGTATACTTAATAAAATGAACTTTACGTATACTACTTTTTGCTAAGGGTAGTGACATTGCATATATGTGTATCAAATGAAAGATCCGAATCAATAGTGAAACCTAAGCTTTTTGTGGAAGATTTATGTGTAACTGAAAAGCCATCTAGGGTGAGAGGGATATCAGACCAATTGCTTCTAGCAGCTTTTGGTTCAAGAAGCAACACCTCAGTCTTATCGGAATTTAGAAGAAGAAAATTAGACGCCATCCAGTTTTATATGTCCTGGACGCAGTTCTCAATTTTGGGAATAGATTTGACATCATCCGGATTAGAGGATATATACAACTGAGTATCATCTGCGTAGCATGATGATTGTGATTGTGCCCAGCGGTAGCAAATACAATGAAAAAAGGTTCAGAGAAAAAAAGAAAAAAATTGGTCCTGCACCATTTTGTGCTGCGAGATGAAACAAATTCAGCAAAACTCTGGGCTCCAGTTTGTGAGGACAGATGAGCCTAGTTCCAAATAAAATTCAGGAAGTTTACATTGACAGCCGAAACCATGTCCAGAAAAAATGTTCGGGGGCCAGTTTTAACGTTTTAGAGTCAGTTTTCAACTTTAGGGCTTCCAGGGCTCTTCAATTGTGTAACAGTTTATTGTGTAACTCATTTTCTTCTGCTGACTACAGATTACATACATGCTCATACAATTGTGAGCTCCTTTTAAAGAAGCAGTGCAACTTTTTGGCACCTGGTTACAAGACACCTTCATACTCAAGTGCATAGCCTCTCCATCATACATCTCGTTGAGTCCCTGTGTGGTGACACAAGAACCTGAATGTCCTGGCAGAGCATTCTCAGGTCAATGGTGACACTAACATGGAAAAAAACTCATAAAACTGTACCTACTCCACATCAAAACTGTGCCACTATCACAGTATTAACAGTGTGCCACCCAGAAAATGACTGGTCAGCAATAGTCTTGTGGCTCTAAACTGTCCAGTAATGAGCTGTATGTCAACACGTGTTTTTTGTCTGTAATTTCCAAAATGCACTGTTGATATACTTTATTAGATGTACCTATTAAATGGTCAGTGAAATAAATCAAATCAAATGCCATGAAATTGTATCCCAGTGTTTATGGAAACCTGCACCTGTGACCACATGCCTAACATTGCTGGATAACAGGGCTTGAGTAGGTGCATTCCAGGCAGTCAGAAATTCCAGCGAGAGCAGAGGCTGTAATGGCTGGCTGATGCAAAGTTAGACCTTTTCCTTACATAAGGGACTTCATTGTTACTAGAGTTTCCATTGTTACCCAGTGTAATACATGTTAATATCTGTTCTGGAAAGTTGCCATCCATAGCAAAAATCTCAACATGAAAGATTACTGTTATTCAGTGGATGCCTCCAACCATAACCCACTTGTGGAAGGACATTCAGACCACCACAAACTGTAAGGACAAGACCAGTTCTGTCTGCACTGTAAGTGCTGACTCTGTACGACAAATGCTAAAAAAACTCTTTGTGAGATTTGATGCTGGCAATACTGAGGTAATAAAAAACAGCTTTGCCTTTAGCTTCAAATTCAATGTTGTTATTTCTACCAATTATGTGAGGGAATATACTACAAAGATCAGCACCCACATTGCTTCTACCTACAGATATCTTCTACATCTCACAGTATCCCTTGGTATAATCAGCACCAGTCTGGCTCGCATGAGCTACCATAATAACTGTACTAGAAGTTATTGACTACCCCCTAAGTGTGTTGTATTCATTCATGTATCATAATTCTTTCATCATGACCCTATTGGTCTTGGTCTTGGTCACTTAAACTTGATTAGTTAATCTTTTGGTCTTGATCCAACCTCATCTGGTCTTGAACACAAAGCTATTGTGTTATTTTTATATTAATTAAAAACGTGGCATCATAACAGTGTACACTTGCTGTTTGGCTCCTCTGCCTCTCCATTTTCTGCACAGGCAGGACTGCTGTATCTGCTGAAAGCAGAGGTGTGTGCATTTATATCATCGCTGCACAGTGTACCAATGCCGTAATTATCATAAGACACTGCTCACCTGATCTGTAGTTTCTAAACATAAAACCTGACCATTTTACTTGCAGCATACATTCACGAGGTTATTATTATTGCTGTCTATATTCAAGCTGTTGCTAATACTAATATAGGCACTTTTTCAACCATGCAAAAGAAATTCAGTGTTTCTGTCATAGCTGTGCTGCGGCCCCTACTGTTCCATCTCACTTCACCTTTCTAGAGTACTCAATGCCTGCACTCAATTATTGTTTATATATATATATTCTGTAGGACTGTCTTGCAAAGTCTTTCTTTCATTTTGCATACCTAGAGGACATCTTTGTGTTCCTGTCCGCTGATTACTGACAGTTGCTAAAAAAACGTTATAAGTAAGGAATCGGTACTTGTTATGTCCCAGTCTAGGTTGGGCACATAACAAAAGTGGTGAAAGGTGATGAACCAGTGTTATCTATGGAGATTGTGAGTCTGATAACGGCTAACCGAGATAAGCATCTACACAGGCGACGATGTGCGCGTAGTTTGTAGAAGTTCATATAAAGGTGATTTTTACATGGATATACATACAGTGTAGATATAAATGTGACACCCCACTTTGACGTCAGGTTGGCTAAGGTTGAAAGCCAAAAAAAAAGAATAACCCACACAAAACACAAATTAAACAGTCACCTACTCTACCTAGGGTGACATGAACACACAACATACAAACTCTATACAATATGTACAATCGCTCCAAAACCCAAAAGAAGAAAAGAAACAGTGGCGATGAAGCTTTCCAACAATACTACACAACAGTGCAACTTCACAACTAACTAAAGGGGATTAGCCAGGGTCTGACGTAGCACAAACACATGGACATAAAGCATAGCATACGGAAACAGAGCGACACCGATCAAAATGAACCACCACTATGGCTCAAACGACTGATCTGCTTCATAGTCGCTGTCTTCCGTGTTCCAACGGCATCCGCATTCCATTAATTTACGCTTTCTGGGTCTTTGCTCCCCGCGAGACACGCTCCCGAAAATCAGGTCTCCACCCCCAAACCTTTGACAGCGCAAACCAGCCTAGAGAGAGAGATGCTGAAACATACGCAGAACACAAAACACCACATACACATGGATGTAACAGTACTCCAGGAAATGTTAGTATTTTAGGGAAATTTCTGTCTGCGTTTAACCCATTCAGAGTGAACACGCATACCGCAAGCAGTAGGTATCCACCTAGCGTTATCGGCGCATCTGCTGGCGGCATTGGCACATCAGTGGCAAGCCAAACCATTTTCTAGGTGCTTTTTTTCTTTGTAGAAGCATGTAACCAGGATACGAGAACCAGATTAAATATGTAAACGTCGAATTAAACATCCATATACACTGCTCAAAAAATAAAGGGAACATTAAAATAACATCCTAGATCTCAAGGAATAAAATTTTCCAGTTGAAAATCTTTATTTTTTACATAGTGGAATGCATAGAGAACAAAACTGAACCAGGGTTTGTACCATCTTAGATATGATTTTTGTAACGGGTAGTGGTGAACAGCAGGAGGTGAGGGTTTTTTTGTTCAGCTATTTATTATTCATATTCAACTTAAATACTCAGGCTTAGAAGCAAACGGACAAGTAACTCAAAAACTAAGGCGGTCCTAATAGGAACGCAGGTCCGTAGGCTCCAGTGATGCTCGTCTGGGAGAAGAGGGCGCAGAGACGTCAGGGCAGCAGCTTCTCATCAGGCTTCTTGAATGTGCAGCACTGGACAGCAGGACCTGCGGGCTTAAATGTGCTTGAGGGACAGTGCACAGGTGTTAATACTCCGGTGATTGCGCCCGGGGTAGTGCAGTAGGATGAGGGGGTGTGCGCCTAAATAATAAGGGGGTGTGTCTGGTGCTCCGTGTGCTGGTGGGTGCCCTCTGGTGGACTCCCTGCCGTGTCACCGTGACAATTTTATTTTGATTTTTTATTTTGTATTTGTCTTCCTATTACTAATGACACCCAATGGAAGCATAAATCACCAGATCCTCATGCATAAAGTGTTTAAATAGGAAAGAGATTTCAATTATTCCATGGTGTAGTGATACACCAAAAAATCAGGGTGATAAACAGGAAAATGGAGATGACAAAACTAGAAAGAGAAAAAACACAACATACAAGACCTAGCATCGACTGATAGGAATACAACAGGTTTTAAATAGAGGTTTAAAGAGAGGATTAGAAACAAGTGAGGATCATAAAGGGGAGAATATCACATGAGAACGGGTCTGAGACAGAAACAGCAATAATATAACCACACTGTGCAGGAACCATGAGTTCTGAAATGCCAGAAAGAAAAACCAACTGAAGGCTGGCATTGTGCAGGAGCAGCTGTACAGGACATGGGGCAGAACCAGGAGCTGGGCCAGGAGTAGGTACAAAGCCAGACTGGACTAGGAATCTAGTCAGAAGCAGGCCCAGGAAGCTTTCCAACAATACTACACAACAGTGCAACTTCACAAATAACTAAAGGGGATTAGCCAGGTGCTGCCGTAGCACAAACACATGGACATAAAGCATAGCATACGGAAACAGAGCGACACCGATCAAAATGAACCACCACTATGGCTCAAACGACTGATCTGCTTCATAGTCGCTGTCTTCCGTGTTCCAACGGCATCCGCATTCCATTAATTTACGCTTTCTGGGTCTTTGCTCCCCGAGACACGCTCCCCAAAAATCAGGTCTCCACCCCAAACCTTTGACAGCGCAAACCAGCCTAGAGAGAGATGCTGAACATACGCAGAACACAAAACACCACATACATGGATGTAACAGTACTCCAGGAAATGTTAGTATTTTAGGGAAATTTCTGTCTGCGTTTAACCCATTCAGAGTGAACACGCATACCGCAAGCAGTAGGTATCCACCTAGCGTTATCGGCGCATCTGCTGGCGGCATTGGCACATCAGTGGCAAGCCAAACCATTTTCTAGGTGCTTTTTTTCTTTGTAGAAGCATGTAACCAGGATACGAGAACCAGATTAAATATGTAATATGTAATTGCATAATGTCGACCAGCTAGTATCAACTGTATGGACACTTCCACATATTAGAGTTTGCTAAAAGAAATGCGTAAAACACTTAAAAACACAGTTTTAGCCTTTTGTGTCTCTGTGTGTGTATATCAATTGACCAATGTCTTTAGATATCACATGTACTTAAGGAAATAATTAATAATGATCTCAATGATGGTAATGAGCTGAACCCTGTATATGACATGACAATATTGCATCAATGTGGAATTTGAGCACAGCCCTACTTGTACCACTGTGGTGTGTATGTTCTGTCAAATTCAGAAATTATAATACCATTTCTTATGCAAAATGAATGAATTGTTCACAGAATAAATGCTTGCTGCAGTAAGAGAAATTACACAATTATAAACATAGTTAAACACAAAAATAAAAAGACAGCATAGTGACAATAACAGTAAATGAGTTATATTGCAGTTATATGTATTGATTTCAGTTTACCTTAAAATTCTTTAAACACTAGAGCTCAGAACACTCAAAAAATCCATTGGTGAGAAGAAAGAGGCTAATCGAGAGATTTGTCCACTTTTTTTTTCTTTTTTTTTACACACTGTAAAAAGTGCATGAAAGATAAGTGGCACGCCTGTATAGCACTTTTGACAACACGTTGTCACAAAGCAGCTTTACAATCGTATGGATCCAGATCGCTAATGAGTGCCAGAGGCGACAGTGGCAAGGAAAAACTCCTAAGATGGCAGGAATTTAGGAAGAAACCTTGGGAGGACCAACACTCAAAAGGGAACCCATCCTCCATTGGGCGTCCCGCTAGCAGAAGTCCGCATTTATAGTTCAAGGAGCACGTAGGTATTTACATAAACTAAAATGAAGACTCAAACGAACGTGAGGGAACATATATGAAATATATTTAATAACACAACAACGTAACATAGACCAAAACAACGCACAACTACAAAGGAGAACCAAAGACGACAGAACAATAACTATAATACACTAAACCAATAGGGTGACCACCAATGAGAAACTTAACATGAAACTACGATACAGACAACACGCGAACACGGAAACCGACAAAAAAGGGAAAGCACGACAAGAACACGGAATGGAGTAGACAAACTGAACACGCAAACCACAAGAGAACAAAGCATAAACACGAGAGTACACGGACCTAGGCTTTAGCAAACATAGACATACGCAACTGCAACATGAACAACCGTAACATAAACACCATGACATACGAACAACGTGACATGCGAAAATAACCTACAAAGGACAAGAACCAGGAAGTATAAATACACAAACTGAAATGAGACACAGCTGACGAGAATCACAACGACGGGAAAACACAAAAGGAAACCATGGAAACAGAAGACTGGGCGTAAACACGAAAAAGACGAAACCAAAACAGGGGCGGGAGGCGGAGCCCACCGTTACAAGGAGAAAGCTCTGCCTCCGGCTGTAGTCTTACAAAATTTTGAACTAAGAGAAATCCTGCATTTTGGGGGCGCAGAAGGCGAGATGGATTATAGTATGCAATGAGTTCACTCAAATATTGTGGAGCAAGACCGTTTAATACCTTATAGGTCAGCAGAAGAATTTTAAAATCAGTTCAATATTTAACCAGAAGCCAGTGTAATGCCGAGAAAGTAGGACTAATATGATCGAATTTTCTAGCCCTAATTGGGACTATAGCTGAAGCATTCTGTACAAGTTGGAGTTTCTTTAGGGACTGTTTAGAGCATCCAATTAGAAGACCAATACAGTAGTGCACTCTTGACGAGACAAAAGAATGGATCAGCTTCTCTGCATAGCTAATGAAAGTAAGTGTCTCAGCTTAGCGATATTACATTAATGGAAAAAGGCAGCCTTATGACATTGCATATATGTGTATCAAATGAAAGATCCGAATCAATAGTGAAACCTAAGCTTTTTGTGGAAGATTTATGTGTAACTGAAAAGCCATCTAAGGGTGAGAGGGATATCAGACCAATTGCTTCTAGCAGCTTTTGGTTCAAGAAGCAACACCTCAGTCTTATCGGAATTTAGAAGAAGAAAATTAGACGCCATCCAGTTTTATATGTCCTGGACGCAGTTCTCAATTTTGGGAATAGATTTGACATCATCCGGATTAGAGGATATATACAACTGAGTATCATCTGCGTAGCATGATGATTGTGATTGTGCCCAGCGGTAGCAAATACAATGAAAAAAGGTTCAGAGAAAAAAAGAAAAAAATTGGTCCTGCACCATTTTGTGCTGCGAGATGAAACAAATTCAGCAAAACTCTGGGCTCCAGTTTGTGAGGACAGATGAGCCTAGTTCCAAATAAAATTCAGGAAGTTTACATTGACAGCCGAAACCATGTCCAGAAAAAATGTTCGGGGGCCAGTTTTAACGTTTTAGAGTCAGTTTTCAACTTTAGGGCTTCCAGGGCTCTTCAATTGTGTAACAGTTTATTGTGTAACTCATTTTCTTCTGCTGACTACAGATTACATACATGCTCATACAATTGTGAGCTCCTTTTAAAGAAGCAGTGCAACTTTTGGCACCTGGTTACAAGACACCTTCATACTCAAGTGCATAGCCTCTCCATCATACATCTCGTTGAGTCCTGTGTGGTGACACAAGAACCTGAATGTCCTGGCAGAGCATTCTCAGGTCAATGGTGACACTAACATGGAAAAAAACTCATAAAACTGTACCTACTCCACATCAAAACTGTGCCACTATCACAGTATTAACAGTGTGCCACCCAGAAAATGACTGGTCAGCAATAGTCTTGTGGCTCTAAACTGTCCAGTAATGAGCTGTATGTCAACACGTGTTTTTTGTCTGTAATTTCCAAAATGCACTGTTGATATACTTTATTAGATGTACCTATTAAATGGTCAGTGAAATAAATCAAATCAAATGCCATGAAATTGTATCCCAGTGTTTATGGAAACCTGCACCTGTGACCACATGCCTAACATTGCTGGATAACAGGGCTTGAGTAGGTGCATTCAGGCAGTCAGAAATTCCAGCGAGAGCAGAGGCTGTAATGGCTGGCTGATGCAAAGTTAGACCTTTTCCTTACATAAGGGACTTCATTGTTACTAGAGTTTCCATTGTTACCCAGTGTAATACATGTTAATATCTGTTCTGGAAAGTTGCCATCCATAGCAAAAAATCTCAACATGAAAGATTACTGTTATTCAGTGGATGCCTCCAACCATAACCCACTTGTGGAAGGACATTCAGACCACCACAAACTGTAAGGACAAGACCAGTTCTGTCTGCACTGTAAGTGCTGACTCTGTACGACAAATGCTAAAAAACTCTTTGTGAGATTTGATGCTGGCAATACTGAGGTAATAAAAAACAGCTTTGCCTTTAGCTTCAAATTCAATGTTGTTATTTCTACCAATTATGTGAGGGAATATACTACAAAGATCAGCACCCACATTGCTTCTACCTACAGATATCTTCTACATCTCACAGTATCCCTTGGTATAATCAGCACCAGTCTGGCTCGCATGAGCTACCATAATAACTGTACTAGAAGTTATTGACTACCCCCCTAAGTGTGTTGTATTCATTCATGTATCATAATTCTTTCATCATGACCCTATTGGTCTTGGTCTTGGTCACTTAAACTTGATTAGTTAATCTTTTGGTCTTGATCCAACCTCATCTGGTCTTGAACACAAAGCTATTGTGTTATTTTTATATTAATTAAAAACGTGGCATCATAACAGTGTACACTTGCTGTTTGGCTCCTCTGCCTCTCCATTTTCTGCACAGGCAGGACTGCTGTATCTGCTGAAAGCAGAGGTGTGTGCATTTATATCATCGCTGCACAGTGTACCAATGCCGTAATTATCATAAGACACTGCTCACCTGATCTGTAGTTTCTAAACATAAAACCTGACCATTTTACTTGCAGCATACATTCACGAGGTTATTATTATTGCTGTCTATATTCAAGCTGTTGCTAATACTAATATAGGCACTTTTTCAACCATGCAAAAAGAAATTCAGTGTTTCTGTCATAGCTGTGCTGCGGCCCCTACTGTTCCATCTCACTTCACCTTTCTAGAGTACTCAATGCCTGCACTCAATTATTGTTTATATATATATATTCTGTAGGACTGTCTTGCAAAGTCTTTCTTTCATTTTGCATACCTAGAGGACATCTTTGTGTTCCTGTCCGCTGATTACTGACAGTTGCTAAAAAACGTTATAAGTAAGGAATCGGTACTTGTTATGTCCCAGTCTAGGTTGGGCACATAACAAAAGTGGTGAAAGGTGATGAACCAGTGTTATCTATGGAGATTGTGAGTCTGATAACGGCTAACCGAGATAAGCATCTACACAGGCGACGATGTGCGCGTAGTTTGTAGAAGTTCATATAAAGGTGATTTTTACATGGATATACATACAGTGTAGATATAAATGTGACACCCCACTTTGACGTCAGGTTGGCTAAGGTTGAAAGCCAAAAAAAAAGAATAACCCACACAAAACACAAATTAAACAGTCACCTACTCTACCTAGGGTGACATGAACACACAACATACAAACTCTATACAATATGTACAATCGCTCCAAAACCCAAAAGAAGAAAAAGAAACAGTGGCGATGAAGCTTTCCAACAATACTACACAACAGTGCAACTTCACAACTAACTAAAGGGGATTAGCCAGGGTCTGACGTAGCACAAACACATGGACATAAAGCATAGCATACGGAAACAGAGCGACACCGATCAAAATGAACCACCACTATGGCTCAAACGACTGATCTGCTTCATAGTCGCTGTCTTCCGTGTTCCAACGGCATCCGCATTCCATTAATTTACGCTTTCTGGGTCTTTGCTCCCCGCGAGACACGCTCCCCGAAAATCAGGTCTCCACCCCCAAACCTTTGACAGCGCAAACCAGCCTAGAGAGAGAGATGCTGAAACATACGCAGAACACAAAACACCACATACACATGGATGTAACAGTACTCCAGGAAATGTTAGTATTTTAGGGAAATTTCTGTCTGCGTTTAACCCATTCAGAGTGAACACGCATACCGCAAGCAGTAGGTATCCACCTAGCGTTATCGGCGCATCTGCTGGCGGCATTGGCACATCAGTGGCAAGCCAAACCATTTTCTAGGTGCTTTTTTTCTTTGTAGAAGCATGTAACCAGGATACGAGAACCAGATTAAATATGTAAACGTCGAATTAAACATCCATATACACTGCTCAAAAAATAAAGGGAACATTAAAATAACATCCTAGATCTCAAGGAATAAAATTTTCCAGTTGAAAATCTTTATTTTTTACATAGTGGAATGCATAGAGAACAAAACTGAACCAGGGTTTGTACCATCTTAGATATGATTTTTGTAACGGGTAGTGGTGAACAGCAGGAGGTGAGGGTTTTTTTGTTCAGCTATTTATTATTCATATTCAACTTAAATACTCAGGCTTAGAAGCAAACGGACAAGTAACTCAAAAACTAAGGCGGTCCTAATAGGAACGCAGGTCCGTAGGCTCCAGTGATGCTCGTCTGGGAGAAGAGGGCGCAGAGACGTCAGGGCAGCAGCTTCTCATCAGGCTTCTTGAATGTGCAGCACTGGACAGCAGGACCTGCGGGCTTAAATGTGCTTGAGGGACAGTGCACAGGTGTTAATACTCCGGTGATTGCGCCCGGGGTAGTGCAGTAGGATGAGGGGGTGTGCGCCTAAATAATAAGGGGGTGTGTCTGGTGCTCCGTGTGCTGGTGGGTGCCCTCTGGTGGACTCCCTGCCGTGTCACCGTGACAATTTTATTTTGATTTTTTATTTTGTATTTGTCTTCCTATTACTAATGACACCCAATGGAAGCATAAATCACCAGATCCTCATGCATAAAGTGTTTAAATAGGAAAGAGATTTCAATTATTCCATGGTGTAGTGATACACCAAAAAATCAGGGTGATAAACAGGAAAATGGAGATGACAAAACTAGAAAGAGAAAAAAACACAACATACAAGACCTAGCATCGACTGATAGGAATACAACAGGTTTTAAATAGAGGTTTAAATAGATGATTAGAAACAAGTGAGTATCATAAAGGGGAGAATATCACATGAGAACGGGTCTGAGACAGAAACAGCAATAATATAACCACACTGTGCAGGAACCATGAGTTCTGAAATGCCAGAAAGAAAAACCAACTGAAGGCTGGCATTGTGCAGGAGCAGCTGTACAGGACATGGGGCAGAACCAGGAGCTGGGCCAGGAGTAGGTACAAAGCCAGACTGGACTAGGAATCTAGTCAGAAGCAGGCCCAGGAGGTGGTCCAGGCACCAGGTCATGAACATGATCAGGAGACAGGTCAGGAGCTGAGATCAAACTATAAGTGGCAGAAGAGGCCAGATTAGGAGCTGAGCCAAGAGCGGTCAGTGTCCACAGCCAGCTTGTGAGCAGCTAAAGTTCATACCTGCACATGGTGGCATGCAGGTACACAAAGACAGCTGGCATGTCAAGGAGTCCACATGGCAGCAGGCCTATGACGGGGGTTGGGGCACATGGGGTTCCAGGAGTTCTTATGGAGGGGATTTGTGATGGAATTGGGTAAATTGGATGGAATTGGGTAAGCATCTCACAGAGTAACACAGAGTGTATGATCAATTACCAAAGATGTTAAGGTCTGATGCATTTACCTGTGCTTTGAAATGAAATGACAGTAATGGGAAGAAATAGATGTCTTATTTGTTCTATTTGTAGGTATTTTTTATTTGGTTGCTTACCAGTGAAACTGTACATTAATGTTGCTTACTTTTGTGTATCTTTGTTTATCTGTGTATGATCACATATAGTCTGGGTTTACAGAAGGCTTGCATTAAAGGATTACCATAAATTCTTCCCTCTGTAAATATGAATCACACAGATGAATCTACAAACACCTTTCTGGAATTGAAATGAAATCAAAAGGATAGTGCTTTACAAAAACACATGTTCAGCAAAAACATTTATGGATTGCTTTTGCAACTGTCACTAGATGTCCATTATAATTATGCTCCAAGTGAATGAAATTCCCATGAATTGTCCATGGTAATAGACCATACATTGCAGTTGATAGATATTTTTGTAACATGCTGGTGGCATAAGATAAAGGGAGACAAAGCACACCAATACTGTTTTTATTGTGAGTCTTGCTGGCTCTGTTGAAAGGGTTCCTTGCAAAGCCCAACAAAATTCCAGATGCACCAGAACCATTATCAGTGGAGCTACTACCACCAGGCACCAAATGCAAAGCACCAAAGGAATAGAATACTGTACCAGTGTTCCTGGGTTCTATCACTGGCAAAACCATTTTGGGCTGTGACTGACTTAGAGGAGAGCCTTCAGGGTGTGTGTGTGTGTGTGTGTGTGGGGGGGGGGGTGCTCCCCTGTTCAAGGAATCAGATAAGTAACAAGTGCTACAAAAGCAAAGAGAGCCAGCTGCATACAAAAACGAACAGTCAGCCCACACACCACTCCCCCCCTCCAGGAAACTCAGCTAGAAAAGGTACAGCTGGATAGATACCGGGACAGAAGAAAGGGAACTGAGTACAGGCAGGTGGCTGAAGGATAGGAGTCACCAGGAGATGGAGGGACATCAGCTGTCACCACAGTTGAGTCCCACTATATCAAAGCCACAAGGGTTTAGAGGAGGCAAGGCCTTGGGGTCCGGCTGCCGTGAACTATGGGCCAGCTGTGAAGGCCTTCTGAGCCTTCAGGGCTGTGAGAGAGAGCAGTTAATATGCCTCTGTGATATGCCACTTTACAAGCACAATGGACTGGTGCTCTACTGATATGTCGCTATTTGTGATACTGCTTGTTTGAAATTGTGTATTCTATCAGAGAGGTTGAGATTCAATGTCTAAACATTTAAATAAGAATGTAGTATCTACAATACCATCAGTTTTATTTAATATACAACAATATACTGTAGATACATCTTGGCTGATGAGAGTGCCAGTGGAGTCCTGTAGTTTTTTCATTATTGTTGTTTTGTTTTGTTTTTTGTTGGAGAGGACTTGGTTATGTCCTTTAGAGGCACGACTGGCCTTGTCTCAACACTCTGGTTTGAGGTTTTTCTCACTATGTAGCTGGTTATTTGATTAACATGGCAAATCTCAACACATCCTCTTATTCTTTACTCTTCCTCTTGCTCTCAGGTTGTTTAGTGCTATATTAGAGCAGGCCACAAAAGGGGATGGAGGAACGCCAATCGGAGGAAAAGCAGCAGGATTTGATGTGAAGGCCCTGCGTGCATTCAGAGTGCTGAGACCTCTACGATTGGTGTCTGGAGTGCCCAGTGAGTAATACACAAACAAAACAGCCCCACGCTCCTAAATTGAAGGGAGTAAATTGAGGTGAGTAACCCTTTGAAGGATTAGTGTACACACAATGCATCCAAGATATTTCATAATCGAAGGCCCCTGCCCAGATGCAGCAGTGCATGCAGATGCACTCAGCACTCTCCAAATGGACAGATTAATGTTTTTGCGGTCACATTTCTAGACCATGTCCAGCTGTATGCTCTGTCTGTGTAGCTGTAGCTGAGGTGTTATAAAGCACCCCAAATACCTTTGTGAAATAAAATTAACCTTATGTTCCTGTATGTTTCCAGGTTTACAGGTGGTGTTGAATTCCATTATCAAAGCCATGGTTCCCCTGTTGCATATCGCCCTGCTTGTGCTCTTCGTCATCATCATCTATGCCATCATTGGCCTGGAGCTCTTCATGGGAAAGATGCATCGTACATGCTTCTTCATCAGAGATGGACAGAGAGGTCAACTCCATGCCCACTGCCAAATTGCATTATTAACAAACTTGGAGCATTACAATATGCTATCAATTCTCTCAAAATCATATACAATGTTTTCTCAGTCACACTTAAAATACAACTTTGCAAAAAACACAGATAGAATCAGCAGTTTGAGAAGTTATAGATCTTATGAATAAACCAGCTGTAACATTCAGGGTTTTGAAGCAGGACGCCACAGAGCTACTCCAACACATAACGTTTATTTCACAATTAAATTACTTTAGTAGCGTACAGCAAACACGACTGGACATTCAAACACTTCCAAACAAAGACGCGCACAGGACACTGCTTAAACACACATTAAATGGGGAACACTATCCCCTTGTGATGACGAGACGAGCCACAGGTGAGACTGATGAACACACCCACACCGGCACACACCCACAGAACTACACATATGGACGTAGACGACATAAACACACGCCCAAAGGGAGGGGTCCAGGAGCGTCACTGTGACACCAGCAAAACAAGTTCCACTGGTAACTGGAATTCAAGAGAGATCGAGAAGACTAAGTTCCTTGTTGTCCTTCAGGGCCTGTTAGGAGTAGGAAGTGCAATATAAGCACAGAATAAATAATATTGGTGTGTTCAATATGAATATTGATATTATTATTGTTATTATTATTATTATTATTAGACATGAATTCTGGGGAGATTAACTATTTCTTTTTTTGGTATATCCTGGCAGCATATATTGTTTTTGTGCAGATGAGTGAATGAGATAAATCTGAATATGTATTGGCCTTACCCTAGGTGCTATAGCTGAGGAGAAGCCTGCACCCTGCGCCCCAAACTCATCGGCCCATGGGCGGCACTGTTCCCCACCCAATATCACGCAGTGCTACGTGGGATGGGAGGGGCCAAACGACGGCATCACAAACTTTGATAACTTTGCATTCGCCATGCTGACAGTGTTTCAGTGCATTACTATGGAGGGCTGGACCGACGTCCTCTACTGGGTGGGTTTGGTCTGAGCCTGGATAAAATTACACAGTATAGCACATAATGCATATCACACAATAACAGCACTAGAGCAGAGGGCTATGTGCCATTCAATTTCAGTATAGATGGTCAGGGAGATGTGTTACTATATTGTTTCGCAAGAAGGCAAGCTAGGACTTCAGTGATACATAAGCAGACTTCTTTCTCATGAGATCTAAGATTTGATTTGATTCTAAACTAGTGAGTGTGTGTTTGTTTGCAATATGTGTGTTGCTTAAATTGAAAGGTGGGGTAGTTTGAGTTGTTCGCAGACTATTTCAGTCTATGACAAAATTGTGGAGAAAAACGCATTCACTCTGCAGAAATATAACTGTGGGTATCTATGGTTTTATCATAAAAATTACAAACAAAATCTATAGCTAGGGTTACATCTGCCTTTTTAATGAGACAGTATATGTGATCATAGCAGTATGCTTACATTTGTAGGCATGAACACTCTTGAAACAAATCTTAGAATTAAAAATTCACACATGAAATGGTTCTGGATCACATTTGATTGCCCATAAATCTGAGTGCAGTCTAAATATTGTGAACATCCATGAACCATGTCCAGTGCTGATGTGAGAACTACCAGTCTGGCTTGCTTAGTCCAAATAGAGAAGCTGTGACCATCATCCAGTGCATGTCTGTGAACAACCCCAGAGACGAAGTATGATACATCCGCAGAGTCCATATTTCTTTCTCCACTGAGACCATGAAAGCAGAAAATAATATCACTTGTCTATAGACTTCACACTTGTGCTGTGCTCAGCCACATGTATTTGTTACAAATATTGCTCAAAAAAGACATGAAAAGACACACAAGAACAAAAGATTATCTCTTGCACAGAGTGCCATTTTGTCTACAGAAAAATACTTTACATAAAAATATCATGTGAATATGTCAGTATGAGATTGTGCCAGTCCCACTTACTGAGATTACATTGAAAAAACATGTCAATCCCTGGCCACACAACATTCTGCTTCCATTTTGATTTTTTCCCATGTGTTATTTTGTGAAGCAACAATTTTAACTACCCCACACTTTCAACCGCCATCAACCCCCTCCCTCTGACCTAATTGTTCTTTGCTTCTACCTGGGCTGCTCCACTCATGTAACAGTACTAAGGCTCAGACCTTTTTAGTTTGTTTTATGATTTAAGCAAATCAGATTTTTTTTTTTTTTACAATAATCTCACATTATTAACATTGCCAGGTTTTATCTCTTGATTCTGTTTTAAGGTATCAGTCATAAGAAGTTTACTAACGACATGGGTGTTCTCCTCTCCTCCATGATAGATAAAGGGTCTATTCATTGCTTTATGAGATCTCTTCATAGCTCTTTAAGAAAATCACCTGTAAAGTGAAGAATCATTCTTGGTACAGCAATTTTCGACTCAGTTCACATCAAGAGCTCTCCAAGAGCAAGTGTGCTGTTCAAGTCATTGTTTTCTAAGTGTCCCTAAAGTAGTTGCTTAAGGCTTTTCTCTTATAAGCTTTTCTGCCTCTTGAGTTTCTTGCACCCCATCCCAACCAAGCCCCCCCCTTCCCAAACTCTTCTACCACCCCTTTTTCGTAACTGAGCTTCCTTCCTCCTTCCTTCAGATGCAGGATGCTATGGGCTATGAACTTCCCTGGGTCTATTTTGTCAGTCTGGTCATCTTTGGATCCTTTTTCGTTCTAAATCTGGTTCTGGGGGTGTTGAGCGGGTAAGCAACTTGTACACGCATGTGTTGTCTGTGTGTGTGCTATGCTTTTTGTAGTCTGTGAACAACCTTTGAAAGACAGTGAACCTTGCAACAGGTATCCTCCCCAAGGAGAAAGGACTAAGAGGCAGAGAAAGAGGCAGAGGACACATCATTCAGTGAAAAGACAAGCCCATTATGATGTTTTGAGTCATTTGCTAATTGTCCTTCCCCCTCTGTCTCTCCATCTTCATGTCTCATCTCTTGTTCGCTCTCTCCCTCTGTTCCCAGGTAAATGACGCTGTAGGGAACTCCTGGCCCTGGCTTTATTTTGTTACTCTAATCATCATTGGCTCATTTTTTGTTCTTAACTTGGTTCTGGGGGTCCTGAGCGGGTAAGAGACAGACGGACAGACAGACGAAATAGGGTTGCTAATTAGGGTCAATTTTTATTCAAGAATTTGTTAGTTAATCTAATAAATCATGCTAAGACAATATAAAATTTACAAGAAAAAGTCAAAGGAAGCAAATTCATCCAGCACTAACAAGAAAAGTTCTACTGGGACTGTTGCTGATGTTACATATGTTAGAAAGATAAACACATGGAAGGTTAGGTGATCTTGAGGAAGGCAAGGTTAGCTTGAATTTCTTCTGGAAGCAGGGAGAAACATAGGGGTACCAGAGTGAAATGTTGTTGTGAAATGTACTGTACACCCTGAACAATGAGTGGGCCAAGACCTAAACAGATTTTGGTTTTGAAAATTTGCCAGATTAGTACACAGTTCAGGGTCTTTGTAAGAAGAATGGTCATTATTTGAGGTTCAGAATAAAAGCCTGAATCTTGGGATTGAAGCATTATACATTTGCATTTGGCAGATGCTTTTATCCAGAGCAGCTAATGTAATTTCATTGTATGACAGTAAAAAAAAAACAATCCCTGGGAGATGAACCAATGACCTTGGTGTCACTACACTTTGTTCTACTAGCTAATATGGAAACCTAGTTGCGTGATTGTATACTCTCTTCACTCAGCCACATTTGAACATAAAAATTGTAAATTACAAAATGACTTCCTGTACATTGCGGGCAAACTCAGGAGTCAAGTGTGAGTTGACAGGTCTGTAAATTAAGCATATAATTTGAGGATTCCCTCACTTCACATACATTCAGGATTTAATTATAGGTTACTTGTAACGGGTTTAGGCAGACAGCAGGAGGCAAGGGTTGCGAGCTTTGTTGTTTATTCTCATCCATGGCTTGGTCAATATTATACTCAGAACAACGGCAATAAAGCCTAGAATTATAAGAAAAGAAAGAAGAGAACCTGTAGAGTAGCGACGTCGTTCAGAGCAGCAGGAACATTCCTTGGTGAGTTCAGCGCAGGCTGGATCCTTCCAGGTTGGGCCAATGTGCAGCACTGAACGACAGGACCTGTGGGCTTAAATAATAATCCCGGGGAGATGCATAGGTGTCAGTATTCAGGTGATAAGGAAGGTAGGAGTGACAGGGTCTGAGTGGGTGTGTGTGAGCGCCAGGTGAGGGAGTGTCTAGTGCGAGGTGCTCTCGCGGGTGCCCTCTGGTGGCGATCCCGCCTTCTCACCGTGACATTACTGATGACCACAGACATATTTGGGTCAATAAATTGGGTGAAATAATCTGCAGCAACTATGACTCTTGTGGTTTTAATCCCTCAATTTCACAAAATGTGGTTCAAAGCCATTAATTATTGCTCTGATCAAGAAAGTGCATGGTGTTTTCTGTCTGTAGTCTAGCTGTGGGGATTGGAGGATTTCTGCCTACAGCTAGATTGTTACAGGCTAGGCTCGTCTGTTGAAAAGGAATGGACATCCTTATGCTAAACATTCAGTTTTTTGCCCAATGAGTTTTTTCCCAAATAATTACAGACATTAAGTCTGTTTAATTAATAATTAAGACTGACTCCATTTTCATTGATAAAGTTATATGTTGAGTATTTGATGCTCTAGAAGTTTTTGACATTTTGATGATTTCCCACGATTCCTAAAACTTCAATTTCTAAAAATAAAAAAATTAAAATAAAGAAAATTAGCAACCCTAATACAGACAAACTGATCTCTTTCTGCACATGTTGTACTGCTGTATCTTCTTTTCTTATTATCTTTATAAAAAGCTTCTTTCCCTCCTTATAACAACTAGCTGGTAAAAAAGATGAGGCAAAAACAAAACCTACATTCATTAAATTGAGACAAAGAGTGTGGGTGTGTGTTAGCAGTTGGCATTATAAACCACTGGCCTTCCCAATAAATAACTTGTGAACTTGTGAATGTGAAGTCAATAAGCAAGTTTTAAATCTCCGTTTTAAAATTGAAATGCAAATTAATCATTAACATAAGGACACAGATGAGATGCAATAAAAATAGTGACTTGATTATTACTGCATTTTTTTCTTTTTTTCAGATCATTAATAATAAAATAGATTGATCTATTAATCTGAAATTCATCTTTATTAATATGCTATAAAAAAGGCAGTGGATTTTTCAGCTCTTATTTAGCAACATGTCTTACAGTTTCTCATGTTTCAGTTCCAACTACCATTTCATCATTTAATCATTTCATTATTTCTCTTGGCAAATGTGTAATGATGTTTTTAATATGTATCTTCTCTTATCTTATTTTTCTTCAAAGCTCCGATTAACTAACAACCAGACTATAATGTGTCTTTGTCTATGATGAATGTTCTGAAATTTTGCTAACCTGTAGTTACGTGTTTATGTGTGTGTGTGTGTGTGTGTGTGTGTGTGTGCGTGTGCTTGCATGTGTGTGCATGAATAGACATCAATAGGATGGTATATTTGTATCTGTGTGTTGGTGCTGGGTGGTAGTTGTGTATGAACATGTAACTTGTGCAGTTGTGCATATACTGTATATTGCACAAATGGTCAAATGATTATCTTTTTCCTCTCCCGTCATCTCTGTCACTCAACCTACCTGGCTCAGAGAGTTCTCTAAGGAGCGCGAGAAGGCGAAGGCTCGTGGAGACTTCCAGAAGTTACGTGAGAAACAGCAACTGGAGGAGGACCTGAAGGGCTACCTGGACTGGATCACACAGGCTGAGGACATTGACCCAGAGAATGATGATGAGGGCCTGGACGATGACAAACCCAGAAACCGTGAGTATTGGATTGGTTGGATTCAAATAAATAAATATGTGTACACAAAGATGTGTGTTTGTGTGTGTGTGTGTGTGTGTGTGTGTCTGTGTGTGTGTAGGGGTTTAGGCATCTATGTGCTAGGGAGTTGTAGTTGAGGGTATGTGTTTTTCTTTTTTTGCACTTTTAGATTCCTTTTTAGACTCCTTAAAAGCACTAAGCACACCAATTTGTTGAATAACAATTCTGCAACTAACCCATTGAGCAGATCTGTTATTTTTTTGTCTGTAGTTAAATGTAGTTAGGAAAATTCAGGCAGAAAGAAGGAAGAAATTGTAGCCTTGACCAAAGAAAATAATTAAAGTTTTGATGTATAGCTCAAGATAGAAAGCTAAAATCATATCTTAACTTAAAACGTAGCTAAAATGTCAGAAAAATGATAAGAAATTTGCTTTTGTATTACACTGAGAAATTATGTCCAGTGAAAAAAGGCATATCACAGTCATTAAGACAAATCAGTATTTTAGTGTTAGAACTTTCTCATGGACAGACTGAACTTACAAATATGTTGGAAATATAAGTGAAGGTTGATGTGGAAATATCTTGGGTCAGGAATTTAATCAAATTTTTAGTTAGTTACTTTTAACATGACAGAAGCAAGTGTCTGGGGAAAAAGGAAAGGATATGGGTGCAAGTTTCTGAGCTAAAGGCATTTAATTGAAAATGAAACCATGACAACTCACATGTTAAACAGATGAGTTTTATATACTACTCACAGAGATATTTGGCTTTCAGGTGAACTTTGAGGATGAACCTAAACTGCACTCTGAACTTAATGTGACCTTCTCTAAACTTTTGAAAGCACATGTCCAACTGTTAATTTTTTTTCTAACAAGAAGCATAATGGCAAAAGTCACAACAGGTGATTGATCCATGAATCAATCAATAAATGTCCGGGTTCAGTTAGAATGAGTATTTATAGAGCAGAAAGTCACGAAACACAACCAGGAACAACGATCGCCCATTCAACAAGGGAAACAACTAGAAATAGGTGGGAATGATAATAATGAGGCAGGGTTACAAATGGCATGGTAGTGGCAGGAGAAACACATAGAAACATAGACACATGGCTAGAAGGTACATGTAAAAGGTACGCTTGACAGGTGGGGGTGGGACTAGCCATGACAATATTTAGTAGTACCCAATGTTCTCGAAAGAAAACTGACAAAGAGCTAATTGATCAACATGTAATACTGATCAGCACACAATACTCAAAATATCACACTATTGTCAGACCTTGAATACTGTTTCCAGTCTGCGTACAAGCGCTCATCCCACTGCAGTATGTGTCATAGTAAAACATTTCCTGTTTATTTTTAGAAGACCTTTTAGAAGAACAGTTACCATAGTTGAAGCATCCTAAAATATGCACATAAAATATCAGGATATGGGTATTCTTAACCCTAAAATGCATAAAAATCAGCTGTGTATACATTATTAGAATACACTTTAAATGTACAAAACAGATTCCAAAAAAGTTGTGACACTACTGGACCCATACAATTTGTAAAGCTGCTTTGAGACAACATGTGTTGTAAAAAGCGCTATATAAATAAAATTGACTTGACTTGACTTGACACTAAACAAATTGTGAATAAAAACTGAATGCAATGATGTGGACATTTAATATTTTATCCAGAGTACAACACAAATCACAGATCAAAAGTTTAAACTGAGTACATGTAACATTTTAAAGGAAAAAATGTTGATTAAAAATTTAAGTGTCAACAAATCCCAAAAAAGTTGGGACATGTAGCAATAAGTGCCTGGAAAAAGGAAATTGAGCCTATAATGAACAGCTAGAAGACCAATTAACACTAATTAGGTCAATTGACAACATGATTGGGTATAAAAAGAGCTTCTCAGGGTGTCAGTGTCTCTCAGAAGCCAAGTTGGTAAGAGGATCGCTGTGCGTAAGGGTCAAGGCGGTAAAACTCTACTGGATGCTCGTGATCTCCGGGCCCTTAAACGTCACTGCACCTCAAACAGGAATGCCACTGTCAAGGAAATAACAGAATGGGCTCAGGAATACTTCCAGAAAGCATTGTCAGTGAACACAATTCACCGTGCCATCCGCCGTTGCCTGCTGAAACTCTACAGTGCAAAGAGGAAGCCATTTCTAAGCAAGCTCCACAAGCTCGGACGTTTGCACTGGGCCAAGGGTCATTTAAAATGGAGTGTGGCAAAATGGAAGACTGTTCTGTGGTCAGATGAGTCACGATTTGAAGTTCTTTATGGAACACTGGGACGCCATGTCATCCAGACCAAGGAGGACAAGGATAACCCAAGATGTTATCAACTCTCCGTTCAGAAGCCTGCATCATTGATGGAATGTAGTTGCATGAGTGCTTGTGGCATGGATAGCTTGCATGTCTGGAAAGGCACCATTAATGCAGAGAACTATGTTCAGGTTCTAGAACAACATATGCTCCCATCTAGACGTCATCTCTTTCAGGGAAGACCCTGCATTTTTCAACAAGATAATGCCAGCCCACATTCTGCAGCAATCACAACATCGTGGCTACGTAGGAGAAGGATCCGGGTACTGAAATGGCCAGCCTGCAGTCCAAATCTTTCACCTATAGAGAACATTTGGCGCATCATAAAGAGGAAGGTACGACAAAGAAGGCCCAAGACGATTGAATAGTTAGAGGCCTGTATTAGACGTGAATGGGAGAGCATTCCTATTTCAAAACCTGAGAAACTGGTCTCCTCTGTCCCCAGACGTCTGTTGAGTGTTGTAAGAAAAAGGGGGGGATGCCACATAGTGGTAAAATACCTTGATCAGCTCTGCCATCATTCTCTCTCTGGTTGATCTTCACTGAGGTTAGACCTATTTAAGAGAGGGTCCGCCATCTTTCCCTCTCTGGTTTTCTTTATTGAGAGCACGCGAACTCTGGTACGACTAACGGCAAACAGCTGAAAGTCGTATTACTTAATTAACGAGCCCAGGTAACGGTGTAATCCAACAAACGACTGATCAAAGTCGCCACAGCAACAGATTCACCGACTTACTTCTATCAAGCTTGCTAACGCAGCCACACGGACTGAAACAAAGGCGATCAATTCCCTGTCGTTAAACCGTGGACGAGACTCACATTACTGGACTTCATATCCAGAAGGACGATTCCCAGGACACCTGGACTGCGTCGCTTTTATCAACGGGGAACCTGTGGTTGAAATTCCCTCCCAATTCCTGAGGAATTCAGTGAGGACGACTGAAACCATCCAAAATCCTCAACATGTGAGAGTCTAACCGCTGGGCATAGTTTAAAAAGGGCATAGTTATTTAAACTGTAGACTTAACCCAAGTTTCAGTTGACATTCTGTGTTTTTATGTTCAACTTTATTTAATCAACATTTGTTGATACAATGTGCTCTGTGCTGTGCATGCGATCTGTCTACTTTATAACTGATATAGTCTTCCCCATTCTCAGGCACATCACATTAATCACATTAAAGCCAGCGCCATTATCCTTTGTTCTGACCACGTTAGAATAAACCAGCTGAGCTCATTAACATACAGCCACGCTGCTCTACTGTTTAAAGTCGGCGCCATTTTAGTTGCTTTGTTCTCCATAGGAGAACAGAGATTACAACTCCCGCCTCCTCACACGCGCACGCCCACACAAGCGCGCGCACACATTTACTCTCACCCTTTTACACATTCACACACACTAGGTGCCGAGTCTTCACTGTAAATATACTGATCCCTGTTGATGCTGTTTGCTTAGAATAGTTGGTTTTAAATAAATATATTGTTTATTTTCACAAATTTGTCTGTGTGATGTCATTCAAAAGTGGTTGCTGCCAAAACCTCCAAACAATTCATAGTTAAATCCTTCAGATACCAAACCATTAGTTACCTTTAGTTGAGAACTAAATGTTGTGGTTCTGGTATAATTAAAATATGAGACTGTTTCTAAATTAATGAGATTGATTCTAAATTAAGGTAAAACAAATTAATCTACTTTAAAGGATTAGTAGGTGAAACCCCTACATAATTTTCCCTTAAATTGATACATTCTCTCAGTTTAAACTTTTGATCTGTAATCTCTGTTCTATTACGAATAAGATATTGACATTTGCCATCTCCACATCATTGCATTCAGTTTTTATTCACAATTTGTTTAGTGTCCCAACTTTTTTGGAATCCGGTTTGTACTTTTAATTGGCAGATTTAGGACCCTAAAGTATTATTATTAAAAGTATTATAATTATCATTGCTACTACTACTACAACTACTATTACTACTACTTCAATGTTACAAGTAACTTAGTAACTATAGAATTGCATTAATATTTCTTTAATAGTAACATAGACAAACTTGTAGTGAGGGACACTGTGTAATTGGCACACAGTACAGTACAGTAAATAAACTGGAATGTTCTTGTGCTTCAAGAACATATGGTTTCAAATATACCAATGTTGTTCCTAGAAATCAATTCCACTGACATCTGTCTATTTGGAATTTGAGACTTGGTGTACTTCCACATGCAGTAGTTTAAGTGCTTTTTTGTTGGGACAAATATAGCAAATGCTGCATTGCTGTGACTGGCATTAGAAGTATGGTAACAAAACTGTTTTTTCATTTCTCTGAAACCATGAATGGATTACAGAATCAACTGAGCTGGCAACATACAGCTTCAAAGCATCTCCATCTTGTGGCCAACCTAGCGTGCCATTGCTGGTGCTGTTATTTAGATGTATTATGCCACAGTGAGGATTCTAAGGGAACAGAACGTTGACTGATGGATCCACCAGTACTAGGCTGGAAATCCCATCCATAGTGAGAAACGAATACTTGTTGCTCCAGTAGCCAATGCTGGTGTTAGATTTGAGTGAAATGTTGATGTCAAACTGTGTTTGATACCTGTCCTGACTGTGTACCATGCCTCCTTCTAAGAGAAGGAAGGATGTTGATTAATGTTTATTAGGGGTAAATCGCTAATCGTCGACCATGAAATGGTCTAAGGCTGAAAGGGTCAGACTCAAAACCAAAAGCAGTATATGTCGACACAAAACCCAGAACACAAAAGTGAAATACAGAGAAAGTTAACTTGCAACATGAAGGATACAAATGCACAAAGGAAGGACACCATTATTACTGGTATGTAGAACACTAACATCAAATAATGACCTATAAAATACAGGGTTTAAATACACAGACTGATGTATCACTGTGATGTGGTATGACTAAGAAACATGACAAGGCACATGACCAAAATTACAGCAGAAATAAGACAAATCCAAAACACAGCACACATGGCAAAGCATTACTGTGAGGGAGGGGGAACATTGGCACCTATATGCTGTTAATTCAACCCAGTACTCCTCACTGACAGGCAACACTGAAAACATTGATAGTTATATAGTCTTTCGTCAAGTGTTGTGCATGCCTCTCATTTAAGAAGGACATTAAAGAGTTCATAGCCTAACCCTCGTCTCCTGCTGCTTCTGTTACTACGTCACAATAACATTGCATTTCTTCCATTATTACACTTTTAGACAAAATGTATTTAATTAAGTTGTATTCAGATTCTATGGTGTTATTTCAGCATATTCTTTTTTCAGCCTATTATATAATATTTTTTTATTGAAATGCTTGTTTAGGCATAGGTTAATGTTTACATTGTTCAATGTGTGTGTACTCGTGTTTATGTTTGTTCCTTTTGGGTTTATTTCTGACTTTGGCCTTTCAGAGCCTGAGATTTCTGAGGGAAGCCCCTTAATTAACTAGATCAAATGTGAACAAGGCCTACTCATACTCATGGAATTTGTTAGTATTTGCAATTCTAAATTATTAGAATTGTGGAACAGCAAATAAGTCACGTAATCACTGACTACAAATTCTTTCATCCTTATCTTGTGCTCTACCCTTCTCCTAAAATATTGTTGACATTTTCTCCAGAAGAAAGTCTAATAAATGGTGAATGCGAAATTGAATAGCACAAAATCTGGTTGGTGTATATGGCTCTCTTGTCTTTTAGCAGAAAGTGGTAGCTTTTTTAAGTGCATATAAAGTATTTTCCAGTAGCAAGCTGTGCTAGCTAGCTAAGCATTCAGTGTTCACAACAGAGACAATGCATGATGTCTTTCAAGACAGAGGACTGATTCTACAGCTGTTGTTCTACAGCTGCAATTACAGTAACTTTCTTACACTGCTGCGTAAAATGGCTGACTCATTAATATATTTATTCTACTAACTTTTGAACAATCCAGAGTGCTTTTTGTTGTTGTTCCAAATTAGTTTAATAAAAACATAACCATGAGTAAAGGTAAAACCATGAGTAAACCTTTAGCACTGATAATGTTTGCATAGGAGTAAACAAGACAAATTCAGCATGATCACTCACACATTATTAATATGAATCTTTATTGAGATAAAATAGTTTTATATCACATATATGTCTATGCCCAATGTTACAATGTCTGCACGTAATTCTGTCTGAATACTTCATTGTTCGTATTTTTGGCTTCTCTGTAGCTTGTTTATTAACATACACTCTGGAACTGGTTCACTACCCCTAATTCCCTACACATCCCTAATCCCTGTAATCCTCATTTATCATGCCTTGGATGGTTTGTCCCTATGGACTAAAGCGTCTGTCACTATTGTCTTCATGCTTTGTTACTAAGTCATATCTCTATGGCAATTAACTGTTGACTTGAATCAGGTGTGTTAAATCAGGGAAAACATTACTCAAAGCTGTGGTGTGGTTTCTGGAGTTTCACATTCTTGCTGCCAAGGTTTCTTCTTTATCCTTTCTTTAGGAGATTATCGTTGCCACTGTTTCCTCTGACTTGTTTGCAAGGAAAGATGTTTCAGTCCATTGTTCAGCCAAACATTTCAAATCATCTACCTTCAAATAATTCCTGAAAAATGTCCAGCAGAATTTTTATTTTACGACGGATTTTTAAGGTTATCACTTAAATTGGATATTAAAATATTTTATTGTTTTGGGGAGCAATGTTTATAATGAAGTAGAAAGCAAGGCATGTGTGTGCATATACACGTGTGTGTGTGTGTGTGTGTGTGTGCGTGTGTGTGTGTGTGTCCATGTCTCAGTGTTGGCCTTCTTCTGTTGTTTCCAGGGAAGACTCGTTTACAGTACTTTCGTGGAGCAGTGAAGAAAAAAGCAGCTGTATTTTGTAAGGCGTGTGCGTCTGCATGGCAACTAAAGTTCTCAAAACCTTAACCCTGACTACTCCCTAAAGCCCAGGTCCCAGAACACTGGAGGTGCAACCTTTCATGAAATTCCCTTTTAAAAAGAGGAAGCTCTTGCCTCTTTCTAAGTATCAGGGTTATGAGGGAGTGAATGGGTTAACCTCCCCTCTAGCAACAGTGTTTAGAATACCTTAGAAATGTTCTTGCACAGTGATATTCACAATGATGACAAGCATGTGATGTCATATTCTGAATATTAAAAATAATTTAGGACACTTGATCAAGGAAAGGGAAGTTAAATAATTTATTTTCTATGGCTTTTCTTTGGCATATTTTAGCTGTCTGAAAAATATGGACCTTGTGCATGTTTGTGCTGAAGATATTTTTTCTCTTTACTTTATCTTTTTTGCAGCATTAATTTGTATTTCCTTATTGACTGTGCATGAGATACACATATACATACTATTTTTATGTTTCTAAGGATTCGTGTCCCTAACAATTTTATTTGATGCATTCAGTTCATGGTTCTCACATATCTATATATTTTTTGTTTTTAGAAATTTCAGTTTGGGTCATTGAAGTAATTAATAGAGAAGCTTTTTTACAGTAGCAAGAAGGCAAATACATGTGCAAGTTGCTTTGGAATTCTAAAACTCTGGAAGGAATACTTTGGAATACATTTTCATTGCTAGCCAAACTATTTTAGGTACCACAATGCTAAGATCATTAGCCTTTGTGCTACACTGCCCACTAACCACCTCCCGGAACTACCTCTCATATCAGGGCTGACCCCTGCCTTCCACTAGGGGTCACCCTAGCCTCCTGGGGAGACCGCCCCTCCCGGGGGACTCCTCCACCCAACCTAGGAGTGCTAGAGAACATAACCCTGGGCACCCCTATCTGGCCTGGGAGAACGCCCCTCACGGAGAGGTTCATAGCAGGGTGGACTCCTCCACCCAACCAGAGGTTCCAGGGGGGAACCCTCCATCCCTAGGGTGGCTGTCTACACCCCAGGGCCCTCTCACCCCAAGCACGAGGGGGGATTTCTGTCTTCAGCAGGAGCTCTTCAGACCCCCACTATCCCCCCCACCCAAAACATGTTTAGGGGAAGCCACTCGGTGGGGAATTGACATAAAACAATTCCTGCACACGCTAGCTCCAGTCCTAGTCATCATACATACACACACAGTGCTCAAACATACATACACACACATTCCACGATGGACGAGCAAACGCAGTTTTGTTGGAGAAGACCATTAATGCGGTTATTCCCACTTGATGTTGCTTACACAGTAGCAGTCTAGTCTGAACAGGGACAATTTCAGTCTGAATGAAATTTCAGCAACAATTTTCATTTAGAGATAGAGAAGAGGAATGGATTGAAAAAGATGCAGCATGCTTTATTATATTGAAAGTAATATATAAAACCTTTAGAAAGAAACTTGCATGATGAGTAGTAATATTGTTGCTAATGTAGTTTATAATGTCCGAGTGCAAGAACAAGTGCAAGTGGATTCAGATTATTTCAGGGACTGTTTAAAGATAAAGAATGGTAACATGGTGGGTTCACACTGAAAAAAAAACAGTACAAAAAAGTGAGCAGTGGTTAAATAAGCTTACAATCATGCACTTCAAAGTGCTTTTCAACAAAAGACATTGATTTTATTTCAGGTGTAATTCCACAAAGCCTTTGTGGCCTAGACAATCCTGGACCATTTCATTTTGGCAAATCAAGAGTCAGCTAATGTAACCATGGACAAAGGTAACAGTTTGTTGTAAATATAATGTTGTCCTTTGTTCTAACTATAGACTTTAATGTATCTCAGACTAGGGATATAAATGGCCTTTATCAGTACAGTGAACTTGTAATTTGAACCAGAGATTCAAGGGGCCCCATGCAAGAGCTACTTATTTAAACAAATTAATCACAGGTACATTAATTTAGATAACATCAATAGGACAAGTAATCTTTTCTTATCCTTGGCTGATAATTCAGCTTCTCACATTGTTAAAATATGTTTTCTTACATCTGAAACAGGACTTAAGTGTCTAATCTCTAAATTCCTCTTTTAAACCTTAGGCCTTATGTAAGCACCCAAACAATCTAAGTTATACAAATGATCATAAATATTGTTACATTACAAAATATGTCACGTGATTTACTTTTTTGTCTCTGTTTTACACATTGAAGATAGACATACAGCTGCAGAATAAAGTGATCAGTACTCAATACTTGTGTACTGAGATCTTACCCAATTTGGTATTCTGTTACTTTTACTGAAGTTCTCAAAGTTATAACATTACATCTGCAAGGCTAGATGCCTGCAGGTGTACTGCAGACACACTACCCTCAGCCCAGGTGGTTGTGTGTTTTTTGTTCTTGTGTAAATGAGATGTTATGACCTGGTCTAGGGTCTTGGCCATAACAGGATTAGAGAATAAAAAGTAAATAAGTAAGGATACAACATTGACAACTATGACATTATGGACATTTACTGCATCTGACTGGCACAGTTGTACAAAACAGTATGGATAAAAATGGAGAGATTTAGGATAAGAATATTCTTTCACAAGGCTCCATGACTGCTGTCCATTAATCACTATACTAGTCTCTCATAATTTACTGTAGTTATAAGTTTAAAGATAGTTGTACTGTCCAATACAGTATTAGTAACATACAATAGTTTGTTACAAGCATAAACTTACATACTGATGAAATTTCACATTTTTAAACAGAAAAAAATAAGATAATAGCTTGTTAAAATGAATGTGAGAATGCCACATGCATGACAGAGCCGGTTGTTGTTGTTGTATGCTTTGATGAAAATCCATCGTTGTTGTTGTATGTTTAGATATCTACAGCCTTGCATGAAAAACAGTGATCTGAACTAGCATGTGTCTGGCTGTTGATGAGATCTGGTTCATTCTACTGCTGAATACTGATGGGCTAATACTCGTTTTGTTTTTTTGTTACTTTAATTGTATACTATTTTATACTTTTCTCTTCATCCCTTTAGCATTTCTTTAGACTCATTATGGTTGTTCTCTATTAATCATGATTCTGCTTTTTACTAACTTAAAACTAAGGTTTTAAACTAAGGTTTTAAATGGACTCAAAGTTTTTGTTTTTTGGTTTTGTCTAGCTTCTGTTTATTGATATATTTTACTTGACATTGTAGCATTCAGCTTCCCTTTCACGCACATTTACTGCATCCCACATGCACACATACAGAATGCTGAAAACCAACAGAATATTTAAAATAAAGACTGAAATGGAATATGTTGCTATGCACCCCGTTATTCCTGCTTATTAAAGATATTAAAGATAAAGATAAACATGTATGCAGAACATTTTGGTGCCACACAGCACAGAACCTGCGTAGAAGCCATATTACCGTCAATATGACGCCTCTTCATTTTCAGTTCAACATCATCATAAACTGATTATGTTTTTCAAAATTCTTTCTCTGTATTGTGTTTAAACTCACTAATTGTCCACAAAACCTGTGGGAGTCCACTTAGTGTCCCTGATTAGTGAGACACGTGCTTTTAAAATGAAAATGCCATGATGTCTGCATTTAACAACTTATGTAGAGTGGGTGGAGAAGGAACATGCCCCATAATATCCAGCCTTTGATGAGCATGAATCATATCCATACTGGTAAATGAGTTCTCTCTCTGTCTCCCTCTGTCTCTATCTCTCTCTAATGCACACAGTGAGTATTCCAGCAAGTGAGAATGAGTCAGTGAACACTGATAATGCTCCAGCTGGAGACATGGAGGGAGAAACCTGCTGCACCCGCCTTGCGTAAGTTGCTACGTGTCACCTTTTTTCTCATCTCTTGCTGTTCTCCTACTTTTTTTCTTTTTGACTTCTACTTTGAATTCTTCTCCATACACCACTGAGTTATTAGACTCTATTAAGTTCAAGGTTTTTACTTCCTTACCTTCTCTTTTCCAACAGTGTATTTTGTGCTCTTTAAGCACATTTAAGTTCTAGATATATTGTTTGTTAAATGTTGAGTGAATACTTTATTTCTTTGGCAACCAAATTTATCTCACAAAGAGACAGATCACTAACATGATATTGAAGTATCAAAAACGGCACAGACAAGACACACACAACCATGGTGAAAGCTAAAAGAAACAAAACGCTCAGTGTAAGAGAATATTTAATTGTATGGGGTAAGTGTTTTAGCTATGATATTGATCAACAATCACAGGCATGGTTTGAATATTCTTTTTTTTTACATTTTTTTTTTATTTTGTTTTGTTTTTTTACCTTCCCTTTTCTACATTTTGATCTATGGACTGCTATTATCTATTATATATATTTATTGTTTAAATAAAGGCCGTAGACTCCTGTTTAGTGCTATGTCTGCTGTTTCATATCTGCTGTTTGCCATTTTGAGTATAGTGTAGAGTTATATTCTAGACTGACCTTATCACAGGCAGGCCATGCAGCCATGTTGGACACTAACAATGGGTACATCTTAGCAAAATTAGGTGTAGACAACAGCAGAAAGAAGAAATATGAACACAAAAAAGCCTCTCAGTTTTTTTCCTTGATTGTGTCATCCCTTGATTTTGATAAGCTCTTTGCTGTTTGTCCCTGTTTGTTATTACTCACCTTTTTGCCATTTCTGTCACTTCCTCTCTCTCTGTCTTTCTCTCCTCTGGGTGTTGTTCAGCTGCTTCCTCAGCTTGGTCTAACCACAAGGGGGCACTGAGTCATTAATACTCCTAGTAAAAACGTATCGATTTGCTGTATGTCTGTGTGCCGAACTAGGAGCCGCTGACTGAACCTTTTGTCTCTTTCTTCAGAGACAATGTCCTCCATGATGTCGTCCTTGTTCTGTTTGTATAATCCATTCTGTTTTTTGTTCCAGAAATAGGATCTCCAAATCCAAATTCAGGTCAGTACATGTTCTCACTGTCTGAAGGTTTGAAGTCTGATGGCCTCTTCAGATCTCTTCATATATGTGTGTTTAAGTGTATATTTTGTGCTTTGTATGTTGTGCTTTATGTTGTGTCCTGATCATAATGTGACAATTACTATATTTCCTCTCACAGCCATTTGCCAATAAAATCAAGGTTTGACATACTAAAAAGAGAAAAACATATGTTTTGGGTGTCCAGACCAGTTTGCAGTTTCTCACTTTGCACGGAACAGTGTATTCTCTCCGGTGGCTCCCTCAGCCTCTTTACTGATAGATGAGATCTTCCAGTTACCTTTATAGGAAACTAAAGCTTCACTCTTTCAAAACCACAGTTAAAACTCTCTCTCTGCCTCTCTCTCTCTGATTCTTTCTCTCTGTGTAGTCGATATTCACGCCGTTGGAACCGCCTGTGCCGGCGTAAGTGCCGGGCTGCTGTAAAGTCAAATGTGTTTTACTGGCTGGTGATTTTTTTAGTGTTTCTGAACACACTCACCATTGCCTCGGAGCACCATAAACAACCAGACTGGCTCACAAATGTACAAGGTAATCAACAGTAAATCATTTTTAACTAGGTAAATGCAAAACAGGGAACCCAGTCGGAAGAAAACCACTCGTATATAATGACTCATTATGGTTGTTAGCGAACACTAGCAAATATTCAGGCCCTGAAACCTAAAAGGTTGTGTATCTCATTGCCAATCCAGGTTTCCTCAGTACAGCTCATTATACTCACTTAAAAACTTCTCACACTATTTCATTACTGTCAATCTCTTCTGCTCACAGATATTGCCAACAAGGTTCTCCTAGCTCTCTTTACTGGCGAAATGCTTCTGAAGATGTACAGTTTGGGACTACAGGCATATTTTGTCTCCCTTTTTAATCGTTTTGATGGCTTTGTGGTATGCGGTGGAATCCTGGAAACCATCCTGGTGGAGACAAAGATCATGTCACCCCTGGGCATATCAGTGCTGCGTTGTGTGCGTCTGTTGCGCATCTTCAAAATCACTAGGTGAGTAAAGCAGCCAAGTGTGCAAATTGTGAATTGGACTCTGTGAGTCTCTCACAAATGATCATATATAAAATGTTGATGGTTTACTTCTCTTCTTTATTTGGCTTTTATCTAACCAAACTAAGCTGTGTGATTATCAGTCATTATGAAATCAGGGTCAACTTCTCATACTAATGCTGCTCTGATGTGGTACTCAGGTACTGGAACTCCCTCAGCAACCTGGTGGCATCTTTGCTGAACTCTGTCCGCTCCATTGCCTCCCTGCTGCTGCTGCTCTTCCTCTTCATCATCATCTTCAGTTTGCTTGGCATGCAGCTGTTCGGTGGGAAGTTCAACTTTGATGAGACGCGTCGCAGCACGTTTGACAACTTTCCCCAGTCTTTACTCACAGTTTTTCAGGTATGATAGTTCTGGTTCCATAAATTACATTTTTGAACATAAAATGTATGTCAGTTTTCTAATGGACTATTTATGGTTTTGTTTTTTTTCTCTGCATTGGGAGAAGATTCTGACTGGAGAGGACTGGAACTCAGTGATGTATGATGGAATTATGGCATATGGAGGGCCGTCATTTCCTGGCATGCTTGTTTGTATCTACTTTATCATTCTCTTCATCTGTGGAAATTGTATCCTTCACAGCACAGAGGATTAATCACTGGCTCAGTGCATCTTCACAATTGTAGCTTTTAGGAGGCCTTTTTAAGAGAAAACACTTGTGGCATTTGGCACAGTTCTGCGATTTATAGCAAAGCACAACATCTTGTTGAGAGGAAGTACAGGGAAAAGGCGAAAACGTATAAAGAGACAAACATTAAGGAGACTGGCCAAAAGACACAGATAGCATTGAAAACATATTAAGTATTACTGTACATCTGGGCACTAAATACATAATTCGATATGTACAATCTTTCAAAAACGTTGTAAACCCATAAGAAAGTATTCACCCATAAGAAAGTATTCACTTATTTTTCACAATTATATGTAATTTGAGGGCATTTGCATATAGGAAACATGGATGAGATTTAGCCATATAATAAAAGAAAGTTCCACGGTCTTGTAGCTATAGCACCAAATTACCTGCCACTCATTGACTGAAGTCTATTGCAAGAGATAGCAAGACCAGGGACAATGTAGAGAGACAGGAGGGCAGAAAGGTGTGTAGGTGCAAGCTCATGAAGGACCTAAAAGTTAAAAAATGTTTATACATGATACAGGAAGAAACTGGTAACAAGATCATTTAAGATACATTGAACGGTGTTCAGTGCTGTCCAAAATATTATAGCACACAGCTATGGCAAGCCGTTTTAGCTTTTGTTCCTATTTTTCTTGATGTCAGGAATTGAATTCTTACAATAATTTTTTTTTTATATCAAGAAAGGAATTTAATTTAATTTATTACTAGTAGAAATGTAATTTTTACATGTAAGAATTCTTATCTTGATAACAAAAATGTTATTTTTGCATGTAAGAATTCGATTCTTGATATCAAGTACTCATATAAATTTAATTTTTGATATCAAGAATTAATTTCATACATGTAAGAATAAAATGTTTACTAGTATAAATCTATACAAATGAGCCAGTGAAGCATCTCTTTAAACTTATCCAATAGTGGCCCATTGTCACTGTCTGTGGGAGAGCGTCCAAAGATCCAAGGTTGCCAAGTCTGCGGCCATCTTTAAAGTAAGTGGTTCATAACAAAATGGCAATGGATACTGTAACTTAATAGAAGCTCTCTAGGCCAGCAGGACCCTCCAATGCGGATGTTGGGCCTAAATTTTGTGTGTGCAGTGTTATGAACGTTTATAGTTTTGTGAATTCTAAACTTGAACTGTTTATAAACAATTAACGTTAACACGAGCAGCGTTCACTCTGCAAGAGTGAACCCTGCTCATGTTTTAAGAGTTTCACTGCACGCCGCATGATGCTTACGTAAATACAGCCCATGTCCATTGCTAACGTAAACAACATAACTGCTGATGCCGGTTTGTTTGAGCATTTAAATAAAGTTTATGAACACGTGTGGAGTCAGAAGGGGAAAACACACGCTATCATGCTAAATGTGCCCACCTGGTCTGTAAAAACAAGTCAGGACATCGGCATTAAATTTAAAACGGCATTTAGTGTTGAAGCATTATAGTCCTCTTGTGGAATACACGTGACTTAATGAGTACTGAACTAGTTCATTTTCATTAGTATGAACTGAACTTTGAACTAGTTCATTTTAATGTGAACTCTCACAAGACTGTGTGTGTGTGTGTGTGTGTGTGTGTGTGTGTGTGTGTGTGTGTGTGAACCTTAGTATGAGATTTTGTGGTTTTTATGGAATGTAAGTGATTTTATAACTGGTGGGTCAAACATTACCCTAAGAAAATCTTTGTACCCTGAAGCTGTACAGCTTTCATGGAAATTTGACAAAGGAATTTTCACTTCAGTTAAATGTGGTGGCAGGTCATTTTTGAGCCTTAAGACAGCAGAGCTTTTTTCTACTTTTAGCAAGTTGTCTGGCAACCACCACACAAGCCTCCATTACTGCCTTGCTGGAAGTTTCCCTATGAATTAGTCTGACTCTTCTCATCTGTGATAAACCTAAATCGCCCATAACTAGAGTTTAAGCCCACACTTAAAGTAAGGAGTAATCTTGTGTGTATGACACTGTGAAGAAAGAAGCAAGCTGTACTTTTTTTTTTTTTAAAACTACTTTTAAGAAAAGTGCAACATAAATTAGCTCTGCCTTTGTATCCACATGCAAATCAAACTAACATTAGAACATGTAATAATTAAATTTTTACTAGTAGAAATACAATTTTTACATGTAAGAATTAGATTTTTACTAGTAATATTTTCACTAGTAAAATTTATATTGTTGATATCAAAAAATATAATTTGTACATGTAAAAATTGAATTCTTACTTGTAGAAATTACATTTTACTAGTAGAAATAGCATTTTTACTAGTAAAAATTAATTCTTACATGAATTAATTTAATTTATATCAAGAATTAAATTTGTACTAGTGGAAATTACATTTTCACATGTATAAACTGAAATCCTGATATCAAGAAAAAAGGAATAAAAGCTAAAATGGCTTTCCATACACAGCATAGGGGTATAAACTTAGAATACCCTCTGTAAAACCAGTCTGAAGAGGCTGGTGTCCTTTCTATAAACGGTCACAGTGAGAGAGGGAGGGGAAGCCGAGAGAACGATGTCAACACAGAACATACACATTTAATACATTAACAATAAGCAACGCGACACTTGTCATTCACCATGACACATACAAAGACAAATGCATACAAAGACCAACAACGGGAAATGACGTGCACGTTTATATACATATACTAATGAGTCTTAGAATGTTATTCGGGTTTTCCGCTGAAGTTTCACCTTATTATTTATGAATTTATATTAAAATGGATAATTTTTTATTATTCATGAATATATATTAAAGCTCCTGAACTGAAACAGACATCCTCCTCAATGTATTCTTGGCCATTGCTGTGGACAACCTGGCCGATGCAGAAAGCCTGACATCAGCTCAGAAAGAGGAAGAGGAAGAGAAGGAGAGGAGGAAGCTGGCTAGGTAATTAGACAAGAATGTATGTCACACTCTGAATAACTCTAAGAGAAATGGTCTTAGGCCAAGGAGAAAGTTGTTTGAGTTTGAGTTTGTTTCTATGAAATAATTTAATAACTTTTATCCATTTTAATACATATGTATTATTCATGTTTGTGAGTCAGCATTAAAATATTCTATTATTGTGTTGGTGTAATGTGATTGAAGCAGGACACACGCACTGAAAAGTTTATTAGGAGCAATTCCACAATCAGTGGGCTTAGGACAGTCTAGGGACAAAAAGCCAGTGCAATCACACATTGAAACCAAACTGGAGTACATAATACACTAGGAATAGAACATGAAAGCAAAACACAAAACGGGTTAACAAGCAAAGCTTGGTTTAAAGGCAGGATGACGGGTAGCCAGAACGTAGAACAACGAAATATAGAAAGTAATCAAAAGACAATAAACATTGAGGACAACAAAGCGTGGGTTCAGAAACAAAAACAAAGCAAAACACACTTTTTGCCATTGCCATAGAGATGGTAACACTCAATGGGGGAAACTAGGTGACACTAAATGCTGGTCAAAGGTTTATTACCTGAGCAGTCAAAAATGTATTACTGTACTGTACATTCTTAAAACTTTTACAGTGTAAATATTTTAAACAAAAAACCTTAGATTTCTTAGATTTCAGCAGGAAATCACTTGATATATTTTCCCAGACATATATAACTGATGTGTTTCAGTCTGCAATTACCTAGTTTTGGGTGATTAAAAATTTCAAATTCAAATTCAAAATCAGTCCACAAATTTATGAATATTTTAAAGCAGAAATCCTTGGGAATGGAAAGGGTCCACAGATTTTCTATTATAAATATAAAACACTTTACAATTAAACATGTTAAATTTGAGCTTTGTTTACTTGTGACCATTTGCTTATATAAAAAATATATTTTACTGAAATATTAAGTTATTATAGGCAACTTACAAACATGTTCACATTCAGCTACTCATTTTGTGCGAGATGAGCAGTATTCAGGTTTTCACTGCATGATTACCACAATGCTTTGTCTTACAGAATGACCAGCCCAGAGAAGCAGCAAGACAATGAGAAACCTCCAATAGAGGAAGAGAAACGAGAGGAGAAGATTGAGCTGAAATCAATCACCTCAGATGGAGAAACACCAACCACCACCAAAGTAAGATATATAAACACACACTCTCACAAAAAAAACATAAAGTCATCAATTAAAATGATGGCCATTAATGTGATTTTCTGTGTCGTTGTGTCAGGAAGTCATATTGGGTATTTTAGCTATCATATATAGTGTACAGATATGAATATGAGCAATTTAAAAGTTATTTGCATATTAAGGACATCTGAAGAATCATGTGTTTCTGGAAACCTTGTGTACATCACAGTTTTTACTACCTATGAACACTTTACTACTGTACATTGTGCATCAGCAGCGGCAGTATTTCATGTTGTCCTGTTGTTGTGACATTGTGGTCATCTCTCAGGTGGGCGTGGCCCATTAGCGACCCTGACACCTAAGGGTCGTTTGTCTGTCTATATATGTCTTGTCTTTGTACCAGTTGACTGCTGGTTATTGTATCCTGGATATTGTATCCTTCATCATGTCACAGATTTTGCATTGGTGCACTTCATTCATTAAATCCTCCATTTTCGAGACTGGCATGATCGCTTCCTTCTTCTTTTTGCACCCCCTCGCCCGTCACATGTTGCAGTTACTTCCTGGAATCTTTTTATTTTTAAATAAAAATTTAAATGATGATTCAAAGTACACATATGGGCTTCATAAAGGCAAACATTTCTCATATTCTAGGATTGGGCTTTCGTAAGACAGCTTAGTTTGATCCCAGACCTTCACAAATCTATACCATTACTGTATGTTATGTACAGTTCATACTTTCTTATTTCCTAAACTATTTGTGTTTATATGGCAATTATTCTCTGGCATATTTTCATATCGCTAATGTTCTGTATGAATCTGATACAATTGTCCTTTATGAACCCTTATACTGGTAATACTGGTCTATATCTTATGGATGCCGTGTATTGTTCTAGTAATTCATCCTATATTATAATCACACTATATGGTGCTCTCAGAAACAGGATGGATTGCCTACTTAGTTCTTGGCTCCTGTTTAGACTGCTTTCTAATGTCATCTTATTGAGTTTATTTTTGTCTTGCCACTGACTCCTTGCTCTTTAAGGATCTGATTGTGCTCATTATGGATATGTCTGTGCGAAGACATTTACACATACAATGTATATTGTATGCAGTTTACAATAGCATAATGTTGTAAGCCTCAGCAATTGCAAGTTATCTAAAATTGTTGTTGTGTGTGTGATTTGCAGATCAACATCGATGACTACACAGGGGATGAGAATGAAGAGAAGAATCCATATCCAGTAAATGACTTCCCAGGTACCACAAAGCGATGTTTGAATGGCAATGGATCAGTACCCAATATCTGCAGGCAGACAGCTCAATCAGACAATCAATATGAAATATTTAATACATAAATAATATATTATTATTAACAAAAATACAGTATGGCTTCAATGCATAATAAACCACAGTGCAAAAAACATAACTGTGTTCTTTAAGATCTAATACTTCACAGTAAAGATTAGGTCCATACCTTGCACTTTGTGGTCAGATGTGGCATCCTTGTGGTTATATCTACACTGAGTGATACACCTGTTTAAAAGCTGGTGTAAAATTGAGCAATCAGGAGGCAGACACAATCGCTGAGACGATTTATTGCAAATCCATAATCAGAGTTGTTAAAATGGTCCAAGCTCAATTTACCAGAGCAGAGAAAAAAAATGAAAATACGCAGCAAAGTACAAGCATGAAACAAGGCTACGACAATACCAACAGGGACTAAGAACTGACATCAAATCACAAAAACAAAAAAAGCACAAAAACAAAGAAGATGAAAACAAAGACCTTATTGACAAATAGGGTAGCAGCCATACATGACAGCTGGACCTGCAGGCTACCACACTTTTTTGATTAAACTCTTATGAACACAGATGTTTAATGATAGTAATTTGTCAGTAGCCTTTCATAAATTATATATATAGCTACTTCATATACAGTATTATATATCAGAGATGTTCAAAAGTCACAAAATACAAGTCCAAGTCAAGTCATGAGTCTTTAGGCTGGAGTCCAAGTCAAGCCTCAAGTCAATACCAGGATAAGCTTAGGGACAGGAGATGGAAATAAACTATATATTATATATTAGCAGTATTGATGGCTAAGTAGCTAGCGAAACTAGCTGCGTTTTCAGGTGCCTTATGAATTTTGATGTGGTCATTCCAGTGCCTTTAATTTGTTTCCCACATTCATTACATGTTTCTGTCGTTCGGTTATGTCCAAGGATTATAAACTCTCTATAGCCAAAGGCTCCATATACAGTACTCCAGCCGAACCCATGCCAACCTTGTTTGTTTACATTTGGTGCTTCTCTCTGATTTCCTGCTCATGATAAGGGGATTTTGTGATTTTTGTCACAAGAAAAAGGGTTGCATCCCAAATCACCAATACAAAAGTAAAGAATAATGGCATCATAAACACACAAAGAAAGTTTTTTTTTTTCGCACATCGCACCTGGACTGACTCATGTTGTTCACAAGTTATTTTGGACGAGTCCGAGTCGAGAGTCTTTAGGAATGAGTTTCAAGTGAAGTCTGAAGTTTTTTTATAGGCTTAAGTTCAACTTAAATTCGAGTCGCTCAAGCGAGTGCAAAACTGTTATATATAGAACTATATTCCATATATATTGGGTTAGTTTAATTTTGTCTCTCATGATCACATTCCTCTTTTTAACAGTAGCTGACCACACTAACTTTCCAATGTCCTTGCAGTAGATCCTGCTCAGTTGGATCAGTGAGTCATTGTCTCATTCCATGTTGGCTTACAGTTTGGTGACATTCATGTACAGGAGGTGGTTAATTAATAGTATATATAAATATATAAATATATATCCATTTACACTCTCATTGATCATCTCTGTGAGGATATTTTGTCCTATTGAAACAGTGGTGGGCACTCTCTCCTTGGTATATTTCACACTTTATGGTCACCTGGGAAATTGTTATTGAGTTGGCTTCTTCTGTTGTCCCCCAGTTATGTTCTGGATGACTGTCAAAGTCAAAGTCAAATTTATTTATATAGCGCTTTTTACAACACATGTTGTCACAAAGCAGCTTTACAATCATATGGGTCCAGATCCCTAATGAGCAATCCAGAGGCGACAGTGGCAAGGAAAAACTCCTTGATGGCAGGAATTTAGAAGAAAGAACAAGAAGAAACCTTGGGAGGACCAAGACTCAAAAGGGAACACATCCTCAATTGGGAGGCCCTCTAGCAGAAGTCCGCATTTATAGTTCAAATATAGTTCTATAGTTATAGTTCTAATTCCAGGCCGAGTAGTCACAGTCCCTTCAATGCATGTGGTGAGCCTAAGGTAGGAGGCAATGGCACATCCAACCATGGCATCGGCACATCCACTGGCAAGCCAGACCATCTCCTAGGTGCTTGTATGGCATTGTCTTTTGTAGAAGCATGCAACCAAGATATAAAATACAGGTTGAGTATGTAAACATCAATTTAGACAACCATCGATTTAAACAGGCATACATAGCTCACGTGCCAGTGATTATCATGTGGCTCCGGCAGGCTTATCTATAGCAGCACTATAGATAAAGGGAGGGGCCTGTGGGTGGCCACAGTCAAGAGGGCTTACTGAGACATTGCTTTCCACCCATGTCACTGTCACAACAAGAGTGATCACATAACATGGCTGGACGGCAGCATCAACTTCTCAGATTACCAGAAAGCTCAATGACTGGAGGCCCCAAACTCCACACCTTCACAAGTAGAATACTAACTGAAGGCTTGATTAAATAGGTGAGTCTTGAGTCTAGATTTAAATATTGGAACTGTGTCAGAATCTCAAATTTGAGTTGGAAGGCTATTCCATAACTGAGGAGAACGCTCTGCCTCCGGCTGTAGAGAAATCCTGCATTTTGGGATTTTGAGTTCACTCAGATATTGTGGAGCAAGACCATTTAATGCCTTATAGGTCAGCAGAAGAATTTTAAAATCAATTCGATATTTAACCGGAAGCCAGTGTAATGCCGAGAGAGTAGCACTAATATGATCGAATTTTCTAGCCCTAGTTAGGACTCTAGCTGCAGCATTCTGTACAAGTTGGAGTTTCTTTAGTGACTGTTTAGAGCATCCAATTAGAAGATCCAATTACAGTAGTCCAATCTTGACGAGACAAAAGCATGGACCAGCTTCTCTGCATCAGCTAATGAAAGTAAATGTCTCAGCTTGGCGATATTATGGAAAAAGGCAGCCTTAGTGACATTGCATATATGTGTATCAAATGAAAGATCCGAATCAATAGTGATATCAATAGCTTTTTGCAGACGATTTAGGTGTAACTGAAAAGCCATGTAGGGTGAGAGGGATATCAGACCAATTGCTTCTAGCAGCTTTTGGTCCAAGAAGCAACACCTTAGTCTTATCGGAATTTAGAAGAAGAAAATTAGACGCCATCCAGTTTTTTATGTCCTGGATGCAGTTCTCAATTTTGGGAGTAGTATTGACATCACCCGGATTAGAGGATATATACAACTGAGTATCATCTGCGTAGCAATGGAAGTTAATGCCTACGAATGATTGTGCCCAGCGGTAGCATATACAATGAGACTGTACAAAGACTTATATGGTCTTATAAACATTATACACAGTTAAGAACTTGAGCATCCATGTGTATAGTATTGGGTCAAATGCTGTATGTATACATATAAAAAATACTGTCTCACTGTTTCAGTGGATGGTCAAATATTTTTGACTCCCTCCTGAGCCTTCTGGCAGAGGGATTATAATTTGAGGGTGTAGTGGAGAACACCCTTCTGGACTGAGCTTGATGTTATCAGTCCTGTTGGCTCTGTTAGACCCACTCCAGTTTAGGGGTCAGAGTACCCCTTTTATCACTTGTGCAACCCTGCTGTTAACATTCCACATTATCTATATTACCTTTAAATTCCATGTATGTTTCCAACTTTTTCATATTTCTTTATTTGGATGTTTCCATCACTTGAGACTGCCACATCTTTTATCACCACAGTGGTTTTCTGTATCCATATAAATGGCCCACCCTGTATATTAAACCTTGTGTTTGAAAGCATACTGAGTGTTACATTCTCCTTTGTGGTTTGACATGGTTTGTTTTTATCCTGTCTCTCTTGAATTTGATCCTTTGTACTTTTTCCTCACTTTAATTGCTTATTGGTATTTTTGACCTGGAATGTTTTTTACATCGACTGTGGATTCTGTTTTTGTCCTTTTGCTGCTATTCTGGTTTTGATTCTTGGATTGTCTAACATCTTTGATTACGCTTCTGTTAATAAACCATTAGCATTAAATGTCTGCACACATCTCACTTGTGCAATTGCTATGCTTCAGTCATCACAAACTTTATGTATACAATTTTTAATATCTAACTACACTGCAGTTACCTTGAATCGTATATATAATATGACCTGAACATAGTTCAGTGTCAACTGAAGCAACTTCTTTACTCGTGTTTCCGTTATTCAGATACGTAACGGAAACTTCCCCAAGGCTCCATGTACGGATGAACAAAACAAAACAGTTGTTTATTCCAGGTTATACATGTGATGAAATAAACTCAAAACTTTCAAACCATGGTTAAGTCGTTCCAAATATATGATGCAACAGAAACCGTAACACTAAACACGGTAAGAAAACTGTGTTGCTACCAGTATTCTACCCAGGTCCCCTGTAAACCACCCCAAACACCCCAAACACCCCCAACCTGTCTTTTCTGCCCCGTCGCCACCTAGCTCTTAAAGCGATTTATGTGCTAATTTCTGCACATAAACAAATGGTGCCTGAAGACATTTATATCTACATAATCAGTACAAATATCACCTCTGGTATGTTAATACTATATTAAACAGCAATATATACACATACACCTCTTCATAAAAAAGTTAATTAACTAAATACATTTACACACAATGCAAAAGATGGTCTTTATGTTTTGGCTCCTACAAAATATATGTGCAAAAGTTTTAGGCAGGTGTGAAAAAATGCTGTACACTAAGAATGCTTTCAAAAATATAAATAATTGTTTATTTTTATCAATTTACAAAATGCAAAGTGAACAAACAAAAGAAAAATCTAAATCAAACCAATATTTCTTGTTACTACCCTTTGCCTTCAAACCAGCATCAATTCTTATAGGTACATTTGCACAAAGTCATTTCAACATCATCGAGTCTGTCTGGGATTACATGACTAGACAGAAGGATTTGAGAAAGCCTACATCTACAGAAGTTCTGTGGTTAGTTTTCCAAGATGTTTGGAACAACCTACCAGCCGAGTTGCTTCAAAAACTTTGTGCAAGTGTACCTAGAAGAATTGATGCTGTTTTGAAGGCAAGTGGTGGTCAACACCAAATATTGATTTGATTTACATTTCAAATGTGTCATGTGCACGTATGGACACCCCTGTGCTCAAACATGGTGTTCGTTATGGACAAACTGTGATGAGCACAGAAGTCCAATAACAGAACACCACTCGGGTTCAGATCGGAGAGGCCGTTCCTCCCAATCACGCCCTTCCAGGTCCTACTGTCATTGCCCATGTGAGCATTGAAGTACCCCAGCAGAACAATGGAATCCCCAGAAGGGGCACCTTCCAGTATCCCCTCCAAGGACTCCAAGAAGGCCGGGTACTCCGAACTGCCATTTGGTGCATAAGCACAAACAACAGTCAGAGCCTGTTCCCCAACCCGTAGGGAAGCAACCCTCTTATTGGGAAAACCCCAATACACAGGCAGCGAGCCGGGGAGCTATAAATAAGCCCACTACAGCCCTCCGCCTTTCACCCTGGGCAACTCCAGAAAAGAATAAAGTCCAGCCTCTCTCGAGAGAGAATTGGTTCCAGAACCCAAACTGTGTGTTGAGGTGAGCCCAACTATATCTATATGTATCTCTCAGCCTCACACACCAGCTCAGGCTCCTTTCCAACCAGAGAGGTTACGTTCCATGTCCCAAGAGCCAGATTCAGTAACCGAGGATAGGTACGCCAAGGCCCCCGCCTTTGGCCACCGCCCAAACCACAATGCACCGAAACCCTAGTACTACCTCTCCCACAGATGGGGGGCCCATGGGAGAGTGAACCCATGTATTTCCTTAGGTCTGTGCCCGGCCGGGCCCCATGGGTAGAAACCTGGCCACCAGGCACTCGCTGAGGAGCCCCTCCCCCAGGCCTGGCTCCAGGGTGAGGCCCCGGTAACCCTGATCCGGGCAAGGGTATCTGGGTCCAGTTTTTAATTTCAATAGGGGGTTTTGGGATCACTCTTTGTCTGGCCCATCACCTAGGACCAATTTGCCTTGGGAGACCCTACCAGGGGCATTGCCCCCGACAACCTAGCTCCTAGGATCATGTAGGCACGCAAACTCCTCCACCACGATAAGGTGGTGATCCATGGAGAGGTATATATATATATATATATATATATATATATATATATACAGGGATTGGACAATGAAACAGAAACACCTGGTTTTAGACCACAATAATTTATTAGTATGGTGTAGGGCCTCCTTTTGCGGCCAATACAGGGTCAATTCATCTTGGGAATGACATATTCAAGTCCTGCACAGTGGTCAGAGAGATTTAAAGCCATTCTTCTTGCAGAATAGTTGCCAGGTCAATACGTGATGCTGGTGGATGAAAACTGAAAAAGTCAGGAAACTGACTGGCTCCTCCAAAACACCCCAAAGTGGCTCAATAATTTAGATCTGGTGATTGTGCAGGCCGTGGGAGATGTTCAACTTCACTTTTATGTTCATCAAATCAATCTTTCACCAGTTTTGCTGTGTTTATTGGTGCATTGTCATCCTGATACACGGTACCGCCTTCAGGATACAATGTTTGAACCATTGGAAGCACATGGTCCTCCAGAATGGTTCGGCAGTCCTTGGCAGTGACACGCCCATCTAGCAAGTATTGGGCCAAAGGAATGCCATGATATGGCAGCCCAAACCATCACTGATTCACCCCCATGCTTCACTCTGGGCATGCAACAGTCTGGGTGGTGCACTTCTTTGGGGCTTCTCCACACCGTAACTCTCCCAGATGTTGGGAAAACAGTAAAGGTGGACTCATCAGAGAACAATACATTTCACATTATCCACAGCCCAGTATTTGCGTTCTTTGCACGAGTGACCAAAGTTTTTGTGGAAACAGGAAAGTTGAGGTGCACATTTTATTCTGCCGTGATTTGGGCAGCCGTGGTTTTATGTTTTTTGGATACAATCCGGGTTATCATCCGAACATCCCTTTCAGACAGCTTCCTCTTGCATCCACAGTTAATCCTGTTGGATGTGGTTCATGACTCATATTTCTCATATTTCCCCTAATTTTATCAATCTTATCAATAAAGAACTTTATAAAACTGTTACTGCTGCACTTCTGTGGGATTTGAGATTCGATTTGGTCATGATTCCTAGTTAGGCTATATACAGTTTTATATAGGAGTCTTGGATTGTTTTTGTTTTTCTATTAAAGATAAGTATGAGGAAAATATTCAATATTTTCCTATATTGAATATAAGCATGGAGGGCATGCTTATATTCAATAAGGCTGTTTTTCCATGATAATCTACAGTATATACTTCTAAATTAGAATTTCGCCATTTACGCTCCAGGATTTGCGCGGCTCGTTTGAGACTACGCGTGTGCTCGTTGTATCAAGGCGCCATCCTTCTCTCACTTACTCTCTTATATCGCAATGGCACAACCTTGTCTTGTCTTGGAGAGAAAACTCGACGTGGTAGGTAATACGCTCTAGCCCAACCCCAATTGTCCAAACCCCTTTATGAAACAGTGAATCTTATTAAATGAACATCCAAATGTGAACAGACCTTCCAAATAAGGGACACATAGATAAATTTCATTAAGGGAAACATAGAGTTTCATTATTTAAACAACAAAAGTAATTTCTCTCTCCAAAAAATGTAAGTGCAAAAGTATGTGAATTCTTTATTAGTAGCTTGTGGCACCTCTTGCAGCAATTTCTTCAACCAAACATCTACTGTAACGAGATGTTTGCTTTTTGGGATTTTTGCCTACTCCTCCTTCCAGAACTCCACCAGTTCAGAGAGGATGGAAAGACATCTGGCATGTACCGCCCACTTCAGGTCTTGCCACAGCATTTCTATGGGATGAGGTCCGGACATTGACTGGGCCAATCCAGAGTGCAAATCTTCTTTCTCTTAAGCCACTCCTTGGTAGTTTCGCTGGAATGCTTTGGGTCATTGTCTTGTGGCATAATCCATTTACGTCCTAGCTTCATCTCCCTGACTGATGGCAGGAGATTCTGGTCAAGAATTTGTTGATACAGCCTGGGAATGGATGGTTCCCTGGACAATATGGAAGTGTCCAGGTCTGTAGGAGCAAAAGCAGGCCCAGACCTCCATCACCATGCTTCACTTTTGGGAGGAGTTTCTTCTCTTTATATGCAGTGTTGACTTTTCTCCAAACACATCCCCTGTGATTGTGGCCAAATAATTCAATTTTGGATTCATCTGTCCAGAGAATGGACTTCCATTTCAAGTGCTCTTCAAGTGCTCTCTGGCAAAGTTTCAATTGGCAACTTTGTTCTTTATTGAGAGCAGGGGCTTCCTTCTAGCAATTCTCCCATGAATTTCATGTCTATTGATTTTTTGCCTGTTTGTAGAAGCATGTACATTTATCCCAGATGCTGCAAGAGACATCTGCAACTCTCTGGAGGTGATGTGTGGTTTGGCCTTTACCTGAATTATTTTTCTGTTGCTTCTTGGTGTTTTGGTGACCCTCCACTTCTGGGCAGAGTGCTCCATTTATGAATGATTTGTCTTACAGTGGATGGATGGAGCTGGAATCTTTTGGAGATGGTCTTGTAGCTTTCCCCAAACTGATGGGCTGTCAACACCTTCTTCCTGATGTCCTCGGATGTCTCCTTTCCTCTCAACATTGTTGATCTGTGTGCTTGGCATGACAGTGGTTTGGTTGGTTTCTTCTCCCTTTTAATCAGTGTGGCTCAAATCTTTTCCCAAGGATGTCTCATTTGATTGGACTGCTTAATGGATTACTTGACCACTCACATTTGTTTTACCTGAGTCTTTTACCTAATTGACTTTACCAATGTAGCTGTGGTTCGTTTACTTTTGTACATGCTCTCATTCCATGTTTCATGTTGTCTGCTGGAAACTTACACATTTCCCTCAAAACAAGTAAATGGAATTGATGAACATGAACATTTCATATACAAAAACTGGTGACAATAAAACAAGTGAATCTTGGTAAAACAACAGAAAAATCTAAACTACTCAAGGAGTTCAATTTATAAATTACAGCTTGCTTGTAAAATGTATAGCAGCCTATTTGGTACAGCTATAAATTAGATTATGTAATAAAGTGATCACTTAATGTATCAAAATAGAGATGGACCCTTGCTGTAGTTATAGTAGCAGTAAACTTGTATGAAGCTGTTGAACATATAGCCTCTTCAGTATGCCATGAAGATGACTGCCATAACAAAGTTGTTGGATTCACTGTCTCTTTCTTCTGCCTACACCACAGGAGAGGAAGATGATGAGGAGCCAGAGATGCCAGTGGGTCCAAGGCCACGGCCGCTTTCAGAAATTCAGCTGAAGGAGAAAGCTATTCCCATGCCTGAGGCCAGGGCTTTCTTCATCTTCAGCCATACCAACAAGTAAGATGGTTTGGCCTAGAACCTCACCTTCTTCTCCAGTCATATATTCATATATCAGCACCACACAGCCATGTATATTATCTGATTGCACAAGGATGAGTTTTAGCACTTATGTTTTACTGTTCCTTAGTTAACTCTCACACTCTTTGTCTCATACTCTCTCACCTCCTGTCTCTCTCTTCCTCCTGCTCCCACCTGTTTTTATTTCTCTCTCTGTCTCCCTCTCATAGGTTTCGGGTTTTGTGTCATAAGATTGTCAACCACAATATCTTCACCAATCTCATCCTCTTCTTCATTCTGCTGAGCAGCGTTTCCCTGGCTGCAGAGGACCCAGTGAAGAGTGACTCATTCAGAAATAAGGTACAGATGAGCTTACATGTTCATGCACAGACGTTGTGTAGCTCTGTCACATGTCTTTGATATGGGCATATCTGATTTTCCTTGCAGATTCTAGGCTATGCAGATCATGTGTTTACAGGTCTCTTTACAATAGAGATCATATTAAAGGTAAAATTTGAGATGTGTTTACTCACATCACTATCATTATATCAGTTCATTAAGTTTACTTATTTGTGTCCATTACTCCCTATTGTACCTAATTCTTACTATAACAAATCTATTTTATACCTAATTCATGATATAACTAATCCATTTTGTAACTAATTCTAATTTCGTAACTAATTGTAACCTGTTTCTCATATGTGCAGATGACTGCATATGGAGCGTTCCTCCATAAGGGATCTTTTTGTCGTAACTACTTTAACATTCTGGATCTGGTGGTCGTCAGTGTTTCTCTCATCTCCTCAGGGATTCAGTGAGTACAGGCCAAATCTTGTAGAGGCAATGGTGTATTTTGCAAATCCATGCATCTTTTAACAAGTGTATGGTGCATAGCTGACTAGCATAATAGTTAGCTGTAGTTGCAGGTTGTTTGGATTGTCATTGCGGGGGCCAAACACAGGTCACATCAAGCCTGTGAATTTGATATAATGTAAATAATCCAAACATCCATGTAATTACGAATGTTTTAATCACAGAAATGTATTTTTTTATAGCACTCACTACTTACATCTAATTTTCATTCAAAAGTGTTTCTTAAACATGATTTTATTACAACAATAACAGCCTGACCACAGCTTTGCTAGAACCATTAATGTATTTAAGGTTATGTTAACAACATTTAGCCTGGAGAAATCACTAAAGAATCATTTGGATCCAGTGTGTGGAGACTCAACACACTGTGTCAGTTTGTGTTTCCCAGGAACTCTCAGCCTGAGCTCTGTTCCACTCCATTCTGTGCCGCACAGGTCGAGTGCCATTAATGTAGTGAAGATTTTGAGAGTTCTCAGAGTCCTTAGACCCCTGAGGGCCATCAACAGAGCCAAGGGCCTCAAAGTGAGTCAGCCTATCTCTCTCTCTCTTTCTCTTTCTCTCACTCAGAGAGCTCTACCAGTATTCATGTGCCTGACACATCCTCAGTAAAATGCTGAGTGTATGTTTATTTAAACCCACAGCACGTAGTGCAGTGTGTGTTTGTGGCAATCCGCACCATCGGGAACATCGTCATCGTCACCACTCTGCTGCAGTTCATGTTTGCTTGTATTGGAGTACAGCTCTTCAAGGTCCGAACAGACATGCAGCTTACATGCATTTTGAATTATTCTGTATTATAATTAGGAAAGGAAAGGGCACTTCACAAAAGGTTTGATCCAGGCTCCCGATATTCTCAATTCTGCTTTTCAGGGCAAATTCTATTACTGCACAGACTCTTCCAAACAGACACAAGCGGAATGCAGGTAGATACTGGAAGTTTGTCTGTACCATGGAAATAAGTTTCCCGAAATGCTTAGAGAAAACTGATTTCACCTTCAACTTTACAATATAAAAAACCTTGCTAATATTGGGTGAATAGTGAATTCTTTTCTGTTTATATGTGTTTCACAGGGGGACTTATATCCTATATAAAGATGGTAATGTTGGGAAGCCGGAGAGAGCTCAGCGCACCTGGGACAACAGTGAATTCAACTTTGATGATGTTTTGCAAGGCATGATGGCCTTGTTTGCTGTATCCACTTTTGAGGGATGGCCAGGGTATGTCTAATACAGAGACAGACAGACAAACAGACACTCACACACACACACATACACACACATCATTACTTGCCTGATGCTCACAGGAAAGTATATGTATGTACAGAACAAAGTTTTAAAATTTAAACTGTAATGAGGTGTTGGGAAAGAATGCAGAGAGTGAGCTATAGTTACAATGACAATGAAGATGTTCATTTAGCGTGTTTAGCGCTTACACAATGAACATAAAAATCACACAACGGGGAGTAGACTCTAACAAAGGCCAGTACAAATCTGTTTTTCCGCATAAAAATAACTAACAATATCGAAAGTTCTTAAATCACAAGCCCATCACACTGAATTTATTTTTTGGAACTAGTATAACTTACTGCATACCGATTTCAGCAATCAACACGCAACTGTTCACGAGAAATCCCGTTCTGAACACACTGTGTGCTTGCTCACGACATCAGTGACATCACAGCGTCGTTTTACGTAATCTGCTCTTGAATTGCAAAGCTACATCTGTTTACTTTTGAATTACGTAGTCTTTATTGGTCTGGAGGGTGGTGGTGGTTTTGAATGACAGCCTTTCACACCTTTGCCTCGCGAGGTGTAAAGGGGAAAGGGAGGGGGTCCTATAAATTAACTGCAAAAGCGACAAGCTGACGCCTTCGAAGTGATTGGGGGGGTTCCTTCGAGGAGGAGGAGGAGAGAGAGAGTGACAACTGCACTCTCCCCCCTAGGTTAAAGAATGCCGATAAGCAGACTAGGTGGGGGCATGATTTTCAAGACAAAGAGAATCCCTTATTCCTAAATAAATTGATTCGTTTTACTTGGCCTAATTAAGTATTAGTTTGGTTCCTTGTCATTCTAAACTTTGAGCCATTCTTCATTCGCGTTTTTAGACGATAAATGATACATAATGCATAGGCAGGTACGACTCTAGAACACATGGAGATGCTTACATCTGAAATAACAGTGCACACATTAACCCCTTTGTGCAGTGGACATTTTGAGCCGATTTCTAAACAATTTGTACTAATACACTTTAACACTAGTTATCTCAAGGTGTACATATATTCAAAATGATAATTCAAACTGAAGTAGACAGTTGGGCCAACATATTGATTGACTTCTGTAGTGGAAATAGCCAAGGCCACAGAGATGACCTCCCCTCGCAAAGAGTGTGAGAAACTGACCTCATCTAATCCTTGGAAAGGTTTGGAAAGTTAAAAAGTTAAAACAAGGTTTTCTACACATCAATCAATCAATCAATCAAAATTTATTTATATAGCGCTTTTTACAACAGTTGTTGTCACAAAGCAGCTGTAGCGGATATACTGATAATTATGAGTTATGAAACGGGACACCACCGTGAAATTCAGGGAAATATTTATTTGATAACGGTAATAGATGAAATAATGATATATCAGTTTCATTACCAAAGGGTTACGTTCTGAATCCACGCAGTGACCTAATACCATCTACCAAAATATGTATTTACCACCGTAATCAAATTAATGAATAAATGTCCAAATTTATTGAATGATTAATATAATATTTAGAGCATTACAGGGAATAACAGATTAATGGTTTCTGACCTCCATTTACATTGTCTCTCCCCCACTCAGGAGATCAGATAAGGTCATGTTTCTAACTTCAGAGAGGGAGACCATTGTGGGGGTCTGAGTATCTGAGGGCAGAGGTGAGGGGTATAAAGCCTGTTTTACCTTTGAAGATCTTTCCAAGCATTAGTTGAGGTCATTTTCTCACACTTAGCGAGGGGGTGTCATCTCTGTGTATGGTGGTGAAGTGGTTTTGGGCTATTTCCACTTTACAGCTTTACAAGTGTCCGAGTCCAGGCCCCCAGTGAGCAAGCCAAGGGCGACAGTGGCAAGGAAAAACTCCCTAGGAGCATGAGTAAGAAACCTTGAGAGGAACCAAGACCTAGTGGGGGAGCCCATCCTCTTCTGGCCGACGCTGGTCACCATGACAACAGTAATTAAAAAGATATGTAAACACAGAACTGATGGGAATGACTAATAGTCCTCATCTTTGTGTGAATTTATATACAGGTTCTCTATGCAATTCTTATTCTTAAGAGTCCTAGACTTCTTGATAGTCCAGGGCCGTGGAGATGCGGCTGTAGTAGGGGAGGATTCGGGGGGGTGAGTGGGGCCAGGGCAGTGTGTTGATCCTTCGTCCATAGCTGGTTGGTGGATAACAGGAAAGGCTCGTCTCTTCTTGTCTCGGTATTTCTCTAGCAGCCATTGGGAAAAGAAAAGAGGGACAATTAGCTTTTCATGGGATATGTTGGACAAAGTAAATTTAAATATTTCTGGAGTGTGGCAGCGACTCCGGAAATTAAATTATTACAGCCTAGCTAAAGGGCAGAACCAGAAGGTAACACAGACTTGGGAGCATCCTGAGACACTGGCATCCATCCACTACACTGTCAACAAACTTGAGTGATCATGTGCAGTGACAGGACGACAGCACCAGCGCCCCAGATTTCCATAAAACCTTTTGCCCATGAACCCCTGGATCTGTAACCTTATCTAAGGGGGCACATTAATTACCAAATGCTAAACTAAATAAGTAAGTTTTCAACCTAGACTTAAAGATTGAGACTATGTCAGAGTCTCGGACACATTCTGGAAGATTATTCCATAGTTGGGGCCGATAAGGCTGATATGATCAAATTTTCTAATTCTAGTTAGAACTCTGGCTGCGGCATTTTGAACTACTTGAAGTTTATTTAGATTCCTATTTGAGCATCCTGACAGTAACGAGTTACAATAGTCTAATCTGGAGCTAACAAAGGCTTGTACTAATTTTTCTGCATCATGCTGGGATAATGCGTTTCTTAACTTGGCAATGTTATGGAGATGTAGAAAAGCTATCCTAGTAGTATTATCTATGTATTTATCAAATAATAGGTCAGAGTCGAATATGATGCAGAGATTTTTGTCTACCGAGCCAGGAGTTATGGGGTAGTCTGCGAGATTTAGCATTAGATTTGGTATTTTCTGTCTTGCGGCCTTTGGGCCCAGAAGGAGAACCTCCGTTTTGTCACCATTAAGGTGGAGGAAGTTTAGCGACATCCAACATTTAATATCTCTTACGCAGGCCTCAATTTTTCCTAATCTGGATTTGTCATCAGGTTTGGCTGATATGTAAAGTTGGATGTCATCTGCATAGCAGTGAAAGTTGACATCATGTTTATTTATAACTATTCCCAATGGTAACATATATAATATAAATAATAGGGGTCCTAGGATGGAGCCTTGCGGGACTCCATATTTCACTTTTGTGCGTTTGGAGGGAATATTATTGAGCTCTACAAACTGATAGTGATTGGTTAAGTAAGAATTAAACCATGAAAGGACTGTACCCGAGATTCCAACCCAGTTTTCTAACCTTTCTAGCAGGATCTTGTGATCTATTGTGTCGAAGGCTGCACTAAGATCAAGAAGCACTAGTAGAGATACATAACCTTGATCAGAGGCAAGGGGGAGATCATTTGTTAGTTTAACTAGTGCTGTTTCAGTGCTGTGGTGGAGCCTAAATCAAGATTGGAACTTTTCAAATATGTGGTTCCTGTGCAGATATAAGCATAATTGTTGGGCCACAGCTTGGATATAAATGATAGGTTTGAAATGGGTCTGTAACTAGATAGTACAGTTGGATCAAGATTTAGTTTCTTGATCACGGGTTTAATGACCGCTAGTTTACAGGAATTGGGCATGTGACCTATTGTAATGGATGAGTTAACTACCGTTAACTGGTAAAACCTCTTTGAGTAATTTTCAGGGAATCGAGTCTAATGTGCAAGTAGTAGAATTGAATGATGAAATTATTTTCTCCAATTCTGGTTGTGGGAGTGGTTGAAAAGCTTCAAGCGTTTCTTATAATGCAAATCCAGATGACAGACCAGATGGATTACCTATAAAAGGATTTATATTTAGTCTAATATTCTCTATTTTATTATCAAAGAAATCCATAAAGGTTCAGCTCCTGTTTGAGTTTTTGTAAGTTTAGAAATAGTACTGAAAAGAAATCTAGGATTGTTTTTTATTATTCTCAATCAATGAGGCTAAGTATGCTGAATGTGCTGTAGTGAGTGCCCCTTTGTACTCAATAAGGCTATCCTTCTAAGGACAGTGGAATACTTCCAGCTTAGTAAATCGCCATTTCCGCTTAATTTACGTGCTATTTGCTACAAATCACCTCTGCCCTAAGATACTCACACCCCCGCAATGGTCTCCCTCTCTAAAGTTAGAGACATAACCTTATCTGATCTCCTGAGTGCGGGAGAGAGGCAATAAAAAGTGCAAATGAAGATCAAAACCCCCTCCTGGAGACACCAGAACCCACAAACCCAGGAAGGACCTTCAGTCGTAAATTCCACTATACAGCCTTATCTGATTCACCAAGGTTTCAGCCAATGTGCCATCTCTTGGAAATTCCAGGTTAAATACCTCAACATAAACAAGAACCAAGTGCAGCATATAACGATAACGACACAAGCAACAGGTGCGATGGATAAACAAACACACACAGAACCACATCCAAAGGGGGAATACATATATGGGAAAAAATGCATGGGAATACATATATGGGAAAAAATGGACGGAGACTACACATTCACATACCCGAAGGGAGGGGTCAGGGGCTGTACCGTGACAATAAGAATATATGGATTAATAATTATAATAAACAGTGAGAGAGAATCTGATTTAAGCTCTTGGAATGAGAGCAAACCATTTCCATCACAGTTTTTTTATTCGTTTGTGCTGGTGGTCTTCCTGCAATCATCATACAGGATTGTGCCATTTGAGGGAGCATAATTTCCATTTGCCTCAGTTTCTCTTACAGCTTGTGTTTGAGAGTTTAAATACTACTGGAGACAAGTCACACACTTAGGCTTATATATGCCACTGGAGATCATGTGGGGTGTTGTGGCACTTTTAGAAAGTACACTGCACTTGGATAGTGGATCTTCTTCCTAACCCAGAATATTCATGCAGTAAGTATTCTCTGGGGCAAATCAGCTCGCAGTGAACTCAGTGATGAACAGTCCTGTGAATGGAAGCCTCTTGATGGAAAAGATTTGTGTATTCCAAGAGCTCATGTGTGAGTTTATACGTTCATGGAGTCTGGGATTATGATGATGTCATATACTGACTGAACATCAGTAAGCTGTTAATGAAGCAGATCAGTTCAGTTGTGAATTCTATGAACTCTTAGTGAGCATTAGGTAGCATAAAAGCAGCTGTAATATTTCTTCCTGACTTGCAGGCTCCTGTATAAAGCCATAGACTCCCATGCTGAAGATGTTGGACCCATCTACAACTACCGTGTGGTCATCTCCATCTTCTTCATCATCTACATCATTATCATTGCCTTCTTCATGATGAACATCTTTGTGGGTTTCGTCATCGTAACATTCCAGGAGCAGGGCGAGCAAGAGTATAAAAACTGCGAGTTGGACAAGAACCAGGTACAGAACAAGAAAAGAAAGGGTTACAAATGCATGTCATAATGACTACCATTTGAATTCAACAGCTCTTTTTATAGAGATAATTTCCAGGAGACCATGATTCACTTTCAACCATCTGTTTTGAAACTGTGTGTACACAAAGACAAGACCATCTGAAAAATCCAAAATCCTAATATTAAGGATTACAGGAGAAACTTTTAAACTATTCTACTGAAAATTAATATCAGTTTTTATTGATTTTAACTACTGGAGAATAAATATGAACACCAAATGTGTTTGTTTTATTTATATATTTACAATATACTCAAGTGCAAATGAAACATTTTTCAGATCAAGTGTGTTCACGATGACTATTCATTCTGAAAGGAAAACTCTATTTGGTTTTATTTATTTTTTTATATATATAGCACTTTTTTTGTCTTTTATTGAAATCTGTGATGAGCTACTGACATTTGTTAAACTGCCATGAGTTAACATTAATTTTGATGCATACATAAAATTGGAGAAAGTAGAATAATATTTTGTGATCTGTTGATGTCTAAACTTTATGCTGTTATTGCATTCTAGGGAAAATAAAGAGACATTTTACTATCTATTTTTGAGAAGCTACTCATCAATATTGCCATTTAGTCTATCTCATGAAATGATGAGTGGCCACATTTGTTAACAAAATTCAATTGTGTGTGTTTTTGCCTGCTTGTCTGCTTCTCTATGTGTTGCTTCCATGGTACAGCGGCAGTGTGTGGAGTATGCGCTAAAGGCACGACCACTACGCAGGTACATTCCCAAAAACCCATACCAGTATAAGGTATGGTATGTGGTCAACTCCACCTACTTTGAATACCTGATGTTCACCCTAATCCTACTCAACACCATCTGCTTGGCAATGCAGGTCAGTATATATTATACTTTTATGTATAACAATTTTTTATACATACATTTTACAGATTTTATTCAGTTGAGTATACCTAATACCCTATATATATACTGTATATATATATATATATATATATACACTATATTGCCAAAGTATTCGTTCACCCATCCAAATGATCAGAATCAGGTGTTCCAATCACTTCCATGGCTACAGGTGTATAATATTAAGCACCTAGGCATGCAAACTGTTTTTACAAACATTTGTGAAAGAATGGGTTGCTCTCAGGAGCTCAGTGAATTCCATCGTGGAACTGTGATAGGATGCCATCTGTGCAATTTCCTCGCTACATAATATTCCACAGTCAACTGTCAGCTGTATTATAAGAAAATGCACGTGTTTGGGAAAGACAACAACTCAGCCACGAAGTGGTATGCCACGTAAACTGACGGAGCGGGGTCAGCGGATGCCAAAGCGCATACTGCAACTTTCTGCAGAGGCAATCACTACAGATATCCAAACTTCATGTGGCCTTCAGATTAGCTCATGAACAGTGTGCAGAGAGCTTCATGGAATGGGTCTTCATCGTCGAGCAGCTGCATCCAAGCCATACATCACCAAGTGCAATACAAAGCGTCGGATGCAGTGGTGTAAAGCACGCCACCATTGGCATATTCTCTGGAGTGACGAATCGTGCTTCTCCATCTGGCAATCTGATGGAGTCTGGGTTTGGTGCTTGCCAGGAGAACGGTACTTGTCTGACTGCATTGTGCCAAGTGTAAACTTTGGTGGAGGGGGAATTATGGTTTGGGGTTGTTTTTCAGGAGCTGTGCTTGGCCCCTTAGTTCCAGGGAATGGAACTCTGAATGCTTCAGCATACCAAGACATTTTGGACAATTCCATGCTCCCAATGTTGTGGGAACAGTTTGGAGCTGGCCCTTCCTCTTCCAACATGACAAGGTCCATAAACACATGGATGGCAGAGTCTGGTGTGGATGAACTTGACTGACCTGCACAGAGTCCTGACCTCAACCCAATTGAACACCTTTGGGATGAATTAGAGTGGAGACTGAGAGCCAGGCCTTCTCGTCCAACATCAGAATGTGACAAATTCGCTTCTGAAAGAATGGTCATAAACCCATAAACACACTCCTACACCTTGTGGACAGCCTTCCCAGAAGAGCTGAAGCTGTTCTATCTGCAAAGGGTGGACCAACATCATATTGAATATATATATATATATATATAGGCGGGTGGATAGATGATTTAAACAGGCTGGGCAAACTGATTTATGATGTTCAATAACTTTACTAAGTAATGATTATAGTTGAGTTTAGTATATTTTTGGGGGTGGCTAAATAAGATGAACAGCATGTGAATATTGCCATTCATCCCTGAGTGTCTGTTGTGTCTTTCTACAGCACCATGGTCAGTCTACGTCCTTCAACAATGCCATGAACATCCTTAACATGCTTTTCACCGGTCTGTTCACTGTGGAGATGATCCTCAAACTCATCGCCTTCAAGCCCAGGGTATGGTCTGTTCCCTACCTTTACACCGGTGTTGTAGGGCCACACTCCATTCCTATGTGTAGTCAGACCAAATCATCTATGTGGGTAAACTGCTAGAACCTTTAAAACATTCTATAGAATGGCATAGAAATAGCCACCTGTAACGGTGGAGACGCAGTAGGCATAGAAGGATCCATAAGCAGGTTATTCTCATATATTTTAATGATAGACACACAGAAGTGCTAGTCGCCCCAGAGGGGTGGGAGCTAGACACGGTCCTAGCACAAGGACGGAGGAAGACAGAGAATCGTAGTCTAGAACGGGCACAGGGTCAAAATACCAGAATATCCAATACAACCGAGCAGAGGTATCAAAAGGGCAAATCCGAAAAACACAGGAACCGTAAACAGGCAGAGGTCGAATCACAGACTTTTGCAGAACACTAGAATAACACTTGGTAGAGTAACGAGAACGAATACAATACTTCGCACTGAGCCACGTCATGAGAGTCCTTAAATAGTAACGTTCATTATGAGAGATCCTATACAGGTGTGTTAATATCCGGCGAGGGCTCCCTCTGGTGGACCACGGTGTCCTCATGTGATGGCGCCCTCTGGTGGTTTTGGTTGCGGGTCACAGCCCTGACATTATTCCCCCCGAATGGGCAGCTCCAGCCGCCCGGAACGCAGCGACGGCGGGGTCTTCCCGGGTCGTGGAGCTGGGACGATCAGGATGGCCAGTATGGAAGTCAGAGATTAGTGAAGGGTCCAGAATGTCTCGGGCTTCCACCCAGCCCGTTCCTCCGGTCCGTACCCCTCCCAGTCCACAAGATATTGTATCCTCGACCCTCGCCGCCGTGAGTCAAGGAGCGAGCTCACAGTGTATGCCGGGAACCCCTCCACGCCCAGTGGCGGTGGCGGGGGCCGTGCTCGACCCTGGGGGAGAGAAGACTGCACAGGCTTGAGTAATGAGACATGAAATGTCGGGGCAATACGGTAGTGCGACGGGAGCTGTAACCGATAAGCCACCGGGGTTTATCCGTTTTATTACAGGGAATGGACCTATGAAACGTGGACTCAATTTTCGACAGGGGGTACGTAATCGCAGGTCGCGGGTCGAGAGCCACACTAACTGGCCAGGAGAGAATTCAGGTGCGGGACGTCAGTGTCGGTCAGCCTGAATCTTTTGCCGTCTCACCGCGCGCTGTAGCCGCACATGTGCCGCATCCCATGTCCGCTGACTTTTCTTGAACCACTCTTGTACCGCGGGCAGGTCCGAGGGTTCACCTGACCAGGGAAACATCGGGGGTTGATAGCCTAGAATGCACTGAAACGGAGTTAAGCCAGTAGATGAATGTGTGAGGGAGTTCTGCGCCATCTCCGTCCAAGGCAAGAAACGACACCACTCCTCCTGATTGTTGCAGCAATAGGAGCGTAGGAACCTACCGATCTCCTGGTTCAGCCTCTCCACCTGCCCGTTACTTTGGGGATGGTAGCCAGAGGTTAAACTTACGGAAATATTGAGCAAGTTGCAGAACGTTTTCCATACACGTGACGTGAACTGCGGGCCCCGGTCGGAGACTATATCCTCCGGCAGACCGAACAACCGAAACACATTGGAAAATAAACTTTCTGCTGTTTCCATGGCTGAGGGCAGCTTAGGCAAAGCGATGAGACGACACGCTTTTGAAAACCTATCTATGACCACCAATATGCACGTGTTCCCCTGAGAACGGGGCAAATCGGTTATAAAATCTAGTGCGAGATGTGACCATGGGCGTGTGGGTATGGGGAGAGGTTCCAACAACCCCGCTGGTAGCACTCGTGGTGTTTTACATTGTGCACACACGTCACAGCTGTTCACAAATTCTCGAACGTCCTGCAACACCGAAGGCCACCAATACTTCCTCCGTATTAATTCCCCGTCCGTGTAATCCCGGGGTGTCCGGACGTGGCGGCCGTGTGTACCCAATTTACCAGGTCCTCACGAAACTGTGTCGGTACATACAGTTTACCTGGTGGGCAGGCAGAAGGAGTGGGTTCATCCTGATGTGCCGCCTGGATCTGCTCCTCCAGGGCCCAACGGATGGGTGCGATAACTACGGAAGGTGGCACAATGGGTTTTTCTGAATCCCGTCTCTCCTCCCGCTCGTACATCCGGGACAACGCGTCAGCCTTCGCGTTTTTTTAGACCCTGGCCTGAAAGTGATTGTGTAGTTAAAAGCAGCGTGAAGAATAGTGCCCACCTCGCTTGACGAGCATTTAACCTCCTCGCCGCTCGTATGTATTCGAGGTTGCGATGGTCAGTCAGTATCGAGACCGGATGTGCGGCCCCTTCCAGCCAATGCCGCCACTCTTCCATAGCGGCTTTCACCGCAAGCAGCTCCTTGTTACCCACGTCGTAGTTCCGTTCCGCGGGGAGCAAGCTTGCGGGAGTAGAAGGCACATGGGTAAAGTTTAGGGGGCGTACCTTGTCGCTGTGACAGGACAGCTCCGATGCCGGTGTCCGAGGCATCCACCTCAACGATGAAAGGGAGCGTAGGATCCGGGTGGTGAAGGATCGGGGCTGAACAGAACCGTTGCTTCAGCGTGCAAAAGGCCCTTTCCGCTTCGTCTGTCCATGCTAACCTCTTAGGAGCGCCACGCAACAGTGAGGTGAGGGGGCCCGCGACCACGCTATAATTCGAATGAATCTACGGTAGAAGTTAGCGAATCCCAAAAATCGTTGTAGGTCCTTTACCGAGTGAGGCCGTGGCCAATCCCGGACCGCCGACACCTTCCCTGTGTCCATGGCAACCCCCTGCTGCCCCACGTGATATCCTAGGAAGTGCACCTCGGACCTGTGAAACACACACTTCTCTAATTTCGCGTACAGGTTATTCTCTCGTAGAACTCGTAAGACCTCCTGCACCTGTGCGATGTGTTCCCTCCTGGACTCCGAATAAACCAGGATATCGTCAATGTAAACGATCACACATCTGTTCAAAAATCTTCGCAGTACATTGTTCATAAAGGACTGAAAAACAGCCGGGGCATTCGCCAGCCCATACGGCATTACTCGGTATTCGTAGTGGCCGTTCGTCGTTATGAATGCGGTCTTCCACTCATCCCCCTCCTTTATGCGCACCAAATTATATGCGCTACGCAAATCCAGCTTTGTAAATATAGTCGCTCTCCTTAGCTGTTCGACCGCCGCTGGGACTAGGGGAGAGGATAAGTATTCTTTACTGTCACCGCGTTAAGTCCCCGGTAGTCAATGCATGGGCGCAGCCCGCCGTCCTTCTTCTCAACAAAAAGAACCCCGCCGCCGCAGGAGACACCGACGGGCGTATGTAGCCTAAGGCAAGCGCCTCTGCCACGTACTTCTCCATAGCCCGTGTCTCCGGAATCGAGAGCGGATAAGCCCGTCCCCTCGGAGGCACGGCCCCGGGAATTAGCTCTATGGCCATATCCGATGAGCGATGTGGCGGCAGTCGCGCTGCTTCGGTCTTACTGAACACATCCGCAAACTCCTGGTATTCCTCCGGGAGGAACACCGCCACATCCGTGTCAGGACTCTCAATACTAGTCGTCCTGACCGAAACGTGCATACACTTTCGGTGACACTCCGGACTCCACTTCACTAGTTCCCCGGTTCTCCAAGAAAACACGGGATTATGGGTAGCCAACCAGGGATATCCCAATATAATGGGGTGCTCTGGGGAGTGAATTACATGAAAGGCCAAAACCTCTGTATGAAAAGCTCCGACCCGCAGTGTGATAGGCAAAGTCATTTTATTTACCAGTCCCGTACCAATGGGGTGCCCGTCCACTCCCTTTATACGGAGGGGTTGCGGGCAGGTAATTTGTGGTACGGACAGACGCGTGGCATACTGCTGGTCGATAAAGTTTCCCGCCGCTCCGGAGTCTACCAGGGCTGTAAGGGTAGAGGCAGACATCCCCCACGTTATATTTACTGGCAGTGTCAGTTCGCGTTGATTGTAGTAGAGAACAGACTGCGGGCTCACCTGACGCGGTGTGGGTTGTCCGTTTCCACCCGAACAATCCGCTTTGTAATGCCCCCCCTCGCCGCAGTATAGGCAGAGCCCTCCATGAGCCGCCGACGACTCTCCACGGGAGACAGGCGAGTGTGGCCAATTTCCATGGGCTCGGGTTGTGTGAACCGACAGGGGCCTGAGCTGGGGACTGAGGCGGTCGCTCCCTTGCGTGAGCTAATGAGGTTATCCACCGAATCGACAATCGGATGAAGCTATCCAACGGGAGGCTCTCATCTTTACAAGCTAGCTCTGTCCGGAGACCCTCATTCAAGCTTTGGCGATAGACCGTGAGGAGTGCCTGGTCGTCCCATCCGCTGGCGGCAGCCAGAGTGCGGAATTGCAGGGCGTGCTCTGCGGCAGAACTCCTCCCTTGCCGAAGGCGTAGGAGTTGTTCTCGGGATCCCTACCCGACACCGAGTGGTCAAACACCTCCTTGAACCGGCGTTCAAACTCCACGCACGACTGCTCCGTAGTTTCAGTCGTCCCTACAGCAGTGGCCCACTGGAGAGCTTTTTCCTGTAAGGAGTGACATGACAAATGCGATCCGCGCAGCATCCGAGGGAAAGCGTTAGGTTGCATACGCACATACAGGGAGCATTGCAGAAGGAAACCTTGACAGAGTCCCATAGATCCATCATACTTTTCTGGCACGGCTAATCGAACGGTGGAGGGACGTTCCCCGCCCGTGTCCGCAACGGGATAGAGAGGATAACCTGTGGAGGGGCGGTCTCCGTAGCTGGACTGGGGTGGAGGGTCATCCCCTGCAGCGTGCGGGACACGTTCTCCACAGCCGGCGTGAGCTGTTGCAGCAATTGCTCGTGACTCCCGAGAATGCGTCCTTGATTCATCACTGCACCCTGGAGCACTGCCAAACCCGCTGGATCCGTTGGTGGCGAAGTATTCTGTAACGGTGGAGACGCAGTAGGCATAGAAGGATCCATAAGCAGGTTATTCTCATATATTTTAATGATAGACACACAGAAGTGCTAGTCGCCCCAGAGGGGTGGGAGCTAGACACGGTCCTAGCACAAGGACGGAGGAAGACAGAGAATCGTAGTCTAGAACGGGCACAGGGTCAAAATACCAGAATATCCAATACAACCGAGCAGAGGTATCAAAAGGGCAAATCCGAAAAACACAGGAACCGTAAACAGGCAGAGGTCGAATCACAGACTTTTGCAGAACACTAGAATAACGCTTGGTAGAGTAACGAGAACGAATACAATACTTCGCACTGAGCCACGTCATGAGAGTCCTTAAATAGTAACGTTCATTATGAGAGATCCTATACAGGTGTGTTAATATCCGGCGAGGGCTCCCTCTGGTGGACCACGGTGTCCTCATGTGATGGCGCCCTCTGGTGGTTTTGGTTGCGGGTCACAGCCCTGACAGAATGTTGTGCTCTGTATTCATGTCAAATGGCCATGTGGTCACCAAAACATTATTAAAAACCATAGGCATTTGAAAATATATATTTTGCACCCCCATTCTTTTTGGCTCAAATTAATCTCCAGTGATAATTTGTTAGATGTATGTCATACTACACAGCAGAATCACCAGTGGTGACTGTTGTCCAGAAATTTGAATGTTTCAGACTGAAATGCAGACATCTATCCTGGGCTGGTTGCAGACAAATTGTGTGCCAATATTTAGCCTAATACCTTGAAACCAATAACTTAATCAGTTATTAACCAAAAAAATCAGTTCACTAGTCTTTTCATACTTTGTAAAAGTATGTATGTAATCAAAAATGTTTGCTATAGAACTTCTGTTTTTTATCTTTCCATGCATTTGCCAGAAGTACAAAGCATGCCATTGTGTTGTGTATTTTGTTTAATTACTGATATTTCAGGCATCCTCTGGACACCAAGGTGCTTCCTGGTCATCCTCTAATGTTCTGTGGTTTATTTCTGGTTGGATTTTTCTTTTCAGAGAATGGACAAATTTAAAAATTTAAAATTGTTATTTAAATGTTCAATGTTTTTTAAAAATGGTATAAGAACAACAGTAATGAGAATCCCATATGAATTTTTTTCCCAATATAAATCCTGGATGCAGTTTTATTTAAGTGAAAACCCTCTCTCACTTTCTCTCTCTCAGTCACACACTTACACATGTTGGAATTGAATTCATTTATTTCATGCTTGGTTTTGTGCTATTTTGCTCCATTAATCCAGTGTGCCCATGACTCATCTTATATATATCAGGTATTGTGTTGTTTGAAGAAACAGACAGGTAGCAGAAGTGTTATTTGTTTTCCGATGTGGTAGTTGTTCAGTCTGGGTAACATCAGGTGCAATCAGCTACATCAGAGAGAAGGGTGTTTCTCAATTAAAAAGAAAGGAATTATAATAAAAATAGGTGATTCTGTTTATTTCCTATGGATATCCTGAGTGGGTCAGTGTATTGCTGGATGGCGCTGTTGCGCCCAGACCATTTGCCCCCAGACCATTTAAAGCCAAGACTGACAAGGGACAAGGGAGGGAATGTAGAGGAACTGCAAATAACTGAGCTTTGGCTCCAGAGTCTGCAATAGTATGGTACACAGATGAGTTCCATGTGTGTATAAGAACTGTTACTGTGAAAGGTTTGATTGCAACATCTGATGTGCTTTTGCCTTAAGGTTTTCTTTGTCACTGAGCTACCAGGTTTGAGAACTAGCAAACCTTTTAAGAACAGATCACTTCTTTGGTTTCTCAGTGATTACATATGTTGATTTGAGCATTACAGTATATCAACCATAAAAAGAAGCTGGAAGAATTCTACATGATAAAGATTTATCTTGTATTTCTCTTGAGGACCATATCGTAATGCAATTGTTTCTTCCATGAACTGCTGATGATTCATTACTGCTGTATTTGTTGTAAGTACCCTTCAGCTACTTGTACACAGGCTTATTGGTTCTAGACCAGCAACATGACGGGGCCTGAACTACACCAATTCTTTTGGCCAAGAAACTGTATTTTAGTGATTGCATCTGCTACCCAGACTAAATGATTACAGCTTAAAACACCCTGAAATAAAATGTACATCTGCTTCCAGCCTGTTTCCTCAATCATAGAAGTCTTTGCTATGACTAAAGCCACAACCAGGGCTATATATAGGCCCTTTAACAGGGTGTGCGTCATAGTGATGATTAAGTGTTCCCTTAATTAATGGTTAGGCAAGGAACAGCGAGGTAATACAGTTCTGGGTGTGACAGGTAGAATATTCCTCAGGACTGATCCTAACACACTGTTTTTAAAGAGTGTCATATTTAAGACAGACACTTGAAAGTTCCTATGGGTTTCAGCTGAGTGATGAATAAAAGTGATGTTGCTCAACACGTTTTTCTCCATTAAATGGTGGATATGAGACTCCAGAAATGAAGTAGTTTTTGGTTGTCTGTGTCATGCTCCTCTGCTTGAGTATGATGCTGTTTGGTGTCATTTTGAGACTTTTCTTTTTGACTAAAGACAAACTGCCCAAGCCCAGACTACTAGAGGAGAATGGTAGGTATACAATCTTGCTAATGGTTGATGCTACCTGTCTAACTACCCCTTCATCCTGTATAGGGTTACTTTAGTGACCCCTGGAATGTTTTTGACTTCCTCATCGTAATTGGCAGCATTATAGACGTCATTCTGAGTGAAATAAATGTAAGTACACCGCTCCACAAAATGTGCACTCTTTCTCAGTCTTTCACCCCCTTTTCTTTTCCTATCTTTTCTCTATCACTTTTTTGTCTTTCTTCCTTTCCATTCTCTCCATCTCTCCTTTTTTTACTCCTCTGTGATTCCTGCCTTTCCTTCGTCTCTGTCCTGCTGCTGTATTTTTCTTCAAGTTCCACCTTTCCTGAAGGCAACATGGCCACTGGAATTTTTGTTGTATAGCTAGATATACAAACCTCAGAACCTCTGGTTGTAGAGGAACAAGAAAAGCTGGTAGGGTTTGCAATATAACCATGTCATAGGGAATGCTTCAAAGACTCTCAGATTTAGAGATAATGAGAGAGAGAAAGAGAGAGAGCAAGAAAGAGAGAACACACAAATGTTCTGCAACATACTTATTCTCCACTGTGACTAACAAAATGCACTAACCAAGGGGACCAACCTGTTATTTTCAGTGCAATTGTGACTGTTGTCTTACTGTTGATGTTCTTTTCCCATCAGCAAGCATGACTGCCCACAGGTCCTCTCCGCCATGTCTTGGAAACTATTCTTTTTTCCCCACTCCCTTCCACAACTGTCTCTTGGCATTATGATTTGTCCCATGTCTTCAAAAAGTCAATGTTCATATGTAACTGTTTTCTTTCTTATTTTTCTCCTCTCTCTTTTTTTCTTTTACTTTTATTTATTTTCATTTCCCCACCCAATGCAGCATTATTTTGTCGATGCATGGAATACATTTGACGCTCTCATAGTAGTGGGTAGCGTTGTTGACATAGCTATCACAGAGGTTAACGTAAGTAGTCTATCTTTCAGCCTGCCTGCCTGTACACAGCATCTTTCTCCCTGAGAACAATAGAGATTAAGCTATTGCATTTCCCTTGTTATCTTGGGTTTAGTTTTTGTTTTTTTATACTTTACTTTGCTTTTTTTCTTTTTTCTTTATTTATTTAATCATTGGTTTGGTAACTTTTCACTTTTTTGAGTTCCACTTGCACCCATAAGCATGCACCACATGTGTATAGCAAGAGCTAAAGGAGATATATTCTGACATTTGTGAAATGTCAGATTTGATCTATTTAAATATAATAAAGAATACTTATGCTCATATTTATGGTATTTGACAAACATTCTTATCATGACCGACAAACGTGTGTAATGGTAAAACTACATGCACTCTCTGGAAATCAGTCCCAGTTCTTTCAGGTGAACTATAGAAGTAATTAAGAAGTTGTCGCAATGTTTGTTTTCCTTGCTAATTTAGGTTTCTCTGATCTTCCAACAGAAAGAACTGAAAAGAGAACTGAAAGTATAATTTAAAAATAATAATTATCAAAAGAACTGAAAGTATGGTTTAAATATTTGGGCCGTTATCCTTGCAAATCTTTTTATTGTTAGCACTGCAGCCATTTTAAATATTATGCTTACTAGTGATCTTATTATATTCCAGTATGACACCAAGAGGGTATGAAGAGTTAGCAACTATCACACATACCACTGTATACAAAGTCAAATATTTCTTAGGAAAAAAAGTGTAGACTACACTTCATTAAAATGTTGATACTTTAAAGATAGATAGATAGATAGATAGATAGATAGATAGATAGATAGATAGATAGATAGATAGATAGATAGATAATGTTAATCATAACTATCACTTCAATTGTCAGAGATATATCTCCTATTCTTCTATACAGAAACCCTGCAATGACCTAACTTTGGTTTAGGATTTCTGCCTTTCTTCCATTTTTGTTTTCACTTCATTTAACCGGAAAGCATGGCCTCAGCATTGTGTTTGGACTGCCATTTTGTTTTCCTTTTGAAAAATAAAACCTTTGCACTTTTCCATGAAGCTTGATACAGTTACAGTAATTATCCCTGATTTAAGATGCTGTAGTCTTACTGACAGTCATCCCCTTTATGTCTGTTCATGATTAGACCAGTAATAGCCGAGTCATTCTGCTCTCCTTTAGAAAGAGCATTAGTTTATCTGCCAAAATTGAGCACAAACCCTTAAATCACCAGTTTGCAATGCCTTCTAAAAGGCCTATTCTTCTTTTTAATTGCCTTAGAGTTGGAAGGTGAGAAGGACGTGTTTGCCAACTCTGTCTTGCTGATGATGCCTTTACATTGCATCCTTCCCTCTGAATGCCTTTACCTCTGTCTGTCAGTTCTGCCCTTTGTCTCTTTTATCTGTGTCATATTCTCTGTCTCTTCTCTCTTACCTATTGAGTGCTCTTGTTCACCTTGAGTTTTATGCTGGATAACCCTGGTCCCTGACTGAATACCCTGCACCAGACTGCTTTAATTGTAGAGATATAAATTTATGAGAATTTTATTCTCCTGATTCTTGGTGCATGGAACTTTGGGACAGTCTATAAGACCACAAATCCATGAATTTAATATTTCTTCTTGAACTGAGGGTCAGGGAACAGGGTTAGCCAATTCTCCAATATGTATTGTGCAACATGAGAGAACTCCTTTTATGAGCATCCAGTTGTCTAAAACAGAAATGCCTGCAGGGTAGATCATGCTTCGTTGGCAGTATCACAATTGATAATGATACTGAATTCCGTAATCAAGCCAGCAGTGTTGTGCGTGTGCAACATGCATGGAGACCGTTGTCAGATCCTTTGCAGTTTTACACAGAGAGCACTTGTTTCAGTAGCTCTTAAAACAGTCATTCTCATATTTACAGTATAAAAGTTTTTAACTGATATAATAAGTGATTTTAATGATATAGAACTGGTAACTGTGGTACTGCAGGGGATTTGAGTGAAGAGTACAATATATTTCTCTCCATACCATGAGACTTCACATACACCTGTTGTTCCTCCGCACACAGACACAATCATGCACATGTACTTCACAATTCCTCATTCACATCCCTCCCACACACATATAAAGTCTTTGCGCAAATGTAAGTCAGTCAGTCACTTTTCTCCAGCTTGGGGTTGCACTTCCAGGATTGGCCAATGGATGGTGCCCTTGCACAGGGACCATGTGCTGCAACACCCTCAGCTGGAAGAAAGGCAGACATGTGATGAGACGTCTCCCCTGTTGTGGACACTGCAGATACTTTCACACAGCCATTAGTGCAGAAGCAAAAATACACTTTCACAAACCAACACAAAAACGTACACTCACTCTCACACGGCATCACATACATACACATGCAAATAGTATTCCCCATCATGTCCTACATAAGCCAACCAATATCCTTTTCAGGCAGATGAATAGTGGGAGGTCTGTACTGCAATAGCTTTGATCTGTCTGCCTTTCTTTAAAGCCAGCTGATCCATCCTCCTCCACCCCCTCCTCTGTGGTAAGACCAATGGTACGTCCTGATGGTAATCAATCCTCACCTCTCACTCCATGCTTTCATATAATTTAACCTTCCCGTCACCTTTCTGTTTCCTGTAACCTTTACCCATAACCTTCCTGTTTCCTGTTTTTTTTTATCATGTTAAGCACTTTGCAAACATACAATATATTATTATTAGTAGTAGTATTGTTGTTGTTGGTGTATATTATTATTACTATTATTATTATTATTATTATTATTATTATTATTATTATTATTATTATAAGAACTTTTTGGCTTTAAAAAAAGAGCTTAAAGGTGGAGAAGGTAATTTATTGTAGATTCATTTTTTGTTTTTGAAATACTCTTTACATCTCAATAGCAATCAATAAATCAAATGCTCTGTTAAAAGGAAAAAATCATTATCTGTGGCAGCTACTTAAAAGCCCATTCCATCATTTTATTTGGACATGATAAATTTAATCGATGGTTTACCTACCTGTCTACCACTTTGCACACAAAAGACAAGAGAACACTTATTTGACTAGTTGAAAATGAATGTAGGATAAGCAAGAAGGTCCTCTAGATTTGCATATCTGACATGAAGCCAAGTAAGGGACTGATGTGATGCGTCACTGCTGTGGATTTATGAAAAATGCACTGCATCCGTTCATAACATTTTTGTTTTTCATACCACAAAAAACACCAGATTATGTGACAAATGTAGTTATTTTCTTGATTAATGCAATAATACATTTGTGTGCGTTTGTGTGTTTCTGTGATGTGTGTGTGTGTGTGCATGGGTGGGCATATTTTTCTGTCGTTGCATGATTCACAAATGGTTGCTTGTGTGTGTGTGCTTGCACATGTATGCACATATCTGTGCTGTTGGGTGCAACCGTAACACACTCAAAGGGGCAACAGAATACGGAAGATAACGCCAGGATCTCCATCACCTTCTTCCGACTCTTTCGAGTGATGAGACTGGTGAAGCTGCTATCTCGTGGAGAAGGAATTCGGACCCTTTTGTGGACCTTCATCAAATCCTTCCAAGTAAGAAGTGGCTAAAAGCACCATCAGTAACATACTAAAGGGCATTATTTTATAAGGGAATTTTCAGACAGACAAGTAGCTAACTAGCAAGCACAATTTGATTTCCCTGATAAGTCTTTTTCTTTATACAGGCTCTTCCATATGTAGCATTGCTTATTGTAATGCTCTTCTTCATCTACGCTGTTATCGGAATGCAGGTCAGACTCATTATCTTCTGGATCCTGTTTACAGAGTTCCTGTGTTTCTAGTCCTTATCTGTACTTAGCCAGTGTTTTGTAATGAAGTCATTTAATTATTTTTCCTTCATGCATAATTAACATCATTCTGTAGGTGTTTGGTAAAATAGCGCTGAGAGACAACAGTCAGATCAACCGAAACAACAACTTTCAGACCTTCCCACAAGCTGTGCTGCTGCTCTTCAGGTCAGCTGTTCTCTCTTCTCTCCCTCTCTGACTAAACCACTCTTGTGGGCATTGATATGTCTTCTCCCACAACAGTAGGCCAGCTCCCATATGACTTGTTCTAGCTTCCTCTTTGTTGTCCATGTTCAGGTGTGCAACAGGAGAGGCATGGCAGGAGATTATGCTAGCCTGCACCCCTAACCGCCCGTGTGAGAAGGGCTCTGATGAGGGTCCTACCACTGATGACTGTGGCAGTCACTTTGCTATCATCTACTTTGTCAGTTTCTACATGCTTTGTGCCTTTCTAGTAAGTAACTGAATAATTTCAATAAGGCTCTGAGAATCAGTGTCCCACTGTCATGTCTTCCCAGCAATAAATACATTATACCATAACTTAATCTAAATGGCAACTCATGTAAGACATCTATCAGGTATCTCAGGATGTGGAATATTATTTGTTTAATTAAAAATGTTTTAATGTGGCTCCTAACTGACAGATTATCAACCTGTTTGTGGCTGTCATTATGGACAACTTTGACTATCTGACGCGTGACTGGTCAATCCTGGGGCCACATCATTTGGATGAGTTCAAGAGGATATGGGCAGAGTACGACCCTGAGGCAAAGTCAGTCATTTTCTGTTCTCTTGTTACTTATTTTCACAGTTTGTTACCTTACCTTATGTTAAAATGTGGTGCCTTACTTGCACATAGTACTTGGCCCTTGAAATTTTCCTGGCATGCACCCAGCAGATCAGTAAAATCTGTCAGGGAGAGAGGTCTTAGATTTTCTCATCAAATGGCTCATTTCAGTCTAAACTATCGTCAGGTTATGTATCAAAATGTACGAGACATGCATGAGTTCATGTACCCTGTAAAAAACTGACTTTGTTGATTGATTTGATGACAATGCTAATGTTCATTTCTGATTCCATTATTATGCCAGGTTTTCTGTGTCTTCTGAGTTTTTAGCTTTCATGGCTCTGGTGTCAAGATAAGCATTGAGCTCAAGCCTTTGGGCTTTACTGCCAAATATAATTACCTCTGTATTTTCTTTGATTGTCGAAAACTTTATTACATTATTGATGTTCTTATTGATGATGTCAGAGTAATAAAATGTATGGTTTTATGTACCAGGTTTAAGTTATGAAGTCTCTCTTTGTAGATGTCAAACATTTGGAATTTAGTGCATCAGTATTTATGCTCAACCTTTCTGGGTTGGGAATTAAACCGGTTCCCTAACCATCAGACCATGACTGCCCAGAATTTATCAGTGTCATACAGTGGAAGAGAGCATAGCCTGTATGAATTGCACATGTGAAATCCAGGATTACTTCACCTGTTCTACCCCTTCACCCTGAGTAGAAGAGAAAATACATTTTAATTTAAAATTAATTAAATTAATGAATATGTGAATGCTGTCTCAACTCATAAAGGTTGTAGTTTCTACAATTTCATTATTTATCATCTACCCAAAATTAGGAATACCAGCCAACCCCAACATTTATACACTATATTGCCAAAAGTTTCACCCTTCCAATCGCTACCATGGCCACATGGTGTATACAACCAAGCACTTAGGCATGCAGATTTGCAGACTGCTTCTACAAACATTTATGAAACAATGGGTCACTCTCAGGAGCTCCAGCATGGTAATGTGATAGGATGGCACCTGGATGGGTTGTGTCATTCTATCACCTATCATCCTATCACAAGTTCAGTCATGAAATGTCCTCATTGCTAAATATTCTACAGTCAATAGTCATCGGTATTATAACAAAGTGGAAGCGACTGGAAACGACAGCAACTCAGCTATTATGGGGTAGAGCTGGGTCAGCAGATGTTGAAGCACAGAGGTTGCCAACTTTCTGCAGAGTTAATCACTACTTCAGATTAGCTCAAGACAGGAGAATAGAGCCTCGTGGAATGGGTTTCTATGGCCAAGCAGCTACCAATGGAAACTGTTAGATGCAGTGGTGTAGAGCATGTCATGACTGGACTGGGGCAGTGAAAATGTGTTTTCTGGAGTGACTAATCACACTTCTCTCTCTGGCAATGTGATGGACAGGTCTGGGTTTGGTGGTTGCCAGGAGAATGGTATTTGACTGACTGCATTGTGCCAAGTCTAAAGTTTGGTGGAGGGGGTGGTGTATGGTTGTGGGGATTTTTAGTTTGGTGGTGTGGGGATTATGATGTGTGGGAGTTTTTCAGGACTTGGGCTTGGCTCCTTTGTTCCAGTCAAAGGAACTCGTAATGCTTTAGTATACCAAGAGAAATTGGTCAATTTCATGCTCCCAACAATGTTTGAACAGTTTGGGGATGGCTCTTTTGTCACGATATGGGGGCCCCCCCTGCCAGTCACCCCCGTCCACAGCGGCAGTTGTCCTGTTATTGTTGCGTTGTGTTTGTCCCTCAGTCGGGCGGGGCCTATCATCAGGCCACTGCTTGAGGGTCGTTTGTCCATCTATATATGTCTTGTCTTGGTACCGGGTGACTGCTGGTTATTGTATTGTAATGTTTGGGCAGTAAAATAAGTTGCCATATTGCCATTTGTGATTTTCACCCCATTTGGAATTAGCCCTACGCATTTACCCATCTGCATTTACCCATCACACACACATTAGTGATCACTAGGGGGTTTTGCTACACACATGATCAGAGCTGTGGCCAGCCTTGCCCAGTGCCCGGGAATCAGTTGGGCCTTGCTCAAGGGTACTTCAGTCATGGCCTAGGGCTTGGGAATCAAACCGGTTCCCTAACCATCAGACCATGACTGCCCAGAATTTATACCTGTGGAAAAAACAAACATTCATCATTAGAACACTCTTCAAATCTGAGTAGTACTATAGATCTATGACAGAATGTTAACAGCTTTTGCTTGAGAGCATCAATTTGCACATCACTTCCTCCTATATCCATTTGGTGGACTCAACTAATGCTTATTCATGTTCTAAATTCTATGTGTGACTTGTTTCACATCTAATGATTGTGAAATGAATCTTATCAAATGATTACCTGCATTTCAGACTGGTCAAAGACCAGAATATATGAAAGGTTTGTCTTTTCCTATGCAAAAAAGTACAGAGTGTCACTGACAGGCCTGCTGTATGTTGACCATAGGGGAAGGATTAAGCATCTGGATGTAGTAACACTACTGAGGAGGATTCAACCACCATTGGGCTTTGGCAAACTCTGTCCCCATCGAGTGGCTTGCAAGGTATAAGTATTACACTCAACATCATGTATACAAATAAGCATTTACAACTTCAATGCCCAACTTATGCATGCCTGTTTGTGACTTCCCTTTCTCAGCGTCTGGTATCCATGAATATGCCTCTGAACAGTGATGGCACTGTGATGTTCAATGCTACTCTTTTTGCCCTGGTGCGCACCGCCCTCCGCATTAAAACTGAAGGTAAAAAAATCTCTCATACTTTCTCTAAATTTTTCAAGGGATTTGTTTGACTTACAAAGTGAAAATATGTCAACATTCTAATAAATTGTTGTCTTGTGTGTGTGTGTGTGCACGTGTGTGTGTGTGCACGTATGATAGGTAACTTGGAGCAGGCAAATGAAGAACTGAGGGCCATAGTAAAGAAAATCTGGAAGAGGACCAGTATGAAGTTGCTTGACCAGGTTGTACCCCCAGCTGGAGGTCAGTAATGAGTCAGAAATGTATAATTTCAGAAAGAATTTTCTGAAATAATATTATTTCAGTGTCTGCATATCAGAATGTAGCCTAATGCACTAGTAATGCTTAAAACATTAGTTGACTCAGAAAAAGATGGCCATTTCAACTTGAATCCAACTTGAATTTCAATGTAGCTTCATGGTTTTCTCAGGAACCCTAAGAAATTATGCAGCAAACCTCTAGCTTCACCATGTTTTTTTTCTGGTGTGAAGCCGTAATCCACACAGTACGATATGAGGAAGACACTGTTCTTTTGTGTTTGTTGTGAAAAAAAGTTATTGAAAGGAACAAAAAACATTGGCTGTCTTTTTCTGAGAATATACTTTTGCTTATTATACTTTGTATTCATATTGGTTTCTGTCTCCAGATGATGAGGTGACAGTTGGGAAGTTCTATGCCACGTTCCTTATCCAGGAATATTTCAGGAAGTTCAAGAAACGGAAGGAGCAGGGTTTGGTGGCTAAAGTGCCCCCAAAGACTGCTCTTTCTTTACAAGTGGGTCATGTGATATATATACATAAACACTCAAACCCAATTCATGGGGTCTTTGCATGTGTACAGTTCCTATGACATCTGCTTGAAAATATGTAAAGCACTCTAACACTACAGTATATTAACCATACCTGCAGTGAAGTCTAAATTTGTTTTCTGAGCAGGCTGGCCTGCGCACACTGCATGACATGGGTCCAGAGATTAGGAGGGCGATATCTGGAGACCTGACTGTGGAGGAGGAGCTGGAGAAGGCCATGAAGGAGACGGTGTGTGCAGCATCTGAAGATGATATCTTCAGGGTAAAGGTCTGATACTTTGTCCTCTCTTCCTCCTCTCAGCTCAGACCATTGCTTCTGCTGCTGGAGCATCCTGACTCAATGAATGTGCACTGCTCCTACTCTTCACCTGAACAGTTTGATGATTTGGGACTCGGAGCTTACTAGCCCAATTTCAGTTTTAGAATAATTGGATTATTTGTCCAATGGGTAACATGCTTATAAAATAAATAGGGGCCAAGAACTGATCTTTGTTTACACCTTGAGTGATGGCGGCGGCAATGGATGACTTTTGTGTTCCTAAGGAGACAGTCTTCTGTCTGAAAAATATAACCTAAGCCAATCAAAAGCAACCTGTATAATACAAGTAAAAGACAAAAGCAGGAACAGAAAAAAGCAGGAACAGAAAATTTTGATATCCAGGATTTCCAGACCACAAAAAGTAACTTTCAACATGGAGGAAGGCTGTTTCAGTAGTGTAATGTGTCTGAAATTCAGACTGAAAAGGTATATAAACTATTTTCAGTGAGGAAATATGTAAGTTGCATTGCATTACTTTTTCCATAACTTTAGCTTTGAAAAGAAGTTTGCATATATGTCTATAGCTACTAAGAGATGTGGGTGTCATGGTGCAGTCACTGACTCCTCCCTTCGGGAGTGTCTGTGTGTGTTTACATTTGTCTGTGTCTATGTATGTCTACATGCGTATGTGTTTGTTAATGGATGTGTGTGTTCATCTCTGTTATTCGTATCACCTGTCTCTCGTCTCATCAACATTATGTGTTGCACATGTGTTTGTTTATGTTCTTGTATTTAAGTGTGCATCTTTGTCAGTTCTTATTAGCCTTACATCCTTGTGGTGTGTTGTATATTGTTTATCTGTTAGCGCTGAGAGCGCTTTTGCTAATTGGTATAATAAACAGTGCTCAGTCCTCATGTTTTCCCCACATTTTACAGTGGGATTGAGGCTGTGTTACTTAAAAACAGGTAGAACTATATATATATATATATATATATATATATATATATATATATATATATATATATATACATAGAAACACAGATGACATATATATATATATGTGTTACACACGGTGCTAAACACACAACAAGCACCGCGTGTAACACATTAGGTTGACGAGACGGGTGAACACATACAAACAACCACACCCACAGGAAGTACATATAAGGCAACACAGACACACGCCCGAAGGGGTCCGTGGCTGTACCGTGACAGTTACAGATATAATCAAAATACATCAGCATTAAAACGGCCATTTACAAGTTGCACCTTTCAAGATACCCAAGGTCACTTGTAACACTTGTAACAAGTCTTACACGACCAATCACACACCGGTGAGAAGCGTCAGCCAATTGCTCACAGCGTACTCTCTACCGGAATCCACAGCCCCCCGGGGCACTGAATTGGGTGCAGGAAGGGGAGAGAGGACAGATCCTAGTGACAGAGCACCAACCACCACTGTGCATACAAGCACACACACATTCATGCACAGACACTCAGTCAACTGTTTTTATTGAACATGAAGAGACACACAGTTACACACTCAGAGAGAATTTGTCAGGGACTGCCAATTTATGTAACTTCCATGTTTGTTGGACTGTGGGAGGAAACCGGAGATCCCGGAGGAAACCTACGCAGACATGGGGAGAACATGGAAACTCCACTCAGCAATACGTTTTCCCCACATTTTTAAATATTACTGTAATACAAACTATACCTGTAATATAAATATAATATAGCCGCGAGCGGCAATTGCGAGCGGCAATTGCGGCAAAAAGAGGGCCAAAGGGTCCTTTAGACCTACAATTGAAATAAAGCTACTTCAGTGAATAAAATGGATAAATGAATGTGCAACAAATTACTCAATTGAGGCAGTACATTTCAGTCAGTTCCAGTATTTGGCCAGTAGATGAAGCCCAAGGCCAATGTTAAGTCTGTCAAATGGCCAAAACCAATTAAATGGCTCATGGCGGCCATGTTTTTTTGAGTGATGATGTCATCATTGTGTGCCTTGATACCAGTTGAACCCATGATGCTGCCTAAAAAGTTTTGGCTTGATGTGACCAATGGTTGATGAGAAACAGTTTTTTCCATGTTATAGCGCCCCCTATTGACCTGTGACCTCACAGACCTGTGCCCTATCAGCCTATCAAGTTTCATGAAGATTGGTCAAAGCATTGCTGAGATATAGCTGCTGAAGTAAATTAGGCCCCGCCCCAGAGCTATTGATTGACATGTGACAACCAGACTGTATGCCAAAGTCAATTTTTTTTATAAATCTTGATAAGGAGATTCTTCTGAATAGTTTGACACCAAGGTTGTGGTGATCAGATGAAAAACCAAGGATTAGAAGGCAAAAGTAGGTTTTGCATATTATGCATATTAGCAAAAAAAGTAAGTAGGCGGAGCTTAGGGGTCCAAGAGGCTTTTGTTTGGCTTGAGCCAAGGAATCCATCAAAATTTTGTTTCTAGGCCATACGGTGTGGGAGATATGGACCAAAACGCAAAATGGTGTGCTATAGCGCCACCATCAGGCCAATGTGGGTCCCTGTCTATTTTCCCCTAATTGCACCCCTGCTGCACCTTTGTGCCAAGTTTGGTGTTTCTGGGCCTTACGGTCTAGGCTGCAGTATGCGTTTTATAAGGGGAAAAATAATAATAAATACAGCAGCGATCACAGGGTCCAAGCGGTGCCATGGTCACCCACGGGCAAGCCTGGCACGATGGCATATGAAGGTCTATGAAAGGAATCCACGAATGAGGTGCCTGCCTGTGCAGGAGAATTTTTTGGCAGTTATAGCGCCCCCTAGGTGTGCATGTGTGCCAAAATGTACGGGTAGGTGCAGACGTCCAACGGGTGCATGTATGTGAAGTTTGGTGTGACTATGTGAAAGCCATCATGAGTTAGAGTAGTATATGTGAATTTTTGGGGGTGGGATTTTTGACCCTTGACTTGTGTGGCATGTGGACACGTCCATGTGCAGAAAGGTGCACTTTTGCCTCATCAGAATTAAAGTTCAGACTCTTGTGAGTGCTTGGATGCCTCATATGTGCATGTATGTGAAAAATTCTAGTAGTATGTGTTCAAAAATTTGTGTAAATTTGCATATTATGCAAATTAGCTCAAATATAAGTGAGCACATGGCTTCAATGCACTTTTTTGTAGATGAGCAGATGCCTGGTCAGAGGAAATTTGAATTTCATCTGTAGGCCATAGAGTGTAGGTATAGCGCCACCTAGTGGTGCAATTCCCGTCATACTTGAGTATGTGTTAGAGGGTGTGTAGATGAACATACCCTGTGAGTATGTGAAAAATCCAAGGAGTAGTATGTCAAGTCAAGTCAAGTCAATTTTATTTATATAGCGCTTTTTACAACACATGTTGTCTCAGAATCAGAATCAGAATCAGAATCATAATCACTTTTATTTCGCCAAGTATGTTGCACATACGAGGAACTTTTCTTGGTGAGAGCTCACATGTATGACATACACAAGCACACAAGACTGTTACAATAACACAGTAGAACTATGAGATACAATAAATATGTATTGGGTATGTATAAGAGCCTGTGTGTATTTGTTATCTATATGTATATATATATATATGAATATTATGTATATGTGAATAAGTGGCTGTAGATATTATTTACAATTTACTATTACAATAACTTACAATAACTTACTATACAGAAAGTGGGCAGCAGTGTTGGTCAGTGCAGTGAGTTCTGTGCATATTGAGGTTAGCAGTCAGAAATACAGTTCAGTTGAGGTGCAGGATGTCACTGTGGTGAGCACTGTTGTTGAGGAGAGCTACAGCTCTGGGGAAGAAGCTGTTGGCATGTCGTGTTGTGCTGGTTCTGATGGACCTGAGTCTTTTACCAGAGGGGAGGGTCTCGAAGATGTGATGTCCAGGATGAGAGGGGTCAGCTCTGATTTTGCCAGCACGCTTCCTCACCCTGCTGGTGTAGATGTCCTGAAGCGTTGGCAGGTTACATCCGATGATCCTCTCTGCTGTCCTGATGATGCGCTGCAGTTTGGCTCGTTCCTGTGAGGTGGAGGAACCAAACCAGATGGTGATCGAGGATGTGAAGATGGATTCGATGATGGCTCTGTAGAACTGGATCATCAGAGACTGTGGCAGGTTGAATTTCTTCAGCTGTCTCAAGAAGAAAATTCTTTGCTGGGCTTTCTTTGCTATGGAGACCGTGTTCCTCTCCCACTTCAGGTCCTTGGATATGATGGTACCCAGGAACTTGAGTGATTCCACAGTGGAAACTGCAGAGCCATTGATGCTGAGGGGGGGAAGGTAGTGGGGGCTGCGTCTGAAGTCAACCTCCATCTCTACAGTCTTCTGTGTGTTGAGCAGCAGGTGGTTGCTGCTGCACCAGGAGACCAACTGTTCGACTTCCTGTCTGTAGGCAGACTCATCACCATTAGTTATGAGGCCTACCACAGTGAGATCGTCAGCAAACTTTAGGATCTTCACAGTTGGTTCCCTGGAGACACAGTCGTTGGTGTAGAGACTGAAGAGTAGGGGTGAGAGCACGCAGCCTTGCGGCACTCCAGTGCTGAGGGTCCGGAGGTCCGATGAGTGTTTTCCTAGCCGCACCTGCTGTCTCCTGTCTGTTAGAAAGTCCACAATCCACCTGCACATGGAATCTGGCACTGACAGCTGGGACAGCTTGGTTCCCAGGAGCTGCGGCATCACTGTGTTAAATGCCGAGCTGAAGTCCACAAACAGAACTCTAGCGTAGGTTCCAGGACTGTCGAGATGCTGCAGCGTGACGTGCAGGGCCAAGTTAACTGCATCCTCGACAGATCTGTTAGCTCTGTATGCGAACTGCAGAGGGCCTGTAATGGCTTGCAGGTGGGATAGGACCAAGCGTTCAAAGACCTTCATGACTATGGAAGTCAGGGCTACTGGTCTGTAGTCATTAAGTCCGGAGATGGTGGATTTCTTGGGAATTGGAATGATGGTGGAGGTTTTGAAACAGGCGGGAACAGAGCAGAGTTCCAGTGATCTGTTGAAGATCTTGGTGAAGACTGGTGCTAACTGGTTACTGCAGTGCTTTAGGGTGGATGGAGAGACTGAGTCAGGCCCTGGAGCTTTCCTCACCTTCTGTCTACTGAAGAGCCTTTGAACATCTTCCAGATTGATGGAGAAGTGTGCAGGGGCAGAGGTGAGAGAGCCAGGGTGGGGGGGGAGGTTGACTGAATGGGGCAGACAGCCTGAAGATTGTCCTTTGATGGCTCAAATCTGCAGTAGAATTCATTCAGGTCGTTGTTGAGCCGGGCGGTCGTTAATCAGGAGTGGGGTCTTTCTCACCTTGTGATTGGTGATCTGCTCCAGGGCTGTCCAGGCTGAAGATGGGCCATTAGCAGCAATGTGGCTTTTCAGCTGTTCAGAGTATCTGTGCTTTGCTGCTTTAATCCCTTTCTCCAGTCTGTATTTGGCCATTTTGAAAACAGTCCTGTCCCCACTCCTAAATGCCGCCTCCTTCTCCCCCGAAGCTGCCTGAGTTCAGCAGAGAACCATGGCTTGTCATTGCTGTATTTCTTGTGTGATGTAGTAGAAATACAGCAGTCCTCACAGAAACTGATGTATGGCGTCCACGATGTCCGTGTACTCGTCTAGTCCGTCTGCCGTCTCTTGAACACACTCCAGTTTGTGGATTCGAAGCAGTCCTGGAGCTTCTCAATGTCTCCACTGGTCCACCTCTTCACTGTTGTAATGACAGGCTTATTGGTTTTAAGGTTTTGCCTGTATTTCGGGATGAGATGAACAAGGTGGTGATCGGAGTGCCGAGGGCTGCGCGTGTGATCGCGTGATAGGCGCCTTTAATAGCGGTGTAACAGTGATCAAGAATGTTTTTCCTCTCGTAGCGCAGGTGACGTGCTGTCTGTATTTGGGCAGTTCGTTCGTGAGTTTCAGCGCTGTTGAAGTCCCCCATAATGATGAGCAGGAGTCCGGGTTCTCTCTCTCAATTTTTAATACCTGTTCAGCCAGCTGTTTCTGCTTGGCGTCGCTCGGCGTGCGTTCGGCACGATGTACACGCCCGGCCAGGATGAAGGAGCCGAACTCCTGGGAGAGTAGAACGGTCTGCATTTGATGAAGAAAGATTCCAGATGAGGGGAGCATGGCGTAGCAGTACCTTGTTGTCTGTACTCCAGCGCTTCGCTAATGTAGAAGCAGATTCCTCCTCCTTTGCTCTTGCCGCTTAGCTCTGCGTCTCTGTCCGCTTCGATGCAGCTGGAAGCCGGGGATGTGCAGCGCTATCGGGATCAGGTTGGAAGCCCAGGTTTCCGTAAAGCAGAGGGCAGAAGCGTTCGCGAAGTCCTTGTTGGTCGGTTGAGTAGGAGTATCTCTTCAGTTTTGTTGTGAAGAGAGCGCAGGTTTGAGAGGAATATTGATGGTAGGGGTCCGAAACCCCGCCGTCTCAACCGTCTGGAAGCGCCTGCTCGTCTGCCTCTGCGCCGGGGCTTCCCCGTCTCCTCGCCAGGCCGAGCAGTGCTAACGCACCCGGTGTGAGAATTTCAAGAAAATTGGAAGGGTCTTGAAAAAGCTCCAGGGTAAAAACAGGTGAAACATTGTCCCTAAAGGTGTATAATTGTTCCTTGCTCCAACTTACTGAATTTGAGTTACAATAAACAACATTAACAAACAAAAACACACACAGGACTGAGGAGCTCGTCACCGAGGCAGCCATTCGCGGCGCCATCACGTAACTTGCCATCTCAAAGCAGCTTTACAAATTGTATGGGTCCAGATCCCTAATGAGCAAGCCAAAGGCGACAGTGGCAAGGAAAAACTCCCTAAGATGGCGGGGAAATAGGAAGAAACCTTGGGAAGACCAAGACTCAAAAGGGAACCCATCCTCCATTGGGCGGCCCGTTAGCACCAGTCCGTATTTGTGAACAAGAGGTGGTTCTACAGTTATAGCTTAAAGTTCTTGTTCCCCGGCCAAGTAGTCACAGTCCCTTCGGTGCAGATGGTGAGCCTCAGGTAGGAGCCAGCATCAGCACGTCCCCTTACGGCAATGGTACATCCAACCCCGGCATCAGTACATCCACCGGCGAGCCAGACCATCTCCCAGGTGCTTGTAGGTTTTTGCATGCAGTCGTCTTGGGTAGAAGCATGCAAAAAGATGGACAATACAGACTGAGTGTGAGGATGTCAATTTAACCACCATTGATTTAAATGTACATAGCTCATGTGCCAGTGATTAGCATGTAGCTCCGGCAGGCTAATCTACAGCAGCATAACTAAAGGGAGGGGTCCAGAGGTGACCACAGTCATGAGGGCTCACTGAGACATTGCTTTCCAGTCAAATCAGTCACAACTAGAGTGATCCAATGACACAGCTGGATGACAGCATCAACATCTCAGATTACCAGAAATCTCAACGTCTGGGGGCCCCTGAGCCCCGCACCTTACTAGGGGAATATTTAAGTGAAGGCTTGGTTATATAGGTGAGTCTTAAGTCTAGATTTGAACTGTGTCAGAATCTCGGATTGGAGCTGGAAGGCTATTCCATAATTGAGGGGCTTTAAAAGAGAAAGCTCTGCCTCCGGCTGTAGTCTTACAAATTTTTGGAACTAAGAGAAATCCAGCATTTTGGGAGCGTAAAGGGCGAGATGGGTTGTAGTAAGCAATGAGTTCACTCAGATATTGTGGGCCATTTAACTCCTTATAGGTTAAGAGAAGAATTTTGAATTCAATTCGATGTTTAATCGGAAGCCAATGTAATGCCGCGGGAGTGAGACTAATATGATCGAATTTTCTAGCCTTAGTTAGGACTCTAGCTGCAGCATTTTGTACAAGTTGTAGCTTCTTTATGGACTGTTTAGAGCATCCAATTAGAAGACCATTACAGTAGTCCAATCATGACGAGACAAAAGCATGGACCAGCTTCTCTGCATCAGCTAATGAAAGTAAGTGTCTCAGCTTGGCGATATTACGTAAATGGGAAAAGGCAGCCTTAGTGACATTGCATATATGTGTGTCAAATGAAAGATCCGAATCAATAGTGACACCTAAACTTTTTTTGCGGTAGACTTAGGTGTTACTGAAAACCCATCTAGGGTAAGGGGAATATCAGCCCAGCTGCTTCTAGCAGCTTTAGGCCCAAGAATCAGCACCTCAGTCTTATCAGAATTTAGTTGAAGAAAATTAGACGCCATCCAGTTTTTAATGTCCTGGATGCAGCTCTCAATCTTGAGAGTAGTGATGATATCATCCGGATTGGAAGATATATACAACTGAGTATCATCTGCGTAGCAATGGAAGCTAATACCATGCCTACGGATGATAGTGCCCAGTGGAAGCATATATAATGAAAATAATATGGGGCCCAGTACAGATCCTTGTGGGACACCATATTTTACCTTAGAACGCTCTGAGCATTCGTTGTTTACTAGTACAAATTGGTAACGATCTGTCAGGTAGGACCTGAACCGGGAGAGTGCTTGACCTCTAATACCAATGAGTGTCTCCAGCCTATTAAGTAGAATATTATTATTATTATTAACTGTAAATAAACTGTGCATTTTTTAATAGGACATGTAATGGGAAAGTTGTTCGCACTACTGCAAGGACTCAAAAGAGTCCAATTGCATGTTCCCAAGTGGAATTATGTAGGGGATATACTTGGTTTTTTTGCAATAGCGCCCCCCAGGGGCCAATCGACACCTGGCTGGAGTATGTCATAGAGGTAGTTTCGTGCAGATCAACCAATGGTAAGCCAGTCAAACGCGTGCCGATCACTGATTGGCCGATTACGTCAGCCATTTTGGAAGAATGGCGTGTCTGCTTTAGGACCTGGTTCCCAGAGGCCCATAGATGATATCTGCCAAGTTTCACGTGGATCGGGCAATCTGAGTGCATGGGGCAAATTTTTGCATGTTATAGCGCCCCCTAGCAGGTGAGGTATGGCAACCTCTGCGAGCTGCCCCAGACCCTCAGAGGGAAGCTGTCTGTGAAGTGCCATCTCATTGCGTGTAAGTTTTCTTGAGTTAGAGCTCCATATGCGCAAAAATTACAATTGAGTTTACGCCCCCTCATTTAATTGGCTTATACTGACTAGGAAGTGAAGAAATTAGCATTTTTTTTTTGGATAGATTTTAAAGTTCAGACTCTTCTGAACGTTTTGATACCACATATGTGCAAGTATGATTTTGCACATTATGCAAATTAACTCGAAATCTAAGTGGGCGGAGCTTATGGGTTCTTGAGGCTTTTTGGTAGGTTTGGAGACTAGGAACAAGGTTATGGAAGAATTTTAAATTTAGGACATACGGCGTCCACACATTTTACTTGAATGTGTTTGAGTGCGCTATAGCGCCACCTATGGGCGGATTTGGCTGGCGTCTTGCGCCTGAGTAGCGGGAGGGTTTACTACCTATTGACAAAGTCTGACATCTGTAGGACTTACAGTTTAGGCTGGGCATACCATTTTAGCAGAGAAAAAGAATAATAGAGAATAATAATAGTGAAGAAAAAAAATCAGAAGAATTACAATAGGTCTCCTACACTACGTGTGTGAACCCTAATAAAGGAAATTCCTTCCTTTATATTATTGGCTTTAACAACATATCTTAGTGTAAAGTCAAAGTCAAATTTATTTATTTATTTATTTATGTAGCGCTTTTTACAACACATGGTGTCACAAAGCAGCATTACAATTGTATGGTTCCAGATATGCCTACGAACAATTGTTCCCAGCGGTAGCATATACAATGGAGAATAATATGGTGCCCAATACAGATCCTTGTGTGGTGTCCTTTTACCTTTGGATGTTCTGAACATTCATTATTTACAAGTACAAATTGTATACTGCAGTACATTTTAATTAAATATTGTTTAAGCTTGAAATACTATAATGAATATGCTGAATGATATGTTGTTAATGTTATGGCTTTGCTATCATTCATGAAACATTTGGATTTAAGGTGAAAAGATCCTTCTGAACTGGCTTTTGTAGATGTACATTTTCAGGTGATTGTCATTTCTTTAATTGTACACAAAGGTATGTAGATGGGATTCGCGAAACCATTTATTTTTTATTTTCTTGCACTGATATTCAGTTTATACAAAATTGCATCTCAATCATCTATAAAGTGCTGAGCTCTGTATGAGCCTAGCTACAATAGCTAAAGAAATGTAATTTCTGTTTACTGACTGTCTATAACCCACACTTCAAAATAAGGGTTACAAAAGGTTGACAATGCAACATAGGCAGTTCTTCTTTTATGAAAAGCTTTACCTACATTATAGTTTTTTTCATTAACCAAGTGATATGTTTGCTTCATTTAGCAGGTACTCTTATTGCAAGCAACTTACATTTATATCAGTATGACAGCATGTGCATTCCTCAAGAATCAAACCCATGAGCTCAGTGTGTGTAGATTTTGGTGTTCCTTCTCTACTACGCCAGCTACACGACACTGAGGTTAACAGAGCCCAATTGTAAGAGGACAGTAGGTTTTACATTATCATGCTAAATGTATTTATTTACTTATTTATTGTGAATCATAAACACATTGTTTGGACATTATTTTGAGGTATACTGGATCTGAGTAAATCTAATGACTTTACACCAGTCACAAAATGCCTGCTGCTGTGAGTTTTTAATTAAAATCTCTGACCTGCATTTTACTGTATGGATTTTTTATGGCAGTGTAACAGTCAAAGGTTTTCACAAAGAGTACCTGAGATGCAAATTTACAGAAACTGAAATGAATGAATGAAAATAAAAATATAAGAAATATTAATGTCTGTTTGTGTGTATCCAACTGCACAACTCAGATTTTTCAAAAAATAACCTGGTAAATTATAATTTAAATGTTACCTTCACAAGATGATGTATATCTACAGTTTCCAGTCTAGGATCCTTTTGCTTAAGTTCATTCATTCTAAATGTGTGTTCATCAATAAGCTGATGTTTGTATGAAATACAGTAATTCACAGTATTGCCAGATGTGACAGTTAGTTACAGATTTATTTAATAGTTTCATAAAATAGAAGCAGAACGTAGCTATGCAAAGCCAGTATTGTAATTCTTGTTGGATGATGACATTGAGTCTCTCCTTCTGTCTGTGCAGCGATCTGGAGGTCTTTTTGGAAACCACGTAAACTATTACCATCAGAGCGATGGCCGTGCCTCCTTCCCACAATCCTTTACTACTCAGCGGCCACTGCATATCAGCAAGTCAGGCAGCCCTGGAGAGGGAGAGTCCCCGTCGCATGAGAAACTGGTGGACTCCACATTCACCCCAAGCAGCTACTCCTCCTCAGGTTCCAATGCCAACATCAACAACGCAAACAACACCGCCATTGGGCACTGTTACCCGAGTCCCTCCATCAGCACGGTGGATGGGCCCACTAGACCCCTGCTAACACCTGCACTACTGCCTCGCTCCTCATGGTGCTTCCCTAACAAAAGGTATGGAGAAGACAGAACACAAAGATCAAGATCACTATTGCATGGGGGAGCCACTGTCCGTGCATAGATGCAGAGACCATGATTTCCTAATTAATACATTTTGAGTAAGCTCAGATGTTAGATTTCACATGTTACTAAGGGATGACATTTGTACCTAGTCTGTGTTGACTTCTAAGTTCATACGTATGTGAAAGTGGCTGTTTTGTCTTTCCACTCTTTCAACATTTTCATATGTGGGTGGTCCATAGACTAGCTTCTTCATTGCTAAATTTTGGTATAACTGTGCACTCTAAAAAATGCTCCTCTAGAAACTTGCCAAAATACCCTGAAATCTGCCAAAAAAAAACAGTTTAGCAAAAATAAGGTGACCAATAAGGTGAAAAATTAATAACACCTTTTTAAAGTTTAACTTATCAATCTTAAATATAAATAAAATTAGACAAAAGTCCATAAAATCCATAAAATATAGCTTGTTACTGTAACGCCGGGATCGGCGGAGAAGTAGTTTGCGGACACAAACGCTGAGATGAGCGAGATTTATTAAAGGGCAATCCATAAGCAGAGTCGTTTACACGGGCATGGGTCATAACAGGCAGGGAGTCCGACAAAGAAACATAACCTACACGGAGAGACATACTAAATAAGAACTAATAAACAGAACAAAATACAGACTAGAACACGAACGAAATACAGGGCTGGGAAAACACGGAAGTCAATGGAGACTAGGGCAGGATTCAAATATTCAGACAAAACAACCGGTAACACGGAAGACCAAACAGAGGGTTTAAATAGACAAGACTAATACAGGACACCTGACAAGGATAACGAGGGGCAGGGCTAAGACGCACATGGCTGCAACAACAAAACAAGCACGAGGACGACAGGAGGAGGAGGGCTAAACGTGACAGTTACAAATAAACTAGTGAATATCCTCTTAAAATTACTTTGTTAACTGTTCAATTAAAATTTGTTGTGCAGTTCATGTTTTATGAGCTAATCCTAATTTTCTCCCAGGTAAACCAGCATAACATGATGAAGCAGGAGGGCACATGCACCATTGCAGAGATACATAATAACAAATTGCTAAAAAGTGTGAAGTGTGATGGTCATGGTGATGGGGGTGATAGTGGTGTTATTTTGGTGTACATAAATAAATGCACCTTGCAATGCAACGGGGGTGTGATTGTTAAAATCTACCAGTACAGTTCTCGGTTTGAATCCTTTTTGTCTTAAAAGCATGTAGACGTGTCCAGTTTCTCACAACAGGATTTTTACAAAGAATGCGACCCCACAAAAGGCAAAAAAATAATATATATATTTCTCAATTGTTAACCAAAAACAACAGTACTGATGAAGGAACTCTGTCCGAAACGTCCTTTTCCGCTGGAAACTAGAAATTCTAGAATTGAAATCATCATATCACATTTCTGTAAATACTAATTGTAGTCAAGTCAATTTTATTTATATAGCAATTTTTACAACACATGTTGTCACAAAGAGGCGGCATGGTGGTGTGGTGGTTAGCACTGTCGCCTCACAGCAAGGCGGTGTGGGTTCGATTCTCGGTCTGGGCTGCTCTGTGTGGAGTTTGCATGTTCTGTCTGGGCTGCTCTGTGTGGAGTTTGCATGTTCTCCCTGTGCCTGCGTGGGTTTTCTCCGGGTACTCCGGTTTCCTCCCACAGTCCAAAGACATGCATGTTAGGTTGATTGGTCACTCTGTATTGCCCGTAGGTGTGTGCGTGTTGGCCATGTGGTGCCCATGGTGTACCCTGCCTTCGCCCGGAGATGCTGGGATTGGCTCCAGCCCCCCCTAACCCGACTAGCGGGAATAAGCGGTACGGATAATGAATGAATGAAAAAATGTTGTCACAAAGCAGCTTTACAAACACATGGGTCCAAATCTCTAATGAACAAGCCAGGGGCAATGGTGGCAAGGAAAAACTCCTTAGGTGGGACTTGGGAAGAAACCTTGGGAGCATCAAGAGTCAAAAGGGAACCCATCCTCCATTGGGCAGCCCAGCTAGTTGCAGTCCATATGTGGATGTTGGGCCTCAGATAGGAGGCTGCATCGGCGTGTCTGCTGGCGGCAAAATGTCTGTTTACTCATCTGTTGTGTATTGATCACGTGATTAAGTGATGGGAAGTAGAGTATATAGGAGGGAACTGTGAGGAGGCACAAGGAGAATGGCAGCACGTTGTTCGTAGTTGTATTCAATAAACCTGAACGTTCAGTTGATTTCATTCAGAGTGTCAAGTCTAATTGTAGTAGTAAGGCGGACACACAACAGTGGCAACGAGGATTCCGATGTGGACACTTTTGTGAGTAAGGACGAAATTTCGTTTAGTAAAGAAAAAAAAAGTTTAGCTAGCATGGACAAGTCGGGGCTATCACCTGTTACACGGATCCCGCTACTCAAGGACCAAGATGGACACTGTGGCTGACATCGTTCGAGTTATATGCAGATGGTAAAGGACTTATAATCAACGACGATACCAAGGATATAACAAAACAGCGACGATGTGCTTTGTTACTCTACCTGGCTGGACCTGACGTTCAGGATATATTCTCCGCTTTACCAAACACCAGAAAGATTACTACATTTGCAGTGCACAACGGATTGTACAGATACAAGAGACTGATAATTGGTGTGTCATCAGCCTGTGAGCAATACCAGCATAAGATAGCAAATGCACTGGCAGGCATCGAAGGAGTAGAGAATATCTCAGATAATGTAATAATACATTCACCGGACCAGAAAACACATGACAAATGCTTGCATGCTATCATGAAAAGACTTTCTGAATTTGGATTGACTCTAAACTCAGAAAAATGTGAGTTTAACATGGACAGACTTGTATTTATGGGAATATTGCTGACACACAAAGGCATCGGACCAACAAAGGAAAGAGTGAGAGCTGTAGAAGCCAGAGAACCAAGGAACGTTGCAGAAGTGAGAAGCTGTAGCAGATATACTGATAATTATGAGTTATGAAACGGGCACCACCCTGATATTTCAGGGAAATATGTATTTGATAACTGTAATAGATTAAATAATGATATATCAGTCTCATTACCAAAGGCTTGAGTTCTGAATCCGCACAGTGACCTAATACCATCGACCAAAATGTGTTTTTACCACTATAATCAGATTAATGAATAAATGTTCAAATTTATTGAATGGTTAATATCATAATTGAAGTATTACAGGGAATAACATGGCATGGTTTGTCTCAGGAATGTAGCTAAGTCTACATGTAATTCTATTAATCTAAAGCACAAGGGGCATAATAAACAACTACTAAATATTATTTGATTATGAATGGATTATATAGCTCACGCAATACTTTTCTAACTCTGGTAGGACCAGGGAGGAAAAGAGAGTCTCTGAGAGGAATTAAGAAGAGAACAAAATTCCCGACAGAGGCTAATGAAAAGGCCTAATCATATTAAACTAGAAGGGCCCCCCCCCCAGGTCCAGTTAATGAATGTCGATAAGCAGACTAGGTGGGGGCATGATTTTCAAGACAAAGAGAATCCCTTATTCCTAAATAAATTGATTCGTATTACTTGGCCTAATTAAGTATTAGTTTGGTCCTTTGTCATTCTAAACATTGAGCCATTCTTCATTCACGCTTTTAGACAATAAATGACACATAATGCATAGACAGGCACGAATCTGAGGTCACACAATAACACATGGAGATGCTTACATCTAAAATAACAGCGCACACATTAATGGATAGGCATACGTCTAACATAACTCCTTACACATTGATACTTAGCTATACATGAATCTAAAATAATACCACATCAGGATATAGGGGTATCTATATGTTTAAAATAGTGGAATACACAGGAATGTATAGATGTGCATGCATTTCAGATACTACAGTCCAATGATACGGGGACACGCATGTCTAAAATAGTGAAACACAGAAAAACATAGATATGCGTATGTTTGTAGCAACACAACCCAAGAATACATGGACATGTATATTTAAAATATTAGAACACCTAAGAATACATGGGTATATGCATAAATGTGGGGTGATTATACAATAAAGGTGTTATGATGGAACCAATTACAGACGAGGGATCCTAAGTCCTGCATTTACATCAGTCACAAACTCGCATAGTGCTACCTGAAAAACTTCAAGCAAAGGCACTTACACTAGCTCATGAAGGACAACTTAGGAATAGTAGGGACAAAACAACATCTCAGAACAAAAGTGTGGTGGCAAATCTGGAAACCAAGTTGTTCAATCTCCAACCGGAGTATGTTGTCCTAGAAATACAACACATGTAAAGAAGTTTGAAACACCAGAGACCAAACAGGAACCCCTTAGACAAGAAGAAATATCTGACAAAGAGGAAAGTGTAATAAACAAACAAGCAGAGACTGACACTCCAAGACCCCAGAGGGCCAAAAAGACACCTCAGAGACTCAGGGATTTTGTGTTAAAATGACACAATAATGTTGTGTATTGATCACAATAATGTTGTGTATTGATCACGTGATTAAATGACTGGAAGTAGAGTATATAGGAGGGAACTGTGAGGAGGCATGAGGAGTGAGAATGGCGGCACATTGTTCATAGTTGTATTCAATAAACCGGTTTGTTGATTTAATTCAGAGTGTCAAGTCTAATTGTAGTAGTAAGGTGGACACACAACATGATCCATTCATTTTTGTTTTCGCTGCTGTTCCTGCATGTTTACTGCCATGACAAAATTGTCACTGTGCTGTGTCACTGGCTCATGCTCAGCTTTTAAAGGGAATTAGAGGAGTAAATCTGATTGGTTCTTGGTTAACGTGCATAAAAGTTCCTTGATCTAAAGGAATTAATTTCTTCGTATAATTTCCACATGGGCTGGGGTAGATATCACATTAACTTATAATGAACTGCAATTAATTATTTTTTAACTTATAAAGAGGTAGTAACACAAGTGTCACTATTCATAATAATGCCAATAACACTTTCTATGAAGCCTGCATTTATAAGCCATTATTATTGTCATAATAATTGTTTGTAACTTTGTAATAATGTTACAAACATTTATAACACATTTATAATGGCTTAAATGAAAGTGTTACCAAAAATTCTGCGTAGGACACAGTACTGCTGTCGATTTCATCATCATGCTGAACCTTATAAATGCTAGAATACATTGCTCTAAAGGATGTATGTCTGCCTTATTAGATGTGCTTACTAGCATGTAAACAACTTTCTACACTTTTAAACATCTGGGACTAGTTGCATTTGAAGGGCATGTGAAAGATCTTTTGTGAATGTTGGGAATACTTTAATAAATCCTAAATTTTAAAAGTAATGTAAAATATCTCACAAAGTGTTCTCCTTGATCTTTCAACAGCATAATGTTTAAGGTCTGTTTCTTAAGCATGTGCTATATATGAATGTCTGTAGATCACAATACTTTGGTTTATATGCTTTATTTTTGTCTCCTTGTCTGGATGTTTTAGCTTGGACACAAGTGACAGTCACCTCCCAATAATCTGTCGGGATGAGGCATCCACAGATGAAACATATGATGAGATGTTTACAGAGAGCAACTGTGACCAGAACATGCTCTCCACAGAAATGTAACACCTCTACCACTACTGTCTATTTTCATCATTTCACATTTTTAGCTTATATTATTAAGTCTTGGCCAAGGCCTCTTTTCCGTATTCTCTATACATGCTATCCTCTGATATGGTGCATGAAACAAATATGTATCTTAAATATATACAGTACATATGGGGTGTTTCTGTGTGTGTGTGTGGCAGGTTGGCTTTGCAGGATGAAGAGTGTAAGCAGTTAGCTGTAACTGAGGAAGGGGATGTGGGAGAGGACAGAAGACCATGGCAGTCTCCTCGAAGAGCCTTTCTCTGTCCCACTGCACTCAGTAAAAATATGCAAACACACAAAGAAATGAATAACACTGTCATCAATGTTATAATAACTGATCATTTAAATGACCTTCCAACTTTCTCTATGTCAAACACAGGTCGACGATCTTCCTTTCATTTAGAGTGTCTGAGGAGACAGACCAGAGCTGATCCTTCTCAAAAGACAGCACTACCTTTGCACCTAGTGCAGCACCAGGTAAGTCACACATCAATAATGGGCAGTTGTCCATACAAATCTATTTTGCAGTCTTGATGAAAAGTCAGATTCACTTGCAGTGCATGAAAAAGATCTGTTGAGAGTGTCATACTCAAGACTTATTGTTTGATATTGTATTGCAGCACAGACACCTAAGCTTTGTGGTTGCAGTCTAAATAGGTTTGATATTAATATAATATTAATTTATTGTGTGAAGATATGGATAATATTTTTGCAAAAGTGAGCAGTCAATTCTGAAAGAAGAGAATAAAGACAAAATGGTAGTTTAACCCTCTGAGGCCTCAGGGCCTTTTCTCTGCTTAACTGAGATTGCCTGAGATAAGATGGAGAACTAATGTTACATCATGTTTCATGTTTCAAACACGTTAACTCACTTTTGGTGGCTCGCTTTAAAAATGAAAGTAAAAAATTAAGAGCATTTTTTTTTCTCTGTATGCCCATGGTGTAATTTTTTGGGTTACAATGCATAAAATGCAGGTGCTTTCTATTTTGGGTGGGTAATAGCATCCTCTGTGTTTCCTACACCAGTGACTGGCTCTGTTCGAAATAGCATACTGCATATGGCATACTGCATACTGCACTCAGTATATACTGGATACTGCATACTGGTCCTTTTAGTAGTATCCAGTACAGTTTCCAGAAGTAAAGCATACTACGGGGTACGTGAACGTATAGCCACCAGAGATTAGTGCTGTCTCAAAATGTCGTAAAATAAAATGTAAAATGATTACAGATATGAATACAGATTATTAATTTTACAATAGCGTCTGGTAGGGAATTTAGCAGGTTTGAAAGCTATATTTAGAGGCTGCTAAGATAACACTAACTAACTAGATAAATAAGGATTGATTATTACCTTCCTGTTGTTTAGTGCATTTTCTCATTTTAAAACAGTGAGCAGTAGAAAATGTATTCTCTAGCAGATATTTATGAAAAATATACTTACATTTATGCTCGCACTCTCGCTCCGCATTGTCTGCCATGTTTTTTTTTTTACGGAGGGTATGAAAGTGGCATTGCATGCAGTACACCACGAAGATAGCTCTGTTCGCGTACTGGAATATTTTGCGGAAGTAGTATGTCATCCGGGGATGTTTCGCGTACTGGAAAAAATCTTTTTATTCGCATACTGCATACTGATTTGGGGCCCAAGCAGTACGCCAGTAGTATGTAGTCAATGTCAAATGGAACCTTATTAGGATGAGAGATGAGATAGCTGTGAACATTTTGATACGAAATATATATGTATAATGCTATAAGGAAGTAATTGTAGAGACAAATTAGTAATTATATGCTTAGAGGTTCATTGACGCGGTGCCACGTCCAAATCTACGTTCTAATCTCTGTTTTTTATTAATATCTCTACGCAAAAACATCGTAGAAACGGGGTTCAAAACATTTCATGAAATAGAAGTCTGGCCCTTTAAATTTTGGCCATAGTCGGAGTTATGAACCAATCAATAGAGGTTTAAAATAATGCCTAAATTTGATTTGTACGCTCGTGTGTCACTAAGATTTAAACCTGCCACTCCCCTCATGTGATGGGGGACTTGTGTGTCAAGTCAAGTCAAGTCAAGTCAATTTTATTTATATAGCGCTTTTTACAACACATGTTGTCTCAAAGCAGCTTTACAAATTGTATGGGTCCAGATCCCTAATGAGCAAGCCGAAGGCGACAGTGGCAAGGAAAAACTCCCTAAGATGGCGGGGAATAGGAAAAAAACCTTGGGAGGACCAAGACTCAAAAGGGAACCCATCCTCCATTGGGCGGCCCGTTAGCACCAGTCCGTATTTGTGAACAAGAGGTGGTTCTACAGTTATAGCTTAAAGTTCTTGTTCCCCGGCCAAGTAGTCACAGTCCCTTCGGTGCAGATGGTGCACCTCAGGTAGGAGCCAGCATCAGCACGTCCCCTTACGACAATGGTACATCCAACCCCGGCATCAGTACATCCACCCGGCGAGCCAGACCATCTCCCAGGTGCTTGTAGGTGCTTGCATGCAGTCGTCTTGGGTAGAAGCATGCAAAAAGATGGACAATACAGACTGAGTGTGAGGATGTCAGTTTAACCACCATTGATTTAAATGTACATAGCTCATGTGCCAGTGATTAGCATGTAGCTCCGGCAGGCTAATCTATAGCAGCTTAACTAAAGGGAGGGGTCCAGAGGTGACCACAGTCATGAGGGCTCACTGAGACATTGCTTTCCAGTCAAGTCAGTCACAACTAGAGTGATGCCATGACACAGCTGGATAACAGCATCAACATCTCAGATTACCAGAAATCTCAACGTCTGGGGGCCCCTGAGCCCCGCACCTTACTAGGGGAATATTTAACTGAAGGCTTGATTATATAGGTGAGTCTTAAGTCTAGATTTAAAGATTGGAACTGTGTCAGAATCTCGGATTGGAGCTGGAAGGCTATTCCATAATTGAGGGGCTTTAAAGGAGAAAGCTCTGCCTCCGGCTGTAGTCTTACAAATTTTTGGAACTAAGAGAAATCCAGCATTTTGGGAGCGTAAAGGGCGAGTTGGGTTGTAGTAAGCAATGAGTTCACTCAGATATTGTGGGGCAAGACCATTTAACGCCTTATAGGTTAAGAGAAGAATTTTAAATTCAATTCGATGTTTAATCGGAAGCCAATGTAATGCCGCGAGAGTGGGACTAATATGATCGAATTTTCTAGCCTTAGTTAGGACTCTAGCTGCAGCATTTTGTACAAGTTGTAGCTTCTTTATGGACTGTTTAGAGCATCCAATTAGAAGACCATTACAGTAGTCCAATCTTGTCATTTGCAGTGTGTCATTTACTACATGACCAAAACATCATCATGACATCACTACTATTTCTCTAGTATCAGAAGAAGGCAGAACCTTCTGTTAATAATTCGACATCATATTTGACATCTGGTTGGCTGGCGAGCTTTTTTTCCGAATTGTTTTGCGGATCATATTTTGCAAACAGCTGCTGAAGCACACCTTCTACTAGCTAGCTAGCAGGAGCTAGCTAGCTAGCTACATAGGTAGCGATTTACAGTACATAGCAGCGATGAATGTAGCTTGACATCCTGAGGTATTTGATGAAGAAGCATAAAAGATTGATGGCTAAATGAATGCTATTTATCGCTCAGTATAATAGTGGACGTACACAGCTAGGTTCACGTTTAGGCACGACGTCTGTATCTTGTTAGCTAGCTAATGCTAGTAGTCGCTAGTAGATAATGGTGATGAAGATGAGGGAGCTTGAAACCCTGAGTGGTTTGATTCCTTTGATGAAGCCGAATACGAAAATAAAAGATTGGCTAAATTAATGTTATTATACAATATCGGTCACTATAATAATGGACGTAAACAGCTAGGTTCACCTCTAGGCACGACGTGTGCATGAATTTACATGAATTTTGCACAGAAGCAGCTTCTAGCTAGTTTTAGCCTAGCTACAGTGGAATCGGTTTATAACTAGCTAATGTTTTGGGCTTTGATTCTGCAAATGTGTTAGCACTAGCCACTCATCACCAGAGAAGCCAGTCAGTTCACCCCATAAAACTTATGACTGCCTAGCTCCAACTTTACTGGTTCTCAAATACAATAATCTTCCTGCAAACATCAGAACACAAATATATGAAGTTGCATCTCCTACCACACTCCACTCACATATACACTACACTACCCCCCACCCCATCCCCCAGACATGCTGAGTCACTTCAGCGTCTTAAACACTTTTAAACAAAAACTGGCAGCACAATAATATAAACACTAACAGTGCTTATAATAACTGTTCTTATCTAAAATAATGGTCTCTCATGGTTTTGAACTGTTACCATTACAACATCCCAACTTATCTAAAAACTACTCCCAGTTGTCCATGTAGAGCTGGGGTCTGTGCAAGACACAACCCTAGCCTGTATTTTGCATGGTTTGCATCTCCCTCACATCTGCAGCAGTGTTGGGCAAGGGTTCGGGTTGCACCATCAGATGATTGGTTTCCGTGGTCCATGGAACATCTGTAGGCAAGGGGTCTGTTCCATTGGCATCAGTGGACTCATAATAGGAGTACATGCTAGGGCTGGAGACCTGGGCCAGGTGACGTAGGAAAGTCTCTATGATGTCTAGTTCCATTGCTTTTCTCCCTTAATCAGTGTCTAAGCCATTTTATCCATCCCAGCACAATATCAGACATGTAGGCCTGCAGATGATCATGGTGGAGGATCTTGGTGCCCCTTTGATCAAGTACTTTGGATACTACTGGGCCTAGGGAGGCTGCACCTTTGGACACAGGTCCTTCTTCGTCACGCTGAACACAAGGTGCACCAGCCTGGTATATCTGCAAAGGAGCTCTGCTTGTTCCCTTGTGGTGGACTGGCGACCTGCCCATGGTGTACCCTGCCTTCACCCGGAGATGCTGGGATTGGCTCCAGCCCCCCCCGTGACCCCGATTAGCGGGAATAAGCGGTACAGATAATGAATGAAAATGAATGTTTAATCATCTCTGTCCATGACTTCACAGTGTATACCCTTCTATTTTAATGCTATATAATACAGGTGAGTCAGATGCTGAGAGGGAAGAGACAGAGTCCAGTGAGACAGCAGCAGTGCAGCAGGAGATCCCACAAACTCAGGCAGCTGCTAGTGTAGATGAGGAGACTGATTGTGATTATTTTGTTCATCCTCAAAGACAAGATCTACAAATGTTTTTCAGTTACCATCCACAGCAGCCCACAACACTCCCTATAGTGGCTAAAGTGTTTTACAAGCAAGGCACCAACCGCAAATGGTTTACATATAGTGAAAAAACACAATCACTGTATTGTTCTGTCTGTTTGGCATTTGCACGCACTGAAACTGATAATCCTTTCATAAAGGGTGGTATGAAAGCATGGAAACATATTCATCAGCGCATTGGAGAGCATGAGAAAAGTAAGATCCCCAGGGATAGTGCTGATGCTTACTTTCTGATGGCTAAAGGGGCAGATGTAAAAAGCCTTCTGGCAGGCAAACAAATGTCTTTACATCATGAGCAGGTGAAAAAGAAGTGACAGGTAATGGAACGCATAGTAGATGTGATTAAAGTCATAGGAAAATGTGGTCTTAGTTACAGAGGGGATAAAGAAGAGAGTGCTTATCCTCTAGAAAACACTGCAGTCAATCATGGCAACTTTTTAGAGTTGTTCATTCTTTTGAGCCGGTATGATCTGTGCCTTCATCAGCACATTAGCAGTTGTATTGAGCAAATCAAGACACATCATGACAGTGGGGCAAAAGGTAGGGGTTTTCTTGTGACTCTTACATCAAAGGACATAATCATCAAAGTTGTGAATGTTCTCAAAAAGGTGATAAAGAGCAGGATTGCTGATGAGGTTAGAGAGGCAGGCATGTTTTCAGTTCAAATAGATACTACTCAAGATGTTTCATCAACAGAACAGTGTGCTATCATCTTAAGATATGTTACAGATGTCATTCATGAGCGGCTGGTTGCTCTGGTGGACTGTGAAAAGTCCACAGGCAAGTATTTCACAGAGGCATTGAAAGAGACCTTAGATGAGCTCAGCATTGATATTGGCACATGTGTGGGCAACTCCACGGATGGTGCTGCCAATATGCAAGGACTGTATCAGGGGTTCTCTGCATTTCTCTCTGAGCAGTCTCCTACACAGATCCATGTCTGGTGTTATGGCCATTTTTTAAATATCTAGTCCTGGCAGAAACAACAGGCAGTGTGGTTGAATGTGCATCAGTTTTCAGTACTAAACGATGTGGCAGTGTTTCTGAGGGAGTTGTGGAAACGCATGCAGAAGTGGGAGGAGATGAGTGATGACAGAAGACATAGAAAACTGGCCCCTATAGGGGCAACAAGGTGGTGGGCTAAGGATCAGGCCCTAACAAAAGTGTTTGGGTGCTTTGGTGATCCTAGGGATGCCCTCTATGTTGACCTCCTGTTGACCCTAGTCGCAATCGAAGGGGATGACACAATGAAGTCAGTGGTTAGGGCGAAAGCAAAGGGACACATGGAAACCTTTATGAAATATGAGGTTATCCTCACTGCTCAGATTTTCCTCTGCATTTTCAAACACACCTCCCCTCTATCCAAGTATCTACAGACACATGGGATGGATATTTTGGCAGCTCAGCATTTGGTTGAGGGGATAGAGAATAGTCTCAATAAATATGTCAGGGACTTTGAGGGAGTTAAAGGAGCAGCTGATGTGTTTGTGAGTTGGGCCAATGAGAAACTGGAAGAGGAAGACAGTGAGCTTGTTGTGGAGATTGCACTTCCACAAAAAAGTGTTCGAAAAAAGAAAAGAATGCCAGGAGAGCTGATGGAAGATGATCCAGTAGCCTCACCTGATACTGCATTTGAGGTTAAGGTCCATAATGTAATTCTGGCTGGACACTGTTGTTGTCAGCATAGATAGGAGATTTTCGGCCAATGCAAAGCTTGCCTCAGATTTTGCTTGCCTTGACCCTAAAAAATTTCCAGAGATAAGGGCAAATGGACTCCCCAATACAGCACTCCAAGAGATTAGCAAGTGTCTATTGAGGTTTGATGACAGAGCAACTGTTAGTACATTACATGGAGAGCTGTACAGCCTGGCATCCCAGTGGGAGAGATTGAAAAAGTCCCCTCTGGAGGATTACATTGTCAGGACAGGAAGAGAGGTGACACAGACAATTGAGGAGGATAGTGGGCTGTCATATATGGAGCCAGAGTTTGAACTTGAGAGTAAGACCTGCTCTTCTTGCAAAAACTGTGCTCTCATTGTATAACCTCCTTACAGATGCTTACCATGTAATTGGTACCATGTAATACGTTTCTGTTGACCCTTTCAAACACTCAGGTTGTATGCGAGCGTAGCTTCTCTGCATTAAAATGTGTTAAAAATAGGCTACGAAGCTCACTGTCTCAGGAACTCTTGGAGGCCTTCATGTTAATGTACACAGAGAAGGAAATTCTCATGTCTATAGACACCATTATTAATAAAGTTGCCAAAACCAGTGCACTGCTTAGGAGGCTTTTGATGCTGTAGGGTACACATGCGTGTAGTGAAGCTAGTTTAGCGAGCACCTAAACTGCACCTCTCTGTTGGGGAAAAAATGCAATTTTAATTTGAAATTATTTTAATTTTAACTTATTGATCCTGTAACGTTGGGGATTTTGAAGCAGGACGCCACAGAGCTGCCGTTACACTCAACATTTTTATTTATACGAATATGCTACTTGTGGTAGCGGAACAGTCAACAAACTCACTTTGAACACTTTAAACATACGCTCTAATCACTTGAAACAAAGACGCGCACAAGACACTGCGTAAACGCACATTAAATAGATGAACAACGCTATCCCCTGGTGATGACGAGACGAGCCACAGGTGAGACTGATGAACACACCCACACCGACACACACCCACGGAACTACACATATGGACTTAGACGACGTTAACACACGTCCAAAAGGAGGGGTCCGGGAGCGTCACCGTGACAGAGCCCCCCACCATGGGCAACTCTCCGTCCCGGGTTGCCCAGCGTAGCTGCCACGCCCCGGACCCACCTCAACGGACAGGCCCGGACTGCCGGGAACCTCACTTAGCGAGAGTCACTCCTCTGCGAGGGGCTCTACCGCGATGACGCTCAGAACACCCTCCCTGGGAAGACAGGGGAGAACACGTTAGACTCTGGCACAAACACAGGCACGAACACACACACCGGCACATTAAACACAAATGGCACGAGAGGGAAAAAGGGATTGGGGAGAACGATAGGAACAGACACAAACACAGGTAGCGACACAATCGGTAGAGCAGTCCCGGGTCTCCACGCCGGAAACCCCGTTAGTGGCGGAGTCTGCAGCCCTGTCGTGGCAGGTGCTGCACCCGGTGGTCTCCCCCTCGGTTGTCCACCGGGATCCCTCAGCTGCGCCCCGCCGCAGGATTCCCCCGGAGCTTGCGCAGTTCCTTTGTCTGCCACAGGGGGGCCCTTGCCTCTCCTGGGCTTGGCAGGCACTCTCCCCCTCCAAGACGGTGCTCCCGCTGCTGGCCACTCCCCGCCGGCACACATATGGCACGGCACACTCCACTGCCGAGCCACGTGTAGCCCCCTCCTCCTGGGTCTCCATTGCCTCCTCCTCCTCTGGGAAGTAGGACGGAGTCCCCATGCGGGCCTCCGCGGATCCACTCACCAGGCTCGCCATGCTAACATCGGTTAGCGCGGGGGAGTGGCTTTCAGCCTGGCGAAGCTGCCGCACCTCTCGATCCTTTACGGACCTCATCGAGCACTCCGAGGGGGCGGAGCTCTCCTCGTACCCCTCCAGGTCCTCCGCGTATGACGTGGTCCCCTCTGAACCGCCAGACGGAGGTCGCCTCCTCCTCGGACTCCTCCGTAGCCTCGTAAAAACCAACGGGGGAGGACTCTCCTCTGTCTCGCAGTCCCCGGCAGCCTCCGAGCATACCGACGGAGGTGGACTTGCCTCTGCTGCGTAGTCTGCCGTTGACTTGGAGCAGACCGACGGAGGTGGACTGGTCTCGGCTCCGTAGTCCGCCGTTGACTCGGAGCAGACCGACGGAGGAGGACTGGCCTCTGCCCCGTAGTCCACCATAGAAGCTGAGCAGACCGACGGAGGGGGGCTGGCTTCGTCCGTGTCGCATTCCCCGAATTCACACTCGGGAGGAGAGAGACCCACGGTCAAGCCGCCCATGACAATGGGGATTTGGCTGTCGCTTGGCAGCCAGTCGGGTAGGGGGTACAGCCTGGGAGAGGGTGCGCGTCTGCGCACACCCTTCTTCTTTTTCCCCTTGGCCTTGGCATTCCCCCTCACGTACCCAGGCATCCTGTTCTACGGCGTGTCTTTCTGTAACGTTGGGGATTTTGAAGCAGGACGTCACAGAGCTGCCGTTACACTCAACATACACTGCACAAACATACACTCTGATCACTTGAAACAAAGACGCGCACAAGACACTGCGTAAACGCACATTGAATAGACGAACAACGCTATCCCCTGGTGTTGACAAGACGAGCCACAGGTGAGACTGATGAACACACCCACGGAACTACATATATGGACTTAGACGACGTAAACACACGCCCAAAAGGAGGGGTCCGGGAGCGTCACCGTGACAGATCCTGTACAAATGTAAATACGTTTTCAGCTTTATCACATTTTTTACCTTTTAAATCTTTATCTTTATCTGATTTAAATTTTAATTAAACATGTTTAAGTAAAGGGTGTTCTGTTAACTTACCAACATATACTTGAACTTATATGCAATAAAAAAGCATTGTAAGAGCTAGCTGCTGTTTCATTTATTCAAATTCCTCCTCCATGGAAAAAGTGGGCCGGATTTGGGCATGAAACTCCCGGGCTGAAAAAGGGGCCCACTCCGGCCCTGAGCACAGCCAAAACTTTCTGATGGCTGGGCTCCTTGGGCTCCTTGTGCTCTTGTGCGGGGATCTCTCCCATGTCCATCCACTGGTGGAGAAGCATGGATCCTGCCTTTGCTTATCCTCCAGCTCTTGCTTACTGTACTGGGACATCCAGTGGACTAGAGGTCCTGTCAACTGCTCACCATTAGCTTTCTGGGGGCCTGAAGATGATCCTGTGGCATCCTCTGATGAAGCTGAGCTGCTTGAACCTCCTTGTACTTTGCCACATGTCTGATAGCAAGGGGCACCACATCATCCACATTGGCTTCAAATCTAGCCCATTGCTGCTTTAGCTTCTGGCAATGTGCACATCCGCTGCATGGCAGCACAGATAAGTCCCTGCATGCTTGCTAGCAGTCACACTGTGGTTGGGTCACCTTTTTAGACAATGCACTGTATTGTGCCCCTGGACGATGTTCTATTTGGAAGTTGTACTGGCCTTACTCCTCCAAACACCTTGACAGCTGCCCTTCAGGGTGCTTAAAACGGAATAAGCAGGACAGACTGTTATTGTCAGTTCAGATGAGGAATCTACGGCCCAGTAAATAGTGTCTGAACTGCCTTGTGACCTTCACCACTGCACGTAATTCCCAACTACACAGTAGTGTATTTGGGTAATTTGCAGGTGAGAGCTGGCATAACTTTCTCCTACCCATGCTGAAGCAGCGAGAGCGCCACCCCAATAAATTTGATTAATCAGTGTCAAGAATGAAAGTACCTTGAGAGATGGGGTAGGTAAGTACAGGCATTGTCAAAGTCAAAGTCAAATGTATTTATATAGCGCTTTTTACAAGACATGTTGTCACAAAGCAGCTTTACAATCGTATGGGTCCAGATCCCTAATGAGCAAGCCAGATGTCAGATGTTCCTTTAGTTGCCTGCTGTTCCTCCCTCCTTTTTCTGGAGCTCAAGCAGTGGGCTACAAATCTGGCAGAATGACTTTACAAAACTGCTGTAGCAATTACATAAGCCTTACATAAACAAAAAGCTTGTAGGTTGGGAAGGTTTTTTGGGCAGTCCCAGACAGTGATGTCCTGGACTAGCTTGGGATTTGGTGGGATTCCCTCACCACTAATGACGTGGCCCAGGAACAAAACCTCCTCTTTTAGCATGTGACATTATGATGGCTTCAGCATCAGTCTGTATTTACTCATGCACTCAAAGACCACCTCGAGGTGTTTAAGGCTGTCGTCGATGTCTGCTCCAATTAGAATTACATCATCCAGATAAATAAGAAGGTTCCAACACTGCAGTTTGTGAAGCACAACCTCCATAGCCCTCTGGAAAGTGCATGGTGCATTCCAAAGGCCAAAGGGCATCCGTGTGTACTCATTCAGGTCATTTTTGGTGACAGTCTTGAAATGGTCCTGGAACCCCAGTGGTGTGCGATGAGGTGACTGCCTGACGGGCCAGGCACTACCCAGTGTGAATATGATGAGCCTCTGCATGGAAATTACCTAGTTGTCTGTCACTGACAAATATTGACTGGTACTTTAGGAGAAGCAGTAGGAGTTTACCCTCTTGCTCTTGACTGATATGGTGAGATGACCAAACGATGAATCTCCTCTGCAAACTTGACCGTAGGTTCCTTCTGCTGCCGTAACTCATTCCAATGACAGTGTGCTATGTTCGGTGGGCTTGTGTTTCCATACCTCTGTGCCAGTTGTTCAGTTAGAAGAGCATAAGTATGACTATGACTATACGAATCAAATAGTCAACCTCCTCAGTCTCTCATGCAGCCTATCCACTCTTTCAGTGCTTGTGCAATTTTGCCATTGGGCAATTCTTTCAAAAGGCATAAAAAAGAAGCCCAGTCATCTTTTCCTTCGAATGGCGCCAGGGCCCTGGAGTTAGAACAATAGGTGGTGTAGCATGGTGAAGCATGGTCATCATGATTATTAGTATTATTATTATATTATACTATTATTGTTGTGTATGCTTTCACTGTTTGGAGAGGTTGCTGCTGTTGGTGACAACGCCCCTCCTATTAGTAGAACGTCTACGCACTGCGGGCTCTAAAGACTTGTCCACAGGAGCTGATTTGTGAGAATGCTGCCAGATCACCTGTAGCTCTCAGGAAAAATCAAGGAGGCCAGACAAAATGGTGGGGAGAATCTCTCTGTGATGTTCTGCGAAGATAGATGCTGTGCTTGACACAGTTTGGGATTTATCATTATTCAATTCAATTCAATTTTATTTATATAGCGCTTTTTACAACACATGTTGTCACAAAGCGGCTTTACAAATTGCGTGGGTCCAGATCCCTAATGAGCAAGCCAAAGGCGACAGTGGCAAGGAAAAACTCCCTAAGATGGCAGGAATTTAGGAAGAAACCTTGGGAGGACCAAGACTCAAAAGGGAACCCATCCTCCATTGGGTGGCCCGCTAGCAATGTCCACATTCACAGTTCATGTATAGTCCAGATATAATCCTGTAGTTATGATTCTACTTCCAGGCCGAGTAGTCACAGTCCCTTCAGAGTAGATGAGCCTCAGGTGGGAGTTGGCATCAGCACGTCCTCTTGCGATAATGGCACATCCAACCACGGCATCGGCACATCCACTGGCAAGCCAGACCATCTCCTAGATGCTTGTATGGGGTGGGTAACGGGAAAGGCTCGTGTTTCCTTGTCCCGGTATTTCTCGGGCAGCCATTGGGAAGAAGAGGGACAATTAGTTCTATATGGAATATGTTAGACAAAGTAAATGTAAGCATTTCTGGAGTGTGGCAGCGACTCCGGCAATTAAATTATTACAGCCTAGCTAAAGGGCAGAACCAGAAGGTAACAGACTTGGGAGCATCCTGAGACACTGGCATCCATCCACTACACCGTCGACAAACTTGAGTGACCGCGTGCAGTGATAGGATGACAGCACCAGCGCCCCAGTTTTCCATAAAAACCCTTTACCCATGAACCCCTGGATCTGTTACCTTATCTAAAGGGGCACATTAATTACCAAATGCTAGATCAAACAAGTAAGTTTTCAACCTAGACTTAAAGATTGAGACTGTGCCAGAGTCCCGGACACATTCTGGAAGACTATTCCATAGTTGGGGGGCCTTATAAGAAAAGGCTCTTCCCCTGCTGTTACCTTATTAATTGATGGAACTAATAAGAGGCCAGCACCTTGGGATCGTAGTGGTCGCAGGGGTTCATAATAAGAGATAAGCTCTTGGAGGTAGTCAGGAGCAAGTCCATGCAGTGCTTTATAAGTCAATAGAATAATTTTAAAATCAATACGGAATTTTACTGGGAGCCAGTGCAGGGCCGATAAGACTGGGCTGATATGTTCAAATTTCCTAGTTCTAGTTAGAACTCTGGCTGCGGCATTTTGAACTACTTGAAGTTTATTTATATTCCTATTTGAACATCCTGACAGTAACGAGTTACAATAATCTAATCTGGAGCTAACAAAGGCGTGTACTAGTTTTTCTGCATCATGCTGGGATAATGCATTTCTTAACTTGGCAATGTTACGGAGATGTAGAAAAGCTATCCTGGTAGTATTATCTATGTATTTATCAAATGATAGGTCAGAGTCGAATAAGACGCCAAGATTTTTGGCTACCGAGCCAGGAGTAATGGGGTAATCTACAAGATTTAACATTAGATCTGGTATTTTCTGTCTTGTGGCCTTTGGGCCCAGAAGGAGAACCTCTGTTTTGTCACCATTAAGGTGGAGGAAGTTTAGCGACATCCAACATTTAATATCACTTACGCAGGCCTCAATTTTTCCTAATCTGGATTTGTCATCAGGTTTGGCTGATATATAAAGTTGGGTGTCATCTGCATAGCAGTGAAAGTTGACACCATGTTTATTTATAACTATTCCTAATGGTAACATATATAATGTAAATAATAGTGGTCCTAGGATGGAGCCTTGCGGGACTCCATATTTCACTTCTGAGTGTTTGGAGGGAATATTATCGAGCTCTACAAACTGATAGCGATTGGTTAAGTAAGAATTAAACCATGAAAGGGCTGTACCGAGATTCCAACCCAGTTTTCTAACCTTTCTAGCAGGATCTTGTGATCTATTGTGTCGAAGGCTGCACTAAGATCGAGAAGCACTAATAGAGATACATAACCTTGATCAGAGGCAAGATGGAGATCATTTGTTACTTTAACTAGTGCTGTTTCAGTGCTGTGGTGGGGCCTAAATCCAGATTGGAATTTTTCAAATATGTGGTTCCTGTGCAGATATAAGCATAACTGTTTGGTCACAGCTTTTTCTATGATCTTGGATATAAATGATAGGTTCGAGATGGGTCTGTAGCTAGATAGTACATTAGGATCAAGATTTGGTTTCTTGATCAGGGGTTTAATGACTGCTAGTTTACAGGATCTGGGCATGTGACCCATTGTGATGGATGAGTTTACTATATTTAAAAGAGGTTTGATTACAACTGGTAAAACCTCTTTAAGTAATTTAGAGGGAATCGAGTCTAATGTGCAAGTAGTAGAATTTAACAATGAAATTATTTTCTCCAATTCTAGTTGTGGGAGTGGATGAAAAGCTTCAAGCTTTTCTTCTAATGCTAGATTTTGTTCAATATCAGCCAATCCAGATGACAAACCAGATGAATTACCTATAAAAGGATTTATATTTAGTCTAATATTCTCTATTTTATTATCAAAGAAATCCATAAATACATTACTAGTTAGGTTCCCTGGAATCTGATGTTCAGCGCTGGTTTGATTTTTTGTAAGTTTAGAAATAGTATTGAAAATAAATCTAGGATTATTTTTATTTTTTTCGATCAGTGAGGCTAGGTATGTTGACCGTGCTTTAGTAAGTGCCCCTTTGTATTCAATAAGGCTATCCTTCCAGGCACAGTGGAATACTTCCAGCTTAGTAGAGCGCCAGTTCCGCTCTAATTTACGTGCTATTTGTTTTAAATTACGAGTTTGGTCGGTGTACCGCTGGGCGTGCTTTTTAAGTCTGACCTTTTTTATGTTTGAATGGAGCTACTATATCTAGAGCTGATCTACAAGTATTCTCTAAGCAGTCGGTTAAACTGTCTAACCCCTCTGGATCTGTTGGCGAGTTGGCTAAAGTCGTTAAATCTGGGAGGGTTTCAGTAAACTGTGTGGCGGTTGACTAATTTATCGAGCGTTTTAAACAATTCCGAGGAGACTGGCGCGAAATTTATTTATATTAGCTACATCGGTACCCAGCGTCAAAATCAAATCTAAAGTATGATTGTGATAATGAGTAGGTCCCGTGACATTTTGAATAATACCGACAAAGTTCAATATCGAACTAAATGCCCTTTTCAGCGGATCCTCTGCCTTCTCAAAGTGTATGTTAAAGTCTCCTACCATTATTATTTTGTCACTACGTACTGCTAAATTTGCTGCAAAATTACTGAAATCGTTTATAAAGTCTGAGTAGGGCCCTGGCGGTCTGTACACATTAGTGAGTGAGAGAGTGTCATTGTTTGTAGCCGGATTAGTTATATTAATAGATAGCATCTCAAAAGAATTGGGGAGATCATAGTGTTTCTGTTGGACTTCTAAAGAATTTCTGTAGATTATGCATATTCCTCCTCCTCTGCCTAACAATCTTGGTCTATGAATATAACTGTATCCCACAGGTGTGGCCTCATTTAAAGTTAAATATTCGCCAGATCGAATCCAGGTTTCTGTGAGAAATAAAATATCAATTTTCTGGTCGTTTATAATCTCGTTCACAATAGCTGCTTTAGAATTGAGCGATCGAATATTGAGTAATCCGATTTTCAGATTGGTTATATTGCTACTAATAATCGGATGCGAGGTTTGAATAGTACTTAAAAATTTTGGACGGACTATTTTAATTTTCCTATGATTGAATTTAACGCGGGGCACAGACACAGTCTCAATCCTATAGGAACTTGGTGACGCCTTTTGGCAGCGTGCAGACAGTCGGGTAAGCCGGTTTGCCTGCGGCCTGGTCGGGACTCTGGATTGTCAGCAGCTCCTAATACTACTCTGCCGACTAATTAACAGGCTATGGGCTATGCTGCAGGAAAACAGGGCTGCGCCATCCCGAGTGGGGTGGACACCATCCCTGCCTAAAAGACCAGGCTTGCCCTCGAAAATTCTATAGTTGTCAATATAGCCCACATGATTTTCGTTACACCACTCAGACATCCAATGGTTTAACGCCGTGAGCCTGCTGTATTGCTCATCGCCGCGCCGCATTGGGATGGGACCAGAGCAAATTACTGCATCGGACATCGTCTGGGCCAGTTTAACCACTTCTTTAATATTAGCTTTAGTCACTTCGGACTGCCGCAGACGTATATCGTTGGCCCCTACATGTATAACTTTCCTGGAAAATCTCATTTTAGCTAATAGTGTAAGATTGCCACTAATGTCCGGTGCTCTGGCTCCCGATAAACAACTGACTGTAACCGCTGGAGCCCCTAAAGGATTAGCTACTTTCACGTGCCGAACGATAGAATCGCCTATGACCAGAGTTCGTTCCTCAGTGGGTGTTTCACTGAGCGGGGCAAACCTGTTGGACACGTGAACTGGGGAGTGGTGTTCTGGTGGGCTAGCGTTGGCGTTAGCGTTAGCTGCAGCCCTCGCTCTCCGACTATGCCGCCGAGACGTCACCCATGCGCCCCGCTGTGAGGGCTCTAATACCGGAGTCGCGGAGGCACTAGCTCTCCCTGGCGCGTCCACAGCTACAGCTGACTCTTGCTCTCTATCCCTTAATAATGAGTGGACGCGGGCGCCTAAACTTTCCACTTTTGCCGCGAGGGAGGTGACTAACTGGCACCTATTACAAATGCTATTACTATTATCAGCGGCTAAAGGGGCTAAACTAAACATGCCACACTCCGAACAGGCAAACAAACCAGCACCAGCCATAGATAAATCAAAAAACTTACAGCGTTTAGCCGAAATTTAGGAACTTACGCTAGCAGTTTGTCGTTGTGGCAGGAACAAGCAGTTTCTCGCCTCGACTGTGGAAAAACTAACTGTGAAAGTGGTCTAGGAAGGCAACAGTTAGGAACTGTAGGGAAATAGTAATTACAAATTAGAAAATAATCGTAAAGTGAGCGTAATCGTAAGATCAGAAAAACACTCCACAGCAGCGTCAGCAGGTAGCAGCGTCAGCAGGTAGCAGCGTCAGCAGGTAGCAGCGTCAGCAGGTAGCAGCGTCAGCAGGTAGCAGCGTCAGCAGGTAGCAGCGTCAGCAGGTCACACAACTCACACCAGCAGGTCACACAACTCACATTATCATCAGACTGCTTTAACCCAGGCTTCTGAATATCTTTCATAGCTGTTTGAGTCAGTACTGGGGTATTGGCATCAGTGATGACAGTCTTGGGTCTATTGTGTTTACGCTCTTCAATGCTGCTAGTTTCATCAAACATTTTGTTTACATTCTTGACCGTTATCCACGAAGGTCCAAACTTAGCTGCCATACGACATTTCACTTCTGAGTAATTGTTGGTTGCTGAGTACAACCTCACACAATCCACCTTCTCTTCTAGACTCAATCACTGCGACGCCACCTTGATATGGATGATCCTCATGATTCACTCATTTTTCGCATCCCCCTGCTCACATAATGTGCGCAATTTGAATTGCGTCAATCTCATTTTCAAAGAGTGTATATATTAGTCTGGGCCAACCTGTATATTTTTCTATACTATATTGTCACACACACAAAACTACAAAGTAAACATTTACTAATGGACAGTCGATTTAGGCAAAAGTCATGACTATTTTATCATGAATCAATTACATGAATTTTGCAACGTCTAACTAGCCAACCAGCATTAGCTAGCTAGCAATTAGCAGATGTCATGCCTTAATGTGAATGTGTAAGTCCACTATTATAGTGAGCAATATTGTAAAATGACATTAATTTAACCATCGATTCGATGTGTTTAATTTTCATCATTGATGTGTTTTATTTTGTTCAAATCAAACCCCTCGGGTCTCAAGCTTACTTATCTTAATCACTATTACTGTATATACTAGTGTTAGTTAGCTAGCTAGGACATTGTTCCTAAATGTGAATGCAGCTATGTAAGTTCACTATTCTAGTGAGCGATGAATAACATTCATTTAGACATAAATCTTTTAGTTCCGTATGCTACTTCATCAAAGGACTCAAACCTCTCAGGGTTTCAAGCTCCCTAATCTTCATCACTACGATCTACATCGCTACAAGCATTTGCTAGCTAGTTAACTAGTAGCAGGTGTTGTGCACAACATTTGAGCTAGCTGGTTAGCCAGATGTCGACTGAATAATAAACCTTTACAGCAGATTGTACACATGCATTGTAGTTTTAATAGATTTAATGTTTCCCTTGCATTTTTCATTAAGCTAAGCTACTCTTCACATCAAGAGAACATTCCACTGAATTTTCCACAAGCAACTGATTGTCTGTTCAGTGCCAGCCTTCTAATTAATTTCCTAATTCCATTGGCAAATTCAGTTTTGCTCTTCTTTCAGAGATACAATCTGTGTTAAGGACACACTTTATTCTTGGCTTTCTCTGTTAAGGAATACTTTACCATGACATTACTTCATTAACTGACTGCTTGAACGACCCCAATACTATTTATACAAATTCATGTTATTTATCTAGTGATGATATAGTATACCGATCAACCATAAATAAATTTGACTGCACAGCTGAAAAAAAATTCTACTAAATTAGGATTTAAACACAGGCATATGATCTTATAGAAAATAGATATAAGTGACTAGTGTTAAAAGTCTGTCAAAGACCTCAGGGGACTGAATACAGGATGTAAGAAAATGAAAGGTAAGAAGTGGGGTGTGAGCATATGATAGATTCATGACACGATAAGCATGATAAGATGAGTGGAATTTAGGGATCATCAGAAGTTTGGAGTACACTGCATTTAATACTTACTGCATACATGTAGTGGTTGGAAGTTCACACATAATCATGGACATAAATACCATGACAATATTGAGAATTTCTTTGAACTATTGTTTTTATGGAGAACAAGTGTACATCATGCATCTTTAACAGAAAAAAACAATTTGGTGCAATTTTACTGGGGCCAAAATTATGTATTCAAGGTCACACATACACTGACTTAGACATATTAATTCAGAGGTGTTGAACGTTCCAAAATATCTTGTCACTTTCAGTTTGTGATCATGATTGACTACAGCTGGCAGCTTCTCTTTGCCCACATAAAAGGGTTTGTTTTAACACACAGTACAACAGAAAAGTCCAAGGAGTTAAGTGCTGCTCTAATAATTATATATTTATAGTCATTTATATTCATATCAGGAATGTATCTTGCAGCCATTTCTAAACAACTACAGATTCCAATGTCTTAAGATCAAACAGTTGTATCTAAGTTGTATATACAAATTATTGGAAGATGCAGCCAGTTTGACACAGTCACCCCCATCTGAGAGGACATTAGTTCAGCAGAACAATCTAAGAACCATGAAGGCACATGCCTGCCATGAACTGGAAAGTGCTGAGACAAAGAAGTGAGACTTACATTGTTACATCGCTGCTTGTGGAAAGAATAAAGCAGGCTAACATTAGGCTTTTAGATTGGCCTTGCCCAAGTGCTCACCTCAACCCTAGCAGAAACAAATGGACTGTGCCAAAAAATCAAGAATCTTGATTGAGTTCTACTGTTTTAGCCAAGATGAGTGGTCAAATGTCAATCTAGAAATCAGTTAGAAATGTATTGATGAGTAACAAAAGCATCTGATCAAGGTGAAACATGTAAGCAAATGTTAGTGCTATATGTATCATTTTGATTCTGTGTTGAATCTAAAAAAAAAAACATTAAAACGTTTTCCATTAAATGTATGTTGTACATTAATTCTGCTCCAGAGTAAAGAATAGTTTGATGAAATAACTGAAAACTCAATATTGCCATGATATTCATGAACACGATAAGGGTATGCAAGGGTATGCAACCATATAGACCACAACTATACTACAAAGCTATCTGCCATTGAAAGATGTCTCTATAAATATAAATCCAACCATGGATTACTCCATTTCTGTTTATGTTGTAGTTCGTTTGAGGCTAGAGTGTAAAAAAAGCAATATTTAGTTAATTTATATTACTGTTAGTGCTGCTAGGTTCAAAGTATCTTCCTCTTGAGGACTGTAGATTTGAAAGCCTGTCCTGACAGAAATTCTCATTTTTTTCACTCAAACATATACAGGCACTGGCAGTAGCAGGGTTGAACCCCTTGGTGAGAAGGAGTCATTCTCCTACACTGTTCACACGTCTGTGTTCCACACCTCCTGCCAGTCCTTGCAGCCATGGCTCAGGTGGGCTTTGCGAACAGCCTGTGCCCTCACTGAGGCTAGAAGAGCCTAGCTCCTACGAGAAGCTCAACAGCAGCCTACCATCAGTTAACTGTGGCTCATGCCCAAGCGACAGCAATGGTCATGATGCCAGGAGCTCTCGGAGAGCACTGCGTCCCATCTCTCTAACAGTGCCATCAGTAACATGCAAAGAAACATGCTCACTCTCGCATGGCAGCGCTGGAAGTCTTGTGGAAGCGGTGAGGAAAAAGATACTTTGTCTCTCTCTTTCTCTTCAAGTGTTTTATTCTTCAAATAAAGTTGTGGGCAGTGGAAATTCTGCCACAGAAAGAAACATTTTAATGTGATAACCGTAAGCCACATTTTAATGTGAAAGAACTCATAATAAGCTTAATGGCTCGTGGCTAAAAATTCTTCCCCAATGAAGTATTGCTACAATACATGTTCATTCAACAGTAAAGTAAACTTTCATTTTCTCTCCACTCAGGTGTTGATATCTGAGGGGCTGGGCCATTATGCACAGGACCCCTCTTTCATTGAGGTGGCAAAGCAGGAGCTTGCTGATGCCTGCGACATGACCATGGAGGAGATGGAGAATGCAGCAGATAACATACTTAATGCCAATGGGCCTCCAAGCCCTAACGGCAACCTTCTGCCCTATATGCACTGCAGGGATACTGGGACCCCAGAACCACTGCGGAGCAGCATCCAAGGGCTGTCCAGAGCTGGGGAGACAGAGGAGCTACTGAGAAGTGGCCTGGAGGATCATGAGAAAGGGACAGGGGGGCTGCGGGCAGTTGGGGGGAGTCAACGGAACAGTCGGCTGATGGAGGATGAGGACATGGAGTGCATGACCAGCTTGTAGGGATCATGTTAGCCCTGAGGAGCTCCTCTATTTCACCCCATCCTTCTCTCATGAGGTCCCTTGCTCTGGAAGTCAGAACAGTTTCTTTCAAACCTGTATTTATTGTAGGAATATAATGCAATTATAACTGAAACTGAGGGTCTTTTTGTTTTTTTGTTTTTTTTATGTGTGAATGTGAGTAAATGTGTGTGTTTGGGTGTATGAAAGTGTAATAGTTGCATGAATGAGAAGGAGAGAAACTGTATCTAAAGTGCCTCACAGTTCTTAAAACCTTGACTGAGAGATTGAAGCAAAATGCAAAGACAAAAAAGACTTCAAAAACACAGGAAAAGTAGAACTCTACTTTGTCATATATCATTTCCTGTTACTTCATTCTTAGGATATAATCTGCAGCAAAACCCACCAGTGAGGGCTCAGTGGGGGCTGTGTGAGTTCATGCTGGTCTGTCTCTAGCTGAGGAGATGTCATGGGGCAGAAGCAACTGCTCTTTTACCCTCCTCTTGCTCGTGCTATTCAGTGTACAGAGCAGTTGGATCTGAAGGCAGTACACTGGCAAGCACTAGTCAGGACCCTCCAAGAGTCTGTCATATGGCTTAAAGGGTTTTTTGTGTGTGGGTGTGTGAGAACTTGGAGGAGGAGCATACAGCAGAGAGACTACAAAAGGAGTAAAAAACTTTGTGCAGCTGTGCTACAAGGCCCCTCTTCTCGAGGCTCTCTTCCTCTAACAGACCACAAGGAGGAGGCTTGCATCCTAGCCTGTCATATACCTCAACTTGTTCATCACTTTTACTTTTCTGTTCCTTTAAAGATTTGGCATTGCTTTTTTAATTCTTTAATTCATTTCCATTATAGGCTTTTTTCTAGCATACCCTTTGGTGTGTTTTTGATAACAGGGGAGAAGGAAGACTCCACCACCTCATTTCCTCTGTCCGTTTCTCCTCTGTGGTTGGTGGGATTTCATATGGCCATGGATGGCTCAGGTCATGAATCAGTTGTGTCCACGCATGCTGTATTTGATTACAGTTCATTTTTATTTCTCTTTTTTTCTGGGCCAGCGTTTGATTTTTGTAATGTAATTTATCCTATTTTTTAAAAAACGCAGGTACTGGTTACATTTCCCCCCACTCTACCCTCCTATGTTTTTCTAAAGAGGGATAAGATATTTAATGCTCTGCCTGATGCCAACATGTATTAAGGAGTGTCTCTGCCGGAATGCACCTCTGACAGTATTTATTTATTTATTTCTCAGAGAGAACGTGTGCTCAGTGGGGACGGGCCCTATTGCATTGTTCAGGTAATTGTAAGGTAGCAGATATGTGCTGGTGTATCATGGCCTGCATGGAAAGAGGTATCGAAGGCAGACATGCTTCCAAGGCTTTTGTTCTCATTGCTGCTCTTTTGTTGGTTGAGAGATGGTCTGAAGAGTAAACTACTGAAGTAGCCCAATGGCTCAAACTGCCAAAATGCTTTAATTTGAAATGGTGTGACTTGTTACCACAGTTATTATGGACCATTTAAAAATTCCTCTCCCAAAACCAGGGAGAAAAGGAATGTTAAACTAATCATGACATTAAAGGTGCACTTTGGAGATAGATAGATGGTAGAAAAAAACATTTATTTATTCAGGGACATCTGGGTAGCCTATCATTTAAGACACTCTTTCTAATGTAGTTTACACAGGGCTAAATATATCATCATTGAAGTGGCTAATTATTATTATTATTATTATTACTATTATTATTGTTGTCTGGAATATTTTTGCTTGGTTTAGCAGTGTATGCATGTATTCATACAATCACTCGACCACATGCTCAGAGAGGAAGACTTAGTGATCTATTATGCAAATAAGGTGTTCAAATGTTTTAGGTTTTATTGTTATGTGACCTTAAATGTGGTATGGAATGTGGGTTTTTTCCCAATCATGTATAGTGCCAGAGTGACACGTACATTTTTTCAGTAAATTTTAACTTGATAATGTATGAACTGATAGCATACTTAGTTATTTCTTCATTGTTCCATACGCAATGAATGGAATATAGAAAGATATGTCACTGCTTTGCATTGTTATTGGTAACGTTCAGTAAATGACAGAGCTTTTTTCTCCCAGAATGATACTGGGACACTGTGTTTCATAACAGGCCTCTCAAAGTGATTGTCAGAATTAAACATTTAGTTCCTTGCCAAGATCGTGTTCTACAGCTCCACTTTGGCAAACCTTTCTCTATGTTGAAGTGTTTCAGACCTGTTGAAAGTGAATGAATGTATTACTGTCCACTTTTAAGGAAAGCTTGTGGGAAACCTGAAAAAAAAACATGTAGCCAGTGTCCAACAACTCCCTCTCTCACTACATCCAGTTTTGTTCCCTTAATCCTCCCACACATTTTTCTCTTTCACACAATGTGCCATGTGTAACGTGAGGCTGCATCTGGCCCTCCGTTTTCCTTGTAGGCCACAAATGTGTGTAGAGAGTGAGAGAGTGTGTGTAGTTCGTGGCCCATGTATGTTTTTTCTGTGCAGTATATGCAGAATGCACAGATGATTGTGAGGATGTATGCCTGCATACCACAAGATATGCAAAAACAATGCAATAACAACTATGACTGTATACTAGAATCAAAAAGAAATATAGCTGTAAAAAGATGAAATTATAGAGATAATATATTCACAATTGTTGTGTATTATGTTACAGATCCTTAAATTCAAGAAACCTGTTATACTTGAAATCAGAAGCGTTTCGGTATATATTATAAACAGACCTGACCTGACGTCTCTTTCTCTCTCTAGTGCTCTCTCCCTATATATATATATATATATTATTATTATTATTATTATTATTATTATATATAACACACATACATATGTAAGGTGAGTGTCTCTGTGTGGCCAGGTCTGATTTTGTCTTTTATTTCTGTCTTTCTTTGTCTGTCTAGTGTATGTCTGTCTTACATATTTTGGTTTTAATCACTAGTCTATCTGCATGAAGTTCATTTTTAGCATTTTGGTGTGCCAAGCCCTTCTTATATTTTCTTATTTGTTTTAACTTGGGAAAAGTGATGGAGCAGATAAATGTTTTATTTTTATCAGATTAAAGTGTAAATAAGGACACAGAACTTTGTATTGCTGTTATAGAATGCACTGTAGGGTGTATGTGGCATAAGCTGATTTTGCATATCTTGTGTTCATCCAGTTGAAAAGTGGCTGTATATAAACTGAGACCAGCATTTCCTGTCTTCTTCTTCTTTATGACCATACATTTTTTGTTTTCCTCTTCCACTCTTGGGCTAACTGGGCAATTATAATATTTCAGTGAGAATTAATAGGAAGGCAAAGATTACAAAGAAGAATGTGTAGTGATAGAAACTGAAGAGTACAGAATTAGAGAATTATAGAATAAATCATTAATATTGTGACAAATTTGTGATGGTATCACAGAGGCAGATATATAAGATGAATGAGAACTTTCTTATATTGGCTGTACTGTGGTCAACATTAAGTTTGCTTTTGCGTACCTTTGCAGCACTGTGCCATTACCAGGTGTGTGTGTGTGTGTGTGTGTGTGTGTATATCTATCTATATATATATATAGGTTTTATCTTTCAGCCCATGCATGCTCACAAAAGTCAAATAATCATATAGCTTTTGCACATATTTTTTAATTGAACATTTGTTGTTTTTAACAGACTTACAAAAAAGTGATGTCAATGATAATTTCACTATTTACTCATCCAAGGTTTAGATTCTTTTAAAACCCTATAACACATATATATCTGAATGCAGATGTACCCACATAATATAGTTATAATTATGATTACAGCCTTCACAGACAGTTACGTTAATCTCATATAAATACACCTTTAATTTTAGATTTTAAGAAGATATGCTACTTCAACCGTGCAATATAATCAATTCAGAATCACTTGTCCTATTTTAAATACACAAATGTAGCCTATATGTAATTATATACTGACCTAGCCAATGTAATAGAGCAAGCAAAGATGGCAGCATATCCATCTCTCAGCATATTCATCAGAGATACAAAGAAAAAGTATATTTTTATTTGATGATTTCATTTCTCATTATTTAGCTTTATCAACAAATTGAACAAAGCTTCAAGATTTATTTAGCTTATTGTTTATAACTTATGTTTAAAAATTCTCAACCCTATTTTTATATAGTGAGCCCCATACCTTTCAGGGATGATGTGGGTGGACTGAAGAGAATGGAAGTGTCAGTGTGAGTGGTCAGTACAGATTTAATTTCATGGTCAGTGCTAGATCCCAGTTTTGAAGAGAGACAGATAATGTATGTGGTAGAAGTCCAAAAGGATGAAGAACAGTGCCTCTTAGGCTTAGAAGGAAATATACTGAAACTTTAAATTGTAGTTGTAATTTTCATAATTTATTTCCTTGAATTTCCTTGAATCAGTGATGTAGCCTTCTCTCTGTGTCAGAGCAGCACTATGTATTAACTGAGCTATATGAATATTCTTAAGTGACATTTCTAGTATACCAGTGCTTTTTATAAGATACCTTGATGCTTCTGCAGGTAGCTATAGTACAGTTCCAGGCATTATTAGGAGAATTTATATTAGTACACTGGGCAGCACAAATATGAATTAACCTGCCCATAATGTCAATTCTGCCAAAGGCGCCTTTTGTTGTTGTTAATTACATTTTTTGATTGTTTATTTATTTTTTTTTTATATATATTTTTGACAGTATTGTCTTTGACCTATATTTGGATTTTGTTTTTTCATATAAACAAGAAGAGTGTTGTATGTAAGCCACTGCTGTAAGAGAATATTATTATTATTAGTATTATTGTTATTATTATGGCCCTGAAGTAATTTAAATGAAAATACACTTACATTTGCATTAAAATATATGGTGGTAGATTTTTCAGAAGGTGTCATGGAAACACTTAACTGAATGACATACTGAAATCGGTCCATGCAGGAATATTGCATGTCATATTCATTTCCCCAGTGGGGTCTGTGTTTGATATATACAGTGTCTCTAACCTCTGAACTCACAGGTGTGATTCTCACTGCCCTGGAGCTTAACATTTTACCTTTATGTAGCAAATTTCACCTGCAATTAACATGACTGTTAATTTGATATTTCCATCAGCTACAAATTATATAAATTAATATGCTGAGGTGGTGATAGCACTAGTGATGCAATAATGACTATCTGCAGAAGCTATCACTGTTTGCACATGTATTTCATCTTTAGTTTGACCATTTTTGCCACAAAATATATTAGTTTTGGTTTTGACTGGAAACCCATCTTGCTTTCATTATATTAGTATTAGTTAAAAGGCTATTTTTGTCAGATGTCTGAAAACAGTACAGGATGAGATTTTTGAGTGCCATTATTTAGTCTCCAGCTCATCCCAGCTGATGTAGCACCAAACAGACAAGAGGCTGTGTGATGTTAATGGTTTTGGTATTCAGTAGAGAACAATGTTACATGGGTTTGTATTTGGAGCTCTGGTGTAGATTTCAGTATTAGCTCAAGAGTGGCTCTTTTGCCTGTTGATTCTTTGTCGTTAATATTATCCTTTTTAGTCAGTGTCACAAGTCAGTGAATGAGAGACAATCTTGGTTTTAACACCTCAAAGGTAGATCTGAAGATGCCATGTATAAGACTGAAAGGAATACAGTGCTTGCTTGGACCAGATCTTGTAAAATGCTATGATGCTTATTTTGGCTTTTTGTTAAGTGCATAATTTGGGTGATTTTGAATTTAAATTTCTGTTTGGAGCTCTACATATACACCCAGTACTTATTCAGTTCATCCTTGGGCCTTTATTTCACAGGATGTGTCTCATTTTATTTTGACAGAAACATAATGAGCCTCTTGGATGCTTCTGATTTCAGTGGTGTGAATAGAAAGGTAGTATACATGTATTTATGATTTTAACAAGGTAAATTAAACAAAATTAGTTTTTGTGCATTTTTTAGTTTCTGGAGACAAGTAATCTCACATTCAGCAGTGTATACAGACAGAGGTCACGCCAATTTTAGGGTGTTCTCACTCAGAAATGTCCACCACGTCCTCCTATACTTTAACTACTCTTTCCTTTATTTCATTCTTTTGTTTAGTTTTCCAAGAAAGTATGAGTCAGAATATTCAATCAGTTTTCTACTCCTATTTTCAGAAAAGTGAACACAAAAACAAACAAAAAGTTGTAACAAAATCATTTGTAAATAAGTGATGTACAGTTTGTATCTGTAACGTCAGCCTGTCTTTGGTGACAGAGTGTGTCTTGCCTATAAACGCACGCTATCAGCAGTAAAACAAATTATATATATATATATATATATATATATATATATATATATATATATATATATATATATATATATATAAATGTATGTATGTATAGACTGTATGGTCCTTGAAAGAAGCAAGTTTTAATCTCTGATGTATATTCCTGTAACATTGCATTTTTATCTGAGGAATGATGTTATTAAAGAAATTGCAAATAAATTGAATTTTCTATAATTTGGATTCACTTTTACTAAATTTGGATTCACTTTATATGCATAAGTAGAGATAGATTCAGTTTTCAAGACTGTGATTCTCACTGGCCTGGAGCTTAAAAGTTTACCTTTATGTAGCAAATTTCTCCTAATGCTTCTTTAACGACTGTTAATTTCATATATCCATCAGCTGCAAAGTATATAAATTAAATTGCTCAGCAGTGGTGATTCTGGGGAGGGCAGTGCCCCTGTCACACCATCCTTGGACCCCCCTAAGGCCCCCCTAATGCAGCAGTATTGCCAACTTTGTGACGTTGTCGCTATATTTAGCGAGTATTTAGACCTCTCTAGTTACTCTTTTTAGGGGGTTGCATCGAATAGTGACTTTCAGCCATGCCCTCCACTACTCTGTTCGGTTCGCTTGAGTGAGATGGAGAAGTGGTGAATTAGGCTAACAAGCCTACTGGTCCCAGTCTGCCCCCCCCCCAGTTCTGATTGTCTAGAACCTCCACTGGTGCTGAGGTGGTGATAGCACTAGTGATGCAAGTGATGATGTTTTAAAGTCAAGCCAGTGGTGGACAGTAAGAGTTACCAGTGGTGGACAGTAACGAAGTAAATGTAATTCGTTACTGTACTTAAGTAACATTTCCATGTATCTGTACTTTACTCAAGTACTTTTATTTGGTAAGACTTTATACTTTTACTTCACTACATTTCAAAGCGAAACCTTTTACTTTTCACTTCGTTACATTTACAGAAACATCTCGTTCCTTTTTTATTTTTAAATCGACGCTTAATAAAATACCGAAAGGTCAATCGTGTCACAGACTATAACCAATCAGCGCTCAGTAAGATTAAGATTAAGATTGTTGACATGGCTGCAAAATGGCTTTCCCCAACACCCCTGGCCTTATTTAGCCGAATTGTTTGAATTCCTCGAAAAGAAAAATGATTCGTATTCCTTCAAGTGTCTCCTTTGCATTCCGAAGAACACATCGCTGTCATCATTTATGAACTCGCCGTCAAACTTGAAAAAACACATCGAGGTAAGTTCGCCATTAGATGAGCACTACCAACAGGGTGGTTTATATACCCCGGTTAATTATATCACATTGAAATACACTACATTTAACAGATGCTTTTATCCAAAGCAATGTGCTAGTACCCAAATTGCAATCTGTGGAGATGCTAAGCGCCAGTTTAACACAGGAGACTCCCACATCAAACGTTAAAGCCGGGGACACATACACGCGAATTTGGCCAAGCGAAGCGAACTTCGCAATTCATTCCTATGAGGGAGGCGAAGGCAAGCAAATATGAGCGAAGCGAAGCAAAATTAATAAAATTATTATATTAATTATTATTAATTATTCGGCCAAGTTTAATATTATGAGTTCAGTTGGTTGGGCTGCACACAGTTCTAGTTCTAGGTACTAGAGCTAGCTTCTAGCGTCCCTGTTCCGCCATGTGGTGGACATCGTATAACCTCAGAAAAAGTCCCCCAAGCTAGGTCTGAAGTGGCCTGTTCGAAATTATTGTTCTGTTTGGTGGTGAATTATGCTTTCATATTAAACGGTTTGTCTACTTGTCTACCTTTCTAGTGTGAATTATTAATATGGATAAAGTTTGGAAATGAATGTCGTGTGGTTCTTATCATTCTTTTTTTTTCTTTCCTCAGAGAAAACATGCAAGTCAATTACCCAGATACCTGTCCATGACAGCCCCACGGAAGAGAAAAGCCAAAACAGAAGATGCTTCATCATCTAGGCCTACAAAGCAACTGAAATTAGGTGAAACAGTAGCTAATCGAAAAAGTGTGGACCAAGCTGTGATGAATTTCGTGATACAGAGTCTCCAGCCCTTCAGCGTGGTGGATCAGCCATCCTTTCAGGAGCTTCTGAAAGATCTTCAGCCCAATGCCCCTCTAATGTCAAGAACAACGTTGCGAAGAAGGATTGATGACGCCGCACTTGACATGAAGAGGAACATCAAAGAAGCAATGTCCACAGTCAGTGTCATTGCTACAACAACAGACTGTTGGAGCACAAGGCGAAGGAGTTTTTTAGGAGTGACTGCCCACTGGCTGGACCCCAGTACCCTGGAGAGATGCTCTGTTGCACTTGCATGCAGACAACTGAAAGGCTCACACACTTTTGATGTCCTGGGAAGTTCACTAAACGAGATCCACTCTGAATTTGGCATACAACACAAAATTGTCAGAACAACGACAGATAATGGTTCCAATTTTTTGAAGGCATTCCGAATGTATGGAGAACAGGATGAAAACAACAATGCCACTGTTTCAGATGAGTCTGAAGATGATGGGGAGGAGATGGGTGATGAAGACCAACATTTGGAAGGTGAAGTGGATTTTGTCGACGCCACAGCCATCTTAAATGAAGATGACGGCCTGCAATTTCAGCTCCCAAAACATCACAGATGCGCCTGCCACCTGCTAAATCTGGTCTCCACAGTGGATGCCGAAAAGGCAACTTCACATGATGCGTACAAACGGCTGTCAAGATCAACATTTTCAAAATGTTATGCACTGTGGAATAAGTGCGGACGAGCTACAACTGCTGCAGAGATGGTGGAAGATGTGTGCAAAATTCAGCTAATCCGTCCCAATGCAACAAGGTGGAATTCATTGCTTCTTGCAGTTGAGAGAATCCTGCGAATTGTGAAAGATCAGGGAGAGGGAGCTCTGAGGACCCTATTCACTGCACTCAAGTTGCCCAGGTAAGTACTATTTTTGGACATTCTGAATGCTTTCTCTGCTTCAAATGTATTTTTGTTTGTGAAATTCTTCATAATCTGTAAGAATTATGCTACACCAGTAAGGTTATTATTATAAACATTATTACAGACTCGAAGACCACAAGAAAGACATCACATGCTACATGTATACATAACATTACAGTATAATAGACATATATTTTTAAAGGAAGGCTGATATGCACTCATACCAGTGTTCCCCAGATCATAGACGAATAAGCTTCTGAGCATTAAGCTCATTTGTAGAGCGGTCCAGCCTGCTCATGAACTTACAAGGTTCCTCAGCTGGGCCAGAAAATGGTTAAATTTAGTGTATGTATCAATCCCAACATTGCATGGAGAACATCTATTATTCTATGGTGGGCCTAAAAGTTGTCACCCTTGCATACAGCACAGTACTTTGAGACACACGCGCGCACACACACAGTAAAACATGTGACCCCATTAATTGATGTTTTGTCGTTGTCTTTTAGGTTGAGCTCAGTTGAAATTGCCTTTCTGGAGGAGTATGCCAGAACCATGGGACCAGTCAGCAAAGCCCTCAACATTCTTCAAGGAGAAAGTGATGTTCAGATGGGATGGCTCCTGCCTACTTTGACGCTCCTCATCACAAAGCTCGATAAAATCCGCATCACTTGCAGATACTGCAAGCCATTGGTGGAGCTTTGCAGACATGCTTGTGGAACCCGAATTCATTGCTGCTGCCATCCTTGTCCCAAAGTTTAAGACATTGTGGACGTGTGACGAAGACCTCATACTACGAGGCAAGTCAACATTACTCCTTTTCTGACATAAAAAAGGATAATTAATGTTAACTAGTCACAAACAGAGACACACACACACACAAATTAATCATCTAATTATTTATTGACTATTTCAGGCATGGACTACATCAAGGGCCATCTGGAAGAAGACTCTGCCCACCTGTCCCCAGCTAATGGCTCCAGTGAATCAGATGATGAGGACTTCTTTGCTAGCTTCAAGAAGTCTGCTGGTCAAGAAGGTGTGAAGCAATTAAAGGGTTACCTTGCCTCAAAGATGGATGTACTGAAGTCGTACCCTGCTGTATGCAAGCTGTCTTTGAAGCTTAACACGGCCTTGCCTGCATCAGCAGCGTGTGAGCGCCTGTTCAGTACAGCAGGGCTCATTTTCAGTCCTAGGCGAGCACGGCCAAAAAAAAAAAATTTTGAAAACCAGCTCTTACTGAAGAGGAATAGAAAATATTTGAGTTGAGGTTGGTCAATATCTATGTAGCCTTGTGAGTACACCCCTCACATTTTTGCAGATTTGTAAGTCTATCTTTTCATCGGACAACATGGCTGTATTAGTGAAATTTCAGTGAAAAATAAATTGAAGCGGTTATATAAGTTGGCTTATATATAATGGCTACTGTTAACTTTAATGTTGTCCCATGAAAAGATAAACTTACAAATCTGCAGAAATGTGAGGGGTGGGTGTACTTCTACACACACACACATACACAGAGACACACACTTCTAAGGTTTCCATTCAATTAATCTCGAGCACTGTTATTGTCTTCATATACTGTATCGCCTCTTCAAAACTTAGGTAATGTTTATAGTGAATGATTTATCAGTTGTTTTTATTGATTTTAATCAGTTGTGATGGTGTTTGTTATTCGTTTTTTGACAACTGAAATAAATGAAAAATAAAATAATGAAACTTGAATGAGTGTTTTTGTGTTGCTTCAAAAGCACTTGGTCTTACTTAAAGATAATACAGTTTTGAGTATTTTGTGTTTGCTAGGCAAATGTAAGGCACTGTTTCGTTGTTCACCTGTTGATCGAGTAGGCCTAGGGGTTTTGATGTGACGCTAAGAAAAAAAAAGTTTTTACTTTTAATACTTAAGTATTTTTGAAGGCAGATACTTTTGTACTTCTACTCAAGTAAAAAATTGAGGTGAATACTTTTACTTGAGTAATATTCAATGCAAGGTAACTGTACTTTTACTCAAGTACATAATTGGTGTACTTCGTCCACCACTGAGAGTTACCAGCAGTCACTGGTAAACTAAACACCAGCCTGAGTGAGCAGCATAAAATGAAAACAGAAGATGCAATTGTAGGTGCGGGCCAAATTTATTAAGTAATCAGTCTCATAAAATTACCTACGAAATGGCGGAAGCTTAGATAGTGTTAACTTTACTTAATTTGAGGTAAAATTGATCTATCTAAAGTCTGGTCAACTTCCGCAGCCCAATTAGTTGGATAAACAAACTTTAAATCTGAAGGTTTTAGTTCGAATAATAGTTCTGGCTTCAGGTTATAACGGAGAGACACCGACTCAGACAACAGCGTTTAACACAGAAAACATTTATTAAACACACTCCATAATAAACAATACAACAAATAAGGGACTGGGGATCGTCTAGCGTGTGTGTATGTGTATGTGTGTGTATATGTGTGTGTGTGTGTGTGAGAGTGCGTGCGTGCGTGTTCGGGTACGTGTAGGTGGATGTGGATTCAGGTACGTGCGGGTGCGCGTGGGGGGAGGTCTTTCAGACAAAGAGAAACTCAGCGGTGCGAAAACCAAACCAAGCTCTCCTCTATAGCCCCGGACACAAGACTAAGACAATAGATGGAGGGGAGCGTTTTACAGACGAAGGGAAATTCGCTGGTACGAAAACCAAACTAAGCCTATGGCGACACGGTATCGCTGGTCACTAGGCAACCTCAGCGAGAGTATAGCCAGACTCACGCGTAACTATAGTAACGTAACTATGGTAGGGGAAACCATAGACATAATATACATATATATGTATATCATGTCTATGGGGGAAACCGTACAATTGATTACGCTTACTAGATTTTGCGCGCTAGTACTCAGTTCAACTGGCTTAGTACAACATATATGACATTAACACATTTAACCCAAGCATAAACACAGGGGAAAACATTCACGTTCAACAAACGCAGTTTTATATTAAGTCTGCCCAGATGCACAGTCTTACTTGGTGTCGTCTGTCCGCGGCCCGCGCAGTAGGCCAGGTAGCCTCTTGAGGAGGACTCCTTCGTGCGCTTTAATGGAGAAAAGTTCCGCTGGATCGCGTTGTTCCGTCCGGGGAAAAGTTCTGGTAGCCGGTCAATCGGCGGTCCCTCGACGTTCCGTAGAGGGGTTTTCACGTGAAGGATTTTCAGTCGACTTTTAACTGGAATTCGCGGAGGTCCGGCCGTCGCGCGAATGTTAAAACAGTTCTTGGATCCAGATGGCTAGCATAAGCGGTTAGGTAGGCAAACTCCGCCAAAAGAAATAAACTAGTAAACTAATTTATCCTTACGACGGTCGTTTATTGCACGGGCCCGAGTGCAGAACTAATACCGCTTTGTTCTCGAAGGTGTGCGCGCGCTCTTCGTCTCTAGGTAGCTACTGGGTTGCAGCCAGGTAGAGAGACCGGACAAAGGGGGATTCCCCCTTTTAAAGGGGTTCGTCTGGTGACGTAGTTACATGTCCGTTCTGACTAGGGCAGTGTCACTCGGGAGAGCGCCCCCTTTGGTCTGTGGAGGCATGGTACCTACACAATTAAATTCCCTGATTGACTTTCTGAGTTTTAACCTCATCTTGGTCAAAAATAACTTGAAATCATATTTAAATGTCACCGCTGAACAAAACATTTCAGAACTTACAAACTCTGTTGATCTGTGTAATGCATACTAATTAAAAGAGACGGTTGATTCTTTTAATAGCAACTTCTTGTAACGATTGGCGAGAGGATGAAGATGCGGAGTCCAACGTCGTTTTAACAGCTTTATTTTTACACGCAACATATAATAGCGCAAAGGCTCATTCGACATTTAAACACTCACAGTTACTCAAACAAAGACGAGTCAATTTCAAGTCAAGTCAATTTATTTTTATATAGCGCTTTTTACAACACATGTTGTCTCAAAGCAGCTTTACAAATTGTATGGGTCCAGATCCCTAATGAGCAAGCCTAAGGCGACAGTGGCAAGGAAAAACTCCCTAAGATGGCGGGGAATAAGAAGAAACCTTGGGAGGACCAAGACTCAAAAGGGAACCCATCCTCCATTGGGCGGCCCGTTAGCACCAGTCCGTATTTGTGAACAAGAGGTGGTTCTACAGTTATAGCTTAAAGTTCTTGTTCCCCGGCCAAGTAGTCACAGTCCCTTCGGTGCAGATGGTGCACCTCAGGTAGGAGCCAGCATCAGCACGTCCCCTTACGACAATGGTACATCCAACCCCGGCATCAGTACATCCACCGGCGAGCCAGACCATCTCCCAGGTGCTTGTAGGTGCTTGCATGCAGTCGTCTTGGGTAGAAGCATGCAAAAAGATGGACAATACAGACTGAGTGTGAGGATGTCAGTTTAACCACCATTGATTTAAATGTACATAGCTCATGTGCCAGTGATTAGCATGTAGCTCCGGCAGGCTAATCTATAGCAGCTTAACTAAAGGGAGGGGTCCAGAGGTGACCACAGTCATGAGGGCTCACTGAGACATTGCTTTCCAGTCAAGTCAGTCACAACTAGAGTGATGCCATGACACAGCTGGATGACAGCATCAACATCTCAGATTTCCAGAAATCTCAACGTCTGGGGGCCCCTGAGCCCCGCACCTTACTAGGGGAATATTTAACTGAAGGCTTGATTATATAGGTGAGTCTTAAGTCTAGATTTAAAGATTGGAACTGTGTCAGAATCTCAGATTGGAGCTGGAAGGCTATTCCATAATTGAGGGGCTTTAAAGGAGAAAGCTCTGCCTCCGGATGTAGTCTTACAAATTTTTGGAACTAAGAGAAATCCAGCATTTTGGGAGCGTAAAGGGCGAGATGGGTTGTAGTAAGCAATGAGTTCACTCAGATATTGTGGGGCAAGACCATTTAACGCCTTATAGGTTAAGAGAAGAATTTTAAATTCAATTCGATGTTTAATCGGAAGCCAATGTAATGCCGCGAGAGTGGGACTAATATGATCGAATTTTCTAGCCTTAGTTAGGACTCTAGCTGCAGCATTTTGTACAAGTTGTAGCTTCTTTATGGACTGTTTAGAGCATCCAATTAGAAGACCATTACAGTAGTCCAATCTTGACGAGACAAAAGCATGGACCAGCTTCTCTGCATCAGCTAATGAAAGTAAGTGTCTCAGCTTGGCGATATTACGTAAATGGAAAAAGGCAGCCTTAGTGACATTGCATATATGTGTGTCAAATGAAAGATCCGAATCAATAGTGACACCTAAGCTTTTTGCGGTAGACATGGGTGTTACTGAAAACCCATCTAGGGTAAGGGGAATATCAGCCCAGCTGCTTCTAGCAGCTTTAGGCCCAAGAATCAGCACCTCAGTCTTATCAGTCGTGCAATTGACTGTGTCTCCCTGACCTCAGAGGCTGTCATCTTGGATCTGCTGGTCAGGAAAGCAGGTCTGTGGACTTTACATGGCAAACAGTCATCCACAAGAAAGCCTCTGTCCACCATTACGGCCATCTCTGGTGTTAACAACTACACAATCCCTGACTCCTTCAGAATTTGTTTGTCGCTGATAGGACCTGCTTACAAGGCAGAAACGAAAGTGACAGCACCATGAGGTGCCATGCCAACCTAGCCCTTGAAAGTGCAATGAGACTTGTAGCTTGAGAACACTTCACTTTGCAGGAGAAGAGAAGATGGTGTTTGACAACGCAGTTCTGTGCAATCAAGGATGACCTGTGTATCTGCATAGTCCTTGAATTCTTCTGGTAGGTGAGCCTTGACTGCTTTCTGTGACATCCATATGCACACAGCCCCAAGCACTGTGTACAAGTAATTTGCCCATGTTACCAGAATTCGACTCACAGTGGACTGACTGATGTTAAATCTGTGGGACAGGTCCCTCTGTTTCAGGCCCAGGGAGAGGTATGGGTTGCAGGTTGTCATCTATGGGTTGCAGTCTGCAAAATGATAAATATGTTTGATGCATAAATCATATCTCTGTGAGCAAATTAATTTAGAAATTACATTAGTTCATGTAGTTTATTAGACTTACTGCAGGACAAGGAATGATGTCTTTATTCTTCTTGGATGCTGCTCTTGCTCTGGTGATTGTCACGGTGACGCTCCCGGACCCCTCATTTTGGGCGTGTGTTTACGTCGTCTAAGTCCATATGTGTAGTTCCGTGGGTCTGTGTCGGTGTGTTCATCCGTCTCACCTGTGGCTTGTCTCGTCATCACTAGGGGATGGCGTTGTTCGTCTATTTAATGTGCACTTACGCAGTGTCTTGTGCGCGTCTTTGTTTCAAGTGTTCGAGAGTTTACGTGTAAAGTGTATGTTTACTGTTCCGCTACGTCAAAGTAGCGTATTTGTATGATTAAAAAGTTGAATGTTACGGCAGCTCTGTGGCGTCCTGCTTCTAAATCCTTATCGTCACAGAAAGACGCGTCGACGAACAGGATGCCTGGGTACGTAAGGGGGAGAGCCAAGGCCAAGGGGAAAAAGAAGAAGGGTGTGCGCAGACGCGCACCCTCTCCCAGGCTGTACCCCCTACCCGACTGGCTGCCAAGCGACAGCGACATCCCCATTGTCGTGGGCGGCTGGACCGTGGGTCTATCCCCTCCCGAGTATGAATTCGGGGAATACAACTCGGACGAAACCAGCCCCCCTCAGTCTGCCTACTCCGAGTCTACCGTGGGCTACGGGGCAAAGGCCAGCCCCCCTCCGTCGGTCTGCTCCGAGTCAACGGTGGACTACGGAGCCGAGGCAAGTCCACCTCCGTCGGTCTGCTCATCATCTACGGTGGACTACGGGGCAGAGGCTAGTCCTCCTCCGTCGGTCTGCTCCGAATCAACAGCAGACTACGAGACAGAGGAGAGTCCTCCCTCATCGGTTTATTCTGAGGCTGCGGAGGAGTCAGAGGAGGAGGCGACTTCCCTCACGTCTGGCGGTTCCGAGGGGACCGCGTCCTTCGCGGAGGACCTGGAGGGGTGCGAGGAGAGCCCCGCCCCCTCGGAGTGCTCGATGAGTTCCGTAAAGGGCCGAGAGGGGCGGCAGCCTCGCCAGGCTGAAAGCCACTCCCCCGCGCTAACAGACGTTAGCATGGCGAGCCCGGTGAGTGGATCCGTGGAGGCCAGCATGGGGACTCCGTCCTACTTCCCAGAGGAGGAGGAGGCAATGGAGACCCAGGGGGAGGGGGCTACACGCGGCTCGGCAGTGCCCGGCGTGGAGTGGCCAGCAGCGTGAGCACCGTCTTGGAGGGGGAGAGTGCCTGCCAAGCCCAGGAGAGGCAAGGGCCCCCCCGTGGCGGACAAAGGAACTGCGCAAGCTCCGGGGGAATCCTGGGGCGGGGCGCAGCCGAGGGATCCCGGTGGACAACCAAAGGGGAGACCACCGGGTGCAGCACCTGCCACGACAGGGCTGCAGACTCTGCCACTAACGGGGTTTCCGACGTGGAGACCCGGGACTGCTCTAGCGATTGTGTCGCTACCTGTGTTTGTGTCTGTACCTATCGTTCTCCCCAATCCCTTTTTCCCTCTCGTGCCATTTGTGTTTAATGTGCCGGTGTGTGTGTTCGTGCCTGTGTTTGTGCCAGTGTCTAACGTGTTATCCCCTGTCTTCCCAGGGAGGATGTTCTGAGCGTTGTCGCGGTGGAGCCCCTCGCAGAGGAGTGACTCTCGCTGACCGAGGTTCCCGGCAGTCCGGTCCTGTCCGTTGAGGTGGGTCCGGGGCGTGGCAGCTACGCTGGGCAACCCGGGACGGAGAGTTGCTCTTGGTGAGGGGCTCTGTCACGGTGACGCTCCCGGACCCCTCCTTTTGGGCGTGTGTTTACGTCGTCTAAGTCCATATGTGTAGTTCCGTGGGTGTGTGTCGGTGTGGGTGTGTTCATCCGTCTCACCTGTGGCTTGTCTCGTCATCACTAGGGGATGGCGTTGTTTGTCTATTTAATGTACTCAACATTTTGCCCGTTGATGGTTCTATAATGCTCCAAAATGCCATTAGATTGTTGTATGTTGCAACCCTGTGTTGTAGAAAAAAACACTGGCTTAGATCATCTTCAAACCAGCTTCTGGAAAAGCTTATTCTTAACTATAACCTCTGCATCAATATCTTGGTTGCGTACGGTAGCTATGCATACATCATGTTTAACCTACCTTGTACAGGGATCTGGACCCACGCAATTTGTAAAGCTGCTTTTTGACAACATGTGTTGTAAAAAGCGCTATATAAATAAAATTGAATTGAATTGAATTGAATTATATACCGTTGGATGTCTGAGTGGTGTAACGAAAATCATGTGGGCTATATTGATAACTATAGAATATTCGAGGGCAAGCCTGGTCTTTTAGGCAGGGATGGTGTCCACCCCACTCGGGATGGCGCCGCCCTGCTTTCCTGCAGCATAGCCCATAGCCTGTTAATTAGTCGGCAGAGTAGTATTAGGAGCTGCTGACAATCCAGAGTCCCGACCAGGCCGCAGACAAATCGGCTTACCCGACTGTCTGCACGCTGCCAAAACGCGTCACCAAGTTTCTATAGGATTGAGACTGTGTCTGTGCCCCGCGTTAAATTCAATCATAGGAAAATTAAAATAGTCCGTCCAAAGTTTTTAAGTACTATTCAAACCTCGCATCCGATTATTAGTAGCAATATAACCGATCTGAAAATCGGATTACTCAATATTCGATCGCTCAATTCTAAAGCAGCTATTGTGAACGAGATTATAAACGACCAGAAAATTGATATTTTATGTCTCACAGAAACCTGGATTCGATCTGGCGAATATTTAACTTTAAATGAGGCCACACCTGTGGGATACAGTTATATTCATAGACCAAGATTGTTAGGCAGAGGAGGAGGAATATGCATAATCTACAGAAATTCTTTAGAAGTCCACCAGAAACACTATGATCTCTCCAATTCTTTTGAGATGCGATCTATTAATATAACTAATCCGGCTACAAACAATGACGCTCTCTCACTCACTAATTTGTACAGACCGCCAGGGCCCTACTCAGACTTTATAAACGATTTCAGTAATTTTGCAGCAAATTTAGCAGTATGTAGTGACAAAATAATAATGGTAGGAGACTTTAACATACACTTTGAGAAGACAGAGGATCCGCTGAAAAGGGCATTTAATATTGAACTCTGTCGGTATTAGACAGAGTTAGACAGTTTAACCGACTGCTTAGAGAATACTTGTAGATCAGCTCTAGATATAGTAGCTCCATTCAAACATAAAAAGGTCAGACTTAAAAAGCTCGCCCCGTAGTACACCGACCAAACTCGTAATTTAAAGCAAATAGCACGTAAATTAGAGCGGAACTGGCGCTCTACTAAGCTGGAAGTATTCCACTGTGCCTGGAAGGATAGCCTTATTGAATACAAAGGGGCACTTACTAAAGCACGGTCAACATACCTAGCCTCACTGATCGAAAAAAATAAAAATAATCCTAGATTTCTTTTCAGTACTATTTCTAAACTTACAAAAAATCAAACCAGCGCTGAACATCAGATTCCAGGGAACCTAACTAGTAATGTATTTATGGATTTCTTTGATAATAAAATAGAGAATATTAGACTAAATATAAATCCTTTTATAGGTAATTCATCTGGTTTGTCATCTGGATTGGCTGATATTGAACAAAATCTAGCATTAGAAGAAAAGCTTGAAGCTTTTCATCCACTCCCACAACTAGAATTGGAGAAAATAATTTCATCGTTAAATTCTACTACTTGCACATTAGACTCGATTCCCTCAAAATTACTCAAAGAGGTTTTACCAGTTGTAATCGAACCTCTTTTAAATATAGTTAACTCATCCATCACAATGGGTCACATGCCCAGATCCTGTAAACTAGCAGTCATTAAACCCCTGATCAAGAAACCAAATCTTGATCCTAATGTACTATCTAGCTACAGACCCATCTCGAACCTATCATTTATATCCAAGATCATAGAAAAAGCTGTGGCCAAACAGTTATGCTTATATCTGCACAGGAACCACATATTTGAAAAATTCCAATCTGGATTTAGGGCCCCACCACAGCACTGAAACAGCACTAGTTAAAGTAACAAATGATCTCCATCTTGCCTCTGATCAAGGTTATGTATCTCTATTAGTGCTTCTCGATCTTAGTGCAGCCTTCGACACAATAGATCACAAGATCCTGCTAGAAAGGTTAGAAAACTAGGTTGGAATCTCGGTACAGCCCTTTCATGGTTTAATTCTTACTTAACCAATCGCTATCAGTTTGTAGAGCTCGATAATATTCCCTCCAAACACTCAGAAGTGAAATATGGAGTCCCGCAAGGCTCCATCCTAGGACCACTATTATTTACATTATATATGTTACCATTACCAATAGTTATAAATAAACATGGTGTCAACTTTCACTGCTATGCAGATGACACCCAACTTTATATATCAGCCAAACCTGATGACAAATCCAGATTAGGAAAAATTGAGGCCTGCGTAAGTTATATTAAATGTTGGATGTCGCTAAACTTCCTCCACCTTAATGGTGACAAAATGGAGGTTCTCCTTCTGGGCCCAAAGGCCACAAGACAGAAAATACCAGATCTAATGTTAAATCTTGCAGATTACCCCATTACTCCTGGCTTGGTAGCCAAAAATCTCGGCGTCTTATTCGACTCTGACCTATCATTTGATAAATACATAGATAATACTACCAGGATAGCTTTTCTACATCTCCGTAACATTGTCAAGTTAAGAAATGCATTATCCCAGCATGATGCAGAAAAACTAGTACACGCCTTTGTTAGCTCCAAATTAGATTATTGTAACTTGTTACTGTCAGGATGCTCAAATAGGAATATAAATAAACTTCAAGTAGTTCAAAATGCCGCAGCCAGAGTTCTAACTAGAACTAGGAAATTTGAAGATATCAGCCCAGTCTTATCGGCCCTGCACTGGCTCCCAGTAAAATTCTGTATTGATTTTAAAATTATTCTATTGACTTATAAAGCACTGCATGGACTTGCTCCTGACTACCTCCAAGAGCTTATCTCTTATTATGAACCCCCGCGACCACTACGATCCCAAGGTGCTGGCCTCTTATTAGTTCTATCAATTAATAAGGTAACAGCAGGGGGTAGAGCCTTTTCTTATAAGGCCCCCCAACTATGGAATAGTCTTCCAGAATGTGTCCGGGACTCTGGCACAGTCTCAATCATTAAGTCTAGGTTGAAAACTTACTTGTTTGATCTAGCATTTGGTAATTAATGTGCCCCTTTAGATAAGGTAACAGATCCAGGGGTTCATGGGCAAAGGGTTTTATGGCAAACTGGGGCGCTGGTGCTGTCATCCTATCACTGCACGCGGTCACTCAAGTTTGTTGATGGTGTAGTGGATGGATGCCAGTGTCTCAGGATGCTCCCAAGTCTGTGTTACCTTCTGGTTCTGCCCTTTAGCTAGGCTGTAATAATTTAATTGCCGGAGTCGCTGCCACACTCCAGAAATGTTTACATTTACTTTGTCTAACATATTCCATATAGAACTAATTGTCCCTCTTCTTCCCAATGGCTGCCCGAGAAATACCGGGACAAGGAAACACGAGCCTTTCCCGTTACCCACCCCATACAAGCATCTAGGAGATGGTCTGGTTTGCCAGTGGATGTGCCGATGCCGTGGTTGGATGTGCCATTATCGCAAGAGGACGCGCTGATGCCAACTCTCACCTGAGGCTCATCTACTCTGAAGGGACTGTGACTACTCGGCCTGGAAGTAGAATCATAACTACAGGATTATATCTGGACTATACATGAACTGTGAATGTGGACATTGCTAGTGGGCCGCCCAATGGAGGATGGGTTCCCTTTTGAGTCTTGGTCCTCCCAAGGTTTCTTCCTAAATTCCTGCCATCTTAGGGAGTTTTTCCTTGCCACTGTCGCCTTTGGCTTGCTCATTAGGGATCTGGACCCACGCAATTTGTAAAGCCGCTTTGTGACAACATGTGTTGTAAAAAGCGCTATATAAATAAATTGAATAGTTTAGGCAACGTAGTGTGTATGACAAATAATTCAACACATTACTAACCGTATATTCACGAATGAGATCATCCGGGTCTTCATTCAAGTAGAGACACAGAGCTCTGAGGACTGGTTCTCTTTTAACTTCAACATTGTCACTCTAAGGATGTGAAGAGTAATCAATTCGTGTTTTGTGACATAACTAGGGATGTAACGATGCACTCCTCTCACAAATTCACGATGCTGATCTCACAAGGAGATTCTCACCCTTTTTACAATAACAAACCAGACAATCATGTCTCTGACTTATTAAGTCAGACATTATAAACTGTTAATGTGGGTTTTTTAAATGATGATTTAAAATATGTTTCTGAAATGGCAATCAAATGTTTGATTTCCAGTATTTTGGTCTCTCCTCATTCAAACAGACGGGAGGCTGGTCAATGAGGTAGACAGCGCCAGCGCCCGATCACGATTCATTTCACATCTCCACCGATTTTAGTTGTGACATATTTGCAACGATTAATCCCGATTTTGTGATGCACTTTGTTAAACTATAAGCATTCTAAATTTAACTGGTCATAATGAGCATCCTTTTCTAGGTTCCCTGTGCATTATATTTTCTCCTAACATATTCACCCCAAAAAGTATATATATATTTTTTTAAACTTTCCTGCTCATCTGTCCTTAAACATTTGCAGCTTATGTCTCTTACCTATACCATCTTTGTAACTCAATTTTTCCACACACCTACTTCAAAGTTAAATTATATTTAAATACAACCATTACCTGTGCCATGGCCGTCACAAGTTGCGTAATCTTTCTTCCTTGGACTCCTCCTCTTTTGGCAAACACTTTAAGAAGTTTTGCAGAGTGAAGATCCAACTTGGAATAGAACCGTGACAGCAGAGGGACTTTTGTAATCCGCTCAAATTCAGCGCTTACCTACAAACATTCAGATGCACAGAATTTACACAAAATTTTATTGGTGATTGTGACAAACATACTTATTTTGACACCTGCATTCACTTACCTCTTTTGTTCTAAAAAAGAGCAGGCCATCTTGTTTTGAAGTCTGTGATAAAAGGCGATTCGTGGATAACTTCATGCCTTCTCAGTGCAAAGGTCTTGTCCATTAACACTTTCAATGTCTGCTCATTGTCCTTTTTAACTTCTGAAAGAAGGGTTACTCTTACTCTCTCAAGACTCTCAGCAGTTTCGCCACTTGGAAATGATGGACAGTAGTTTACTTCTGCTCTTCGTGGCTTCTTTACACCATATGCTGGACTTGATTTTCCTTGTGGTTTATGTTTGAGTGAATTCACAGTGACCTCCATGCAGCCAACATTCCTTAGTTTTGTTCTATAGTTGCCAAGTTTATACTTCAGACTAACCTTCCATCCACTGCAACCAGTTACTGAGCCTTGCTCTTTCAAGCAGGGGTGCTTTTTAATAAGTGCTTTCGCCACTTCCTCAAAGTCTGAATCAGTTGGATAAAGTTTGTACTTCACAATTTCTTCTGCAAGTCCATCTAAAATGGAAGACTTCAGTTTTGGGTCAGGGCTGAGGAATGTTCCACCTTCTTTGAAGGCTGTATTGGCTTGTTGCAACTTGAGTTCACTGTCATAAGAGAACTTGGGCACATCAAAGACAGAGGGCCATTGAGAAGATTTCAAGCTGCTTGCTGACTCTGAGAAAGACTCAAGTGAGGACTCGGACAATGCCCCTGATGAAGATGCAGGAGTTGACAATATGACTGTATCAGAAGAGTAGGGTGAGTGTGAAGGAGAGAGAACTGGAGAGTGGGTTGTACTGTGGGAAGCATCAAAATATGGAGGAGGAGGGCTACCATCTTGACACACATGGGTAGACAGGGAAGACTCTGATAAAAACACAACCTTTACAGTGGCTTTGTCCTGGAGGTCTGATGGCGACAAAAGGTTCATGAATTCATCGTCAAACTCAGGATCCCTGAACTGCAGTCGAAAACTTCCAGGCAAATTACACTGCCTCTGAACTTCCGCCAAAAGGTCATTCATCGAATGTGGCAAACCATCCCGAAGAATTACCCGCTGACAGTTGTTTTCTCCAAGGATGACTCTTAGTCTGACTGAAGAAGACACTGCCATTTGGACAACCCTGAGAAAATATGGAAAAAATGAAATTTTGCAGGGTTTTCATTGCACAACACAGTCAACAGTAACTGTCACACTTCCAAAATGTCTTTCGGACATTGTGAACTCTATTGTGAAATCTGCACATGTCTTTTTAAAGACACCATACGAAGGGGACCAACCATATACACTTCCAATGGATATTTATCAACTAAATCATCAAATTCAACAAAGAAAACATCCTTTGTTGGAGATTCAGTCAGCTCAAATGCTCTGAAGTGTTCTCTGTACCATCCGCAAAGTCTTTTTGCTATGAAACCCAAACTCTTTTGAACAACACATCTGCAGTACTTCACTAAAATCAGGAAGGCCACCAGTAGATCCATGTACAAGGATCATACCTTTTTTGAAGGTGAAACCCTTGTTGGTAACAGTCTTAGCAAGATAAACTTCAGCTATGTCAGGATGTGTCACTATAATAGATTGGGCTACTTCTGCTCTCAAAACATCTAGGGGAACCACTGAGACACTGGACACATCAAGTGTTGATTTTTCCAGACTAGATGCTTTTTTTAAATGATATGAAATCATGATCTGGTGTTTCACTGCAAGTGAAAGGGGAATGTTTTTAAAGAAATTTGTGTGTCGTGCAACCTTTTTAAAAAAGCTGTGCTTTGCCTCAAAGCGCATGGTCCAAAATACTACAAGTGGACCAAACATCTTAATCATTTCTGGGTAATGCTCCAGATAATGATGTTTTGGTAGCAGTTTCAAATGAGGGAAAAGTTGCTGGTACTTCTGCCTATGTTCAGAAATCTTGCTCTCAAGGTAAGCTACAGATTCATCAGTGTGTATTGGAGCAACCACAAGCTCAACAATATCCTTCAGGTCCAAGAGCACCTGCCATGCAGGCTCATCCTCTGGTACCATGTACCCTATTAAAAAAGGAAGCAACCTTGTGAAACTCCAGTTTTCATGGGCATTACCACCAATTGTTTTCCGGGTTGAAAATGACTTGGGGATTACATGAGGCTTGTTGGTCTTATCAGCCACCTTGTAAGGGAAATGCAGTATAGACTCATTAAGGCTTTCCAGTGTTACATACTTCTTAGCTATGAGCAAATTCAAGCACAGTGCAAGTTCTACTGGAACAATACCTTCAAAATGGTCATGCATGATGTCTGGGGGGTAACCAGAGAGAACATGAAAATGTTCAAGACTCCTACTAAAAGCACATTGTTTTTTCACACCACAACGACTTGTACCATTTTCAGTTGCAAATTTAAGATGAGTTTCATAAACATCTTTACTTCTTCTGTCAAACAAACCTGACCTAACCTCATTGGCCTGTATGTCTGCACTTTTTCCCAGACAAAATCGGCAGTAATACTCTCCAGAGAAGCTCTCAACAAAACCTGCAATGCCATGTGCACCCAAGTTATCTGCAACCACAGCTTGAATTGTGCCTTTCACTGACTGCCCAAGCAGTGGAACAAAAACACCATCTTTTTCTAAAGTTGAAAGGTCATGTAAAAGAGGGTCCAAAACCTTACCATATCTATAAGACTTCACATCGTCACTTTTGCATAACACAGCCAAGTAGCTTGACGACAATGCCAAGTGAGAGCCTGGGGATAAGTTGCTCAAAATCCAGTACACAGCGCAAAGCTTATGTTTCCTTCGTGAAGTACCAAGTGGATTGCATATTTCAAAGTCATCCAAATAAAGGGTTAGTGAAATTCTAATTGCTTCATCTGAAAATAAGCTGTGTAAAGCTGTTTGCCATTCACATAACTGTTTGTCTGTGCATTGTGGTTTTCAACTATTTCATCAACAATTTCTTGCTTAGCAAGAAGCTGTTGAAGAGACTGTAGTATTGGGACATACTGAAATGTCGTCCCCTCCTTTGAATCAAGAATATATTCAACAGGTTCAACAACACTGAAATGATCCTTATAAAATTTCTTGCGTTGATATGCAGTGCTTAGGACACCACCTTTCCCAATGGCTGTGTATAATGGGTGCAATGCACTAACCCTGGCAATGTCTTTTAGGAGTGACTTCTCAACAAGAAGTTTGTTTCTCAAACACTTCTTGTAAATTAATTTCTGAAAGAGGGGCAGATGCAGATGTTAACAGATAATGCAGCTCTTCTAGAAACTCATCTATTGCTGTGGCTGGGACATGAACAAAATGCTCAAGTTTCAACAATATTGCAGCTAAATTCTCCACAAGAGTTCCAATCAAGTCACAACTTTCATCAAAATGTGTATCTCCAATCTCAGAATCATCATCTTGCCTCTCTTCAATGTCAACGTCAGTCTCCTGATCTTTTTGAGTGGTTGCAACTACATCCAATTTAAAATCACTCAATATATGTGGGTTGTGCTTTCTGTTTTTGTGGGACTTAAAAGTTCCATACACATTTGTTTGAAAATCACAACCAGAAAACATACAACACACAGTTTCACTTCTCTTTAGATGTGTATTTATATGAGCAAAATAATCCCTTTCAGAAGAAAGCTCGGCACATGCACACAAATTACAGCTAAAGGTGGTCAACTGAGCTTCCTCAGGACCAGAATGTGTTGCATGCATTCGACTTAAATGAATCAAAAGAGCATTCCATGTTTTAAAACTGCAGGGACAGTTTAAATAAGTGCAAGGGTAACGCTGGCTCCGACCATAATGCCTGTGCTGCAATTTATAATGTTTCAATAAATGAGACCTGGATGACACGGAAACTCCACAGTCTTTACATTCCCACATTTCTTCTAAGTTTCACAGTTCAGGGTGTCCAGTCAGTTCTTTCTAGTTAATCAATATTAAGGAAAAAAAAAGATATTTACCACTGAAATGTGACAATCCCACACAAGGTACACACTCTCCAACACCTGCAAACATAAGATAAACAAGAAATGAACAACTGTGTCTGTGGAAGTAATGTTTTTAAACTGTTAAAATAACAGCAAACTGATATCAAAATTATATCCCCTGTAATTTTAAATTACATGTTACATATCAAGGCCACAAAATCACTGTGAACACTGCCTTCTTTCTTAGTGTAGTAAAATTACTTTGTTTTTAAAAGCGCCAAAAGAACAAGCAAGGAGTTATCTTAAGACTTTATCTATGCTTAACTTAACTTCTTATCTACTGCACAAAATGGCTGTACTTGCATATACCACCCGTTCTTAGCTCCACACCTAATAGTGTCCAAGTCCCAATCTAAACACGTTGTCTTAACTTTCTAGAAAGAGCTTAATGGCCAGAATCTAGCTAGCTAGGTAACGCTAATATAGCGATAGCATTAACATTAACAAGGTAGTGACGGTGTCACCCGTCCACGCGGCGAGCTACGTCGCGTATAGCGCGGGCATTAACATAGTGGTGCAGGTGTTACATGTATTGACACCTTATTACCACAAAAAAACTCACTACACATAAAAATATGTCTCGGGCAACCCTAACCTGTATCCATATTATACTAAAGATACTAAAAATATACGAGACAAAGCCAGAATAACGATAGTCTGCTAGCTAGCCAAGTTAATGCTACCGTAAAGCCCGTTGGTACCAAGTTAGCTAGAGTTTGAATGAAAGTTGCTACACATGTTTAAGACAAGTAAAAATCACAACAATTAAACGTTAATGTCATTAAACCAACTGACAGACGGTAACACAATGACACAACACAAAACGGCGCAGTTGGTGTGTATTTGCACAAGCAAAGGTGAATTATTGAAACATTTCGCATTAACCTACCTGAGACGCCATTAAAATCAAAATGTTCGCGCCACGAAGAAACGCCCTTTCCGTTGCGTCATATCCAGATTCATCCAACTGAAGTAATTACATCAAGTAGGTTCAAGGGAAAAAGCAATTGCGTTAAGTTATGAGTACAATACATGGTCAAGTATGATGAAAAGCATGTTTATTTGAGTTAAAGAAACACTATGCATTCATGTTTAGATGCAAAACATAATTACCATGAGTCATACCAGCATTTTTTAGTTATGTCAAACCAACAGCCATTCAAAACCCTTTTTTTGAGTGTAGCGTAGCACCTAGCGTAGCAGGCCCGGTTGCCACCACCTTAGCCATCGTAGCTAGCGAGTCCCCAGCTCCGGCATTAGAGCCCTCGCAGCGGGGCGCATGGGTGATGTCTCGGCGGCATAGCCGTAGGGCTGAGCACCGTTCTACTCAGATTCCCTGTTAAAAGAGCTCTGGTAATAGGAGATTCCCAGCTCCGAAACGTGAATATAGCGACCCCCTTAGAGACACCAGCGGCCATAGTTAAGTGTATCCCGGGGCTAGAGCGCCTGACATCAGGGCTAATCTTAAGGTGCTGGCTAATCGTAAATATTCAAAGATAGTGGTACACGTCGGCACCAATGATGTGGGTTTGAGACAGTCCGAGATCACTAAGGATAATGTTAAAGAGGTGTGTGAGTTAGCGGGGACTATGTCAGATGCCGTAATATGCTCTGGTCCCATTCCAATTCGGGCGTGGCGCCGAAACCTACAGCAGGTTATTGGCGCTACACCGCTGGATGTCTAAATGGTGCTCGGCGCGTTTTGAGGGCAGGCCTGGCCTTTTGAAGCGAGACGGCATTCACCCTTCTTGGGAGGGTGCTGCTCTCATTTCCCGTAGCATATCTGCTAGGCTTACTAGTGGTAGTGTAGGACTTGTTAATGGGGATTGACAAACCAGAGCCGAGGCCAGGCAGCAGACACAAAGGCTAAACCGACTGTCTGCTAGCTGCAAAGAGGCGTCACCTAGGTCACACTGGATTGAGACTGTGTCAGTTCCTCGAGTACCAAAAAATAACTCTCGTAAAGTTAGTAGACAAAATTTAATCAATGTTAAATTGGATTATGCTCCCTTGGAGAGTAGTTTAAATCTGAAACTAGAACTGCTAAATATTAGATCCCTGTCATCTAAAGCATTGCTGGTTAATGAAATGATTACCGATCATAATCTATGCATGCTCTGCTTGACGGAAACCTGGACCCGGCCAGATGATTATATGGCCCTAAATGAAGCCTCTCCCTCTGGCTATAGATATGTTCATAACCCCGTCCAAATGGTCGAGGAGGTGGTGTTGCCACAATATATGACTCTGATATAGACATTTCTCAAAAAATTCGGCTTTAAATTTAATTCTTTTGAACATCTCATCCTCACTGTTTCAAATGTATCAAATCTGACAACCAACAAGGCGTCACAGTCGTTTATGTTAATTAATATTTACCGCCCCCCAGGTTCTTACTCTGAGTTCTTGCAGGAGTTTTCAGACTTCCTGTCTCATGTAGTGCTATCAGCCGATTTGGTGATTTTAACATCCATTTTGAGAATCTTTGACGCTTTAAGCAAAAATTTTCAAGAAATTCTTGATTCAATGGGTATCACTCAGAATGTGGTGGGTCCTACGCATAATTGTAGTCATACTTTAGACCTGGTTTTATCATTTGGTATTAACATATCCAGCTTAGCAATTTTACCTCAGAGCGAGGCCGTTTCAGACCACAGCCTCATAACGTACAAGTTATGCTTGACTGACGGTATTCATCAGCCGCCCGCTACTACGAATGAAACGAACTATAGCACCTAGTACCATAGCCGCACTCACTGACATTTTACCTGGTTTGACAGAAATTGATACACCTGTAGCTCCGGAAGGACTAGAGCATTTTACCGAGCACGTTGAGACTTCTCTTCGTACAGCATTAGACAAGGTTGCACCATTACGCAATAAGAGAGCCTCTGAGAGAAGAATAGCGCCATGGTATAACGAGCACACGCGTAGTCTCAAACGAGCCGCGAGGATCCTGGAGCGTAAATGGCGAAATTCAAAGTTAGAAGTGTTTAGACTATCATGGAAAAGCAGCCTTAGTGAATATAAGCATGCCCTCCATACGGCAAAATCCTCATACTTATCAGCTTTAATAGAAAAACATAAAACAATTCTGCACTCCTATTTAAAACTGTTTCCAGCCTAACAAGGAGCCATGATCAAATCAATCCACTAATCCCACTAGAGTGTAGCAGTAATAATTTTATGAAATTCTTTAATGATAAGATTGATAAAATTAGGGAAAAAATTGGTTGTGCTATCTCAGAGCCTGTCAACATGCCTATGCACCTTGACAGCTGTCTGGTCAGCTCTGATGCCCTGTTAGAGTCCTTCTCCCCAATTGGTCTTGAGGAGCTTATTTCATTGGTGGAATCTGCCAAGCCCTCCACATGCATACTAGATGCAGTACCAACCCATTTACTTAAAGAATTACTGCATAGCAATATAGAACCTTTGCTCACTATAATAAACTGCTCTCTGAGCCTGGGCTATATTCCCAGTTCATTTAAACTTGCAGTTATCAAGCCGCTAATTAAAAAACCTGGTCTTAACCCCCAGGAAATGTCCAACTATAGGCCTATCTCTAATTTGTCATAGGGAGGGGTCCAGAGGTGACCACAGTCATGAGGGCTCACTGAGACATTGCTTTCCAGTCAAGTCAGTCACAACTAGAGTGATGCCATGACACAGCTGGATGACAGCATCAACATCTCAGATTACCAGAAATCTCAAAGTCTGGGGCCCCTGAGCCCCGCACCTTACTAGGGGAATATTCACTGAAGGCTTGATTATATAGGTGAGTCTTAAGTCTAGATTTAAAGATTGGAACTGTGTCAGAATCTCGGATTGGAGCTGGAAGGCTATTCCATAATTGAGGGGCTTTAAAGGTGAAAGCTCTGCCTCCGGCTGTAGTCTTACAAATTTTTGGAAATTTTGGGAAGAGAAATCCAGCATTTTGGGAGCGTAAAGGGCGAGATGGGTTGTAGTAAGCAATGAGTTCACTCAGATATTGTGAGGCAAGACCATTTAACGCCTTATAGGTTAAGAGAAGAATTTTAAATTCAATTCGATGTTTAATCGGAAGCCAATGTAATGCCGCGAGAGTGGGACTAATATGATCGAATTTTCTAGCCTTAGTTAGGACTCTAGCTGCAACATTTTGTACAAGTTGTAGCTTCTTTATGGACTGTTTAGAGCATCCAATTAGAAGACCCTTACAGTAGTCCAATCTTGATGAGACAAAAGCATGGACCAGCTTCTCTGAATCAGCTAATGAAAGTAAGTGTCTCAGCTTGGCGATATTACGTAAATGGAAAAAGGCAGCCTTAGTGACTGTTACGTTTAGCCCTCCTCCTCCTGTCGATCGTGCCTGTTTTGTTTTATTAGCCATGTGCGTCTTAGTCCCGCCTCTCGTTCTGTAACCCTGCCCCTCGTATTCCTCTCCAGGTGTTCCATGTTAGTCCTGTCTATTTAAACCCTGTGTTATGTCTGGAATGTCGCTGGTTGTTTTGTCTTCAGCCCCTGTCGTACCGCTGTCTTAGTTCTTGTCTAAATTCTCTGTAGTGTTTTCGGTCGTAACGGTTAGTCTCCTTGTGCATTCTGTTTCAGCTCCCTGTATGTTTCTAGTTCGCCTTTGTGTTTAAATCAATCTTTGTTTCTCTGTTTCATTATGTCTTTACGTTGTGGTTCCGTCTCGTCATCTGGTATGTCTCATAATAAATCTCGCTCATCTCAGCGATTGTGTCCGACTCGCAAATCTACGCGCCGACCGGCGTTACATAACAACCAGCCCAGAAAGGACATATCGAGTGAGCGAGACTCCGGTGAGTTCTGTCGCCGTAATGAGAAGTCAGCTGCTCCCGTGCAGCTCACCTCTCCCGTATTACAGCGCGAACAAACCGGAGACAAGAAATCCCCCTGGCTGAGGGTACAAGGGGTTCTCTAGAGGATAGACAAACTTATTTAGACATCTTTAATTTGGCTGTCTACTGCCATGAGAACCCAGAGGAGCGCCATGATCCTGCCCGTCTTGGTGATCGCTACAAGGAGGGGCAACCTGTAGCGCAAGACGTGGTCAGGAGGAGTGAATGTGCAGGTGGTCTGTACAGCAACACTTTCGGCGTGCTCTTAAAACACACTGCGAGCTCCCGATACCTCGAGTAGGTGGGAGCATGCGCAGTAAAGAGCCGCCGAGGAGACCCCGTACCTGCATATTCCTCCAGGATTTCTGAGGCTCCAGTGGTGGCTTTGATCAGCCCCACCACCTCGGCAGGCCCCCCTATGGCAGGTGATGCGCCAAAGAATTTTTTGGGGGGGGGTAGTACCCGAGCGCCGGAGGCCCAGGAGAGGCCAGCTATAGCGCCGGAGGCCCAGGAGAGGCCGGCTAGCGTTCGGGAGGCCCAGGAGAGGCCAGCTAGCATTCGGGAGGCCCAGGAGAGGCCAGCTAGCATTCTGGAGGCCCAGGAGAGGCCAGCTAGCGTACCGGAGGCCCAGGAGAGGCCAGCTAGCGTACCGGAGGCCCAGGAGAGGCCAGCTAGCGTACCGGAGGCCCAGGAGAGGCCAGCTAGCGTACCGTAGGCCCAGGAGAGGCCTGTGAGCTCACCGGAGGCCCAGGAGGGGCCTGTGAGCTCACAGGAGACCCAGGAGGGGTCCTCTACGTCTCCCACGTCTACCGAGACCCCGAGGGGGTCTTCCACGTCTCCTGCGACCCAGGGTGGGTCTTCTTCTGCCCACCAGCGGACTCCTCCAGTCCCCGCTGCCCGCCAGCGGACTCCTCGGTTCCGCTACCCGCCAGCGGACTCCTCCAGTTCCGCTGCCCGCCAGCGGACTCCTCAGTCCCGCCGCCCGCCAGCTTGCTCCGCCTGTTCCCACGACCAGGACGAGACCGCCGCCTGTTCCCGCAGCCCGGATGGGGTCGTTCACTGTTCCTGCTCCCGCGACCCTGATGGGGCCGCCGCCTGTTCCCGCGACCCGGAAGGGGTCACCCTCGCTACCTGTTCCCGCGACCCGGAAGGGGTCACCCTCGCTACCTGTTCCCGCGACCCAGGAGGGGTCGTCACCGCAGCTGGCAGTCACCGCTTGGCGCCACCCGTGGACCTGGGACTGCCTGCGCCATGCTGCGCCTCGGACCCCGCCCATCCCGCCCTGAGAAGTTCCCCATGTCCCGCCCGTCCCGCCCTGTTTTCAGTCTCCTGTCCCTCCCTGTTTCCCGCCCTCCCCGCCCTCGTCTATGGATTCTGGTGTGTCATTTTTGCCCTCTATTGTGCCTGGTTTTGTTCTTGCCCGTGTGGTGGTGTCTGTTTCTGTTCCTATATTGGTTCCTGTGTCTGTCCCGTTTTTGTCTGCTCCTGTGCCTGTATCCGTGTCTGTCCCGGTGTCTGTCCCTAGGTTTGTGCCAGTCCCCCTGTCGCTTGCCTGGTCTGTGTTAGGTCTTCGTCTTCCCCGTCCTCCTGTCGTGCCTCCTCGTCGACCTCCGTGTGATGTTACTCCTTCCCCCTCGAGTCAGTCTGTTCGTCGCCCTCCGTCCTGTGTCTCTACCTGTTCTGGTTTTGTTCCCCCTTCTGCTCCCATGTCTGTCCCTGGCTTCCCTGTGGTCTCACGTCCTGCCCCGAAATTTTTCCTTAGTTCTCCGTCCCGTCCAGTGTCGTCTGTCCTTGGTTCATGTCCTGTCTGTGGTGCTGGTTTGCGCACCCCCGGTGTTGTGCGCTTGTGAGGGGGGGTACTGTTACGTTTAGCCCTCCTCCTCCTGTCGATCGTGCCTGTTTTGTTTTATTAGCCATGTGCGTCTTAGTCCCGCCTCTCGTTCTGTAACCCTGCCCCTCGTATTCCCCTCCAGGTGTTCCATGTTAGTCCTGTCTATTTAAACCCTGTGTTATGTCTGGAATGTCGCTGGTTGTTTTGTCTTCAGCCCCTGTCGTACCGCTGTCTTATTTCTTGTCTAAATTCTCTGTAGTGTTTTCGGTCGTAACGGTTAGTCTCCTTGTGCATTCTATTTCAGCTCCCTGTATGTTTCTAGTTCGCCTTTGTGTTTAAATCAATCTGTGTTTCTCTGTTTCATTATGTCTTTACGTTGTGGTTCCGTCTCGTCATCTGGTATGTCTCATAATAAATCTCGCTCATCTCAGCGATTGTGTCCGACTCGCAAATCTACGCACCGACCGGCGTTACAGTGACATTGCATATATGTGTGTCAAATGAAAGATCCGAATCAATAGTGACACCTAAGCTTTTTGCGGTAGACTTAGGTGTTACTGAAAACCCATCTACCTCTTATACCAATGAGTGTCTCCAGCCTATTAAGTAGAATATTATGATCAATGGTGTCAAAAGCCGCACTGAGGTCTAGCAGTATGAGAAAAGAAATGTGTCCTTTATCAGAGGAAATTAAGAGATTGTTCAGTACTTTAGTAAGTGTAGTCTCAGTGCTGTGATGGGGTCTAAATCCAGACTGAAATAATTCTAAGACATGTTCTGTCTGTAGGAAGGAAGAGAGTTGTGAAGAAACTACTTTCTCTAGAATTTTGGATATGAATGACAAATTAGAGATAGGCCTATAGTTGGACATTTCCTGGGGGTTAAGACCAGGTTTTTTAATTAGCGGCTTGATAACTGCAAGTTTAAATGAACTGGGAATATTGCCCAGTCTCAGAGAGCAGTTTATTATAGTGAGCAAAGGTTCTATATTGCTATGCAGTAATTCTTTAAGTAAATGGGTTGGTACTGCATCTAGTATGCATGTGGACGGCTTGACAGATTCCACCAATGAAATAAGATCCTCACGACCAATTGGGGAGAAGGACTCTAACAGGGCATCAGAGCTGACCAGACAGCTGTCAAGGTGCATGTTGGCAGGCTCTGAGATAGCACAACCAATTTTTTCCCTAATTTTATCAATCCTATCATTAAAGAATTTCATAAAATTATTACTGCTACACTCTAGTGGGATTAGTGGATTGATTTGATCATGGCTCCTCGTTAGGCTGGAAACAGTTTTAAATAGGAGTGCAGAATTGTTTTTATGTTTTTCTATTAAAGCTGATAAGTATGAGGATTTTGCCGTATGGAGGGCATGCTTATATTCAATAAGGCTGCTTTTCCATGATAGTCTAAACACTTCTAACTTTGAATTTCGCCATTAACGCTCCAGGATCCTCGTGGCTCGTTTGAGACTACGCGTGTGCTCCTTATACCATGGCGCTATTCTTCTCTCAGAGGCTCTCTTATAGCGTAATGGTGCAACCTTGTCTAATGCTGTACGAAGAGAAGTCTCAACGTGCTGGGTAAAATGCTCTAGTCCTTCCGGAGCTACAGGTGTATCAATTTCTGTCAAACCAGGTAAAATATCAGTGAGCGTGGCTATGGTACTAGGTGCTATAGTTCGTTTCATTCGGTAGCGGGCGGCTGAGGAAGACCGTCAGTCAAGCATAACTCGTACGTTATGAGGCTGTGGTCAGAAACGGCCTCACTCTGAGGTAAAATTGCTAAACTGGATATGTTAATACCAAATGATAAGACCAGGTCTAAAGTATGACTACAATTATACGTAGGACCCACCACATTCTGAGTGATACCCATTTAATCAAGAATTTCTTGAAAATTTTTGCTGAAAGCGTCACAAAGATTCTCAAAATGGATGTTAAAATCACCAACTATAATCACCTTATCGTCTGATAGCACTACATGAGACAGGAAGTCTGAAAACTCCTGCAAGAACTCAGAGTAAGAACCAGGGGGGTTCTTTATGCATGTAAATAGTAATCAACATAAACGACTGCGACGCTTTGTTGGTTGTCAGATTTGATACATTTGAAACAGTGAGGATGAGATTTTCAAAAGAATTACATTTAAAGCCGAATTTTTGAGAACTGTCTATATCAGAGTCATATATTGTGGCGACACCACCTCCTCGACCATTTGGACGGGGGTTATGAACATATCTATAGCCAGAGGGAGAAGCTTCGTTTAGGGCCATATAATCGTCTGTCCGGGTCCAGGTCAAGCAGAGCATGCATAAATTATGATCGGTAATCATTTCATTAACAAGCAATGCTTTAGATGACAGGGATCTAATATTTAGCAGTCCTAGTTTCAGATTTAAACTACTCTCCAAGGGAGCATAATCGAATTTAACATTGATTAAATTTTGTCTACTAACTTTGCAAGAGTTATTTTTTGGTACTTGAGGAACAGACACAGTCTCAATCCAGTGTGACCTTGGTGACGTCTCTTTGCAGCTAGCAGACAGTCGGTTTAGCCTTTGTGTCTGCTGCCTGGCCTCGGCTCTGGTTTGTCAATCCCCATTAACAAGTACTACACTACCACTAGTAAGCCTAGCAGATATGCTACTCAGACATGATGAAATACTAAAGATACTTAGCTTCGGTTAAGATGAGCTTGAATGTCTTTCGATGGCTTGCGGAGGTTGTTGTAGTCGGAGTTATGCGTAAATATGTCTACAAAATATTTGTAGATGTATCAGATGTAATTAAACAGATAGAAAAAAACGGTAGGCAAAAAATACTCTGCAGCTCTCCATACTCTCCATGTTGTGGAAATTTCTGAAAATCAATTGAGGACTCAGACGTGGTTAAATGAGTTAAATGAGTAATTTATTAAAAGGTATAAAATTTTAAATAAATGAATGAAATAAATGCAATAAAGCAAAGCAAGGTGAGAGTTTCGTCTAGCACGAAGTTCTCTAACTAAGAGAGGGGCGCTCCCTCCCTTAAGTACATTACCGGAACACAACATCAACAATTTCGGCAGACAGGTTGCCTTGAACACAACATGTATGCCGAACAGGCGCCTAGCAGCCTGTTTTGTCTACATGTGTATATCTCCAGATATGGAGCTTCCTTTAGGTTCCGACGGAAGAAACTGATGTCTTAGTTATATACGGAGACAGCTGAAGGCCCAACTGGGCAGACTACTGACAACCAGTTGACATAGGGCTTTTGCCCTTTTCACCCTGTCCATATACACACATGAGACCTAAGGAAAAGATTCATGGTTACACTGAATCACACTTACTAACAGATTATGGTCCTTCTGCTAGTCAGAATGACTTATACTAAATCATACAGTTAATGATGATCTGAAACAATCTAATGACATGATCAAGATGACATTATCATAATAATTTCTCTCACAGCTGCTTATACGATATGATACGGTATCATATCTGATTTAACCTTATAGGAACCATATAGTTTTTTTTTTCATATGGGCTTGGGGAATCAGATAAGGCTGGATAGTGGAATTTACGACTGTAGGTCCTTCCTGGGTTTGTGGGTTCTGGTGTCTTCAGGAGGGGGTTTGATCAAGGCCGGAACACTTTTTATGGCCCCTCTCCCGCACTCAGGAGATCAGATAAGGTTATGCCTCTAACTTTAGAGGAAGACCATTGTGGGTGTATCTGAGGGCAGGGGTGATGTGTAGAAAACCTTCTTTTACCTTTCCAAACCTTTTCAAGGATTAGATGAGGTCAGGTTCTCACACTGGGAGGTCATCTCTGTGTCTTGATGAAGTGGCCTTGGCTATTTCCACTACAAAAGCAACAATACTTTCAAACATGGGACAACAAAGTAACTTGCTAATGAACACACAAACAAAATAAGAAAAACATAAACCTCCAACAAAGACAAATAGTCACAGAAACAAATACTACCTCTGTAAGAAAGACTGTCCTTCTATTGTGTTGTTCTATGTGTGAAGATTGATCTCGTTGCGTTGCCGTATATTCACCCGGGTTAGTAGAGCACGCATGCGCAGCGCCAGTGTGCTCCCTACCAAAAGGATTGGAGAGATAACTTTGTTTAGTGTTACCCCAACTCCATCTTTAATTGGTGTGCATCAAAAGTGAGTTCAATACTGTTGGTATTAATGTGGTAGATGCTGCGACGATGGCGATATTTGTGCTAGGTCAATGCGAGCAGTTATTATTTCGCTCTGTGTTACGACGTTGATATAGATGGCGGGCTGATTAGCATACATGTGCGGGAGAAATCCAGCAGCCTTTGTTGGCTAGTTATGAGCCATTGAATTATTTACTTGTGTTCTATCATTCACTGTTTATCTACTACATGATGATAATTTTTCCGTTAGATATAACTCAGTTCCATTCATCGGATTAATCCCCATTTATGTCACTGTACTAATGCAGATGACGTGATTGTTGCATTACCTTGTCATAAATGACTGAATGCACTGATTGCGTCATCTGTATTCTTTGTAATTACCACTACACACCTACACACACCATCTTTTTATAGGCTATCCTCCTCCAGTGGCGACAACCCTTTGCTTGATCATGCCCTGCTCCAAAACCCATAAGTCACAAATCTACAAAACACTGACAGAGTTGTAACAGTCCACATCAATGCCAGGATTCCCAGCAGAACATTGCCCTGCACATCACATTGCCTCAAGTGATGCACATGCACACATCCTCTCTTGGTGTTTGCTTTTCCAAAAAAGTTGGGACACTAAACAAATTGTGAATAAAAACTGAATGCAATGATGTGGAAATGGAAAATGTCAATACTTTATTCATAATAGAACATAGATGACAGATCAAAAGTTTAAACTGAGAGAATGTATCAATTTAAGAGAAAAATATGTTGTTTCAAAATTTCATGGCGTCAGCTAATCCCAAAAAAGTTGGGACAAGTAGCAATAAGTGGCTGGAAAAAGGAAATTGAGCATATAACGAACAGCTAGAAGACCACTTAACACTAATTAGGTCTATTGACAACATGATTGGGTATAAAAAGCGCACACACTTCTCAGAGTGTCAGTGTCTCTCAGAAGCCAAGATGGTAAGAGGCTCACCAATTCCACCATTGCCCAGAATGGTGTTACCCAGCGTAAAATAGCAAAGACTTTTAAGTTAATCATCAACCGTGCATAACATCATCAAAAGATTCAGAGAATCTGGAACAATTGCTGTGCGTAAGGATCAAGGCCGTAAAACTCTACTCTATTGCAAAGAGGAAGCCATTTCTAAGCAAGCTCCACAAGCTCAGACGTTTGCACTGGGCCAGGGGTCATTTAAAATGGAGTGTGGCAAAATGGAAGACTTCTGTGGTCAGATGAGTCACGATTTGAAGTTCTTTATGGAACACTGGGACGCCATGTTATCCGGACCACAGAGGACAAGGATAACCCAAGTTGTTATCAACGCTCCGTTCAGAAGCCTGCATCAATGATGGTATGGGGTTGCATGAGTGCTTGTGGCATGGGCAGCTTGCATGTCTGGAAAGGCACCATTAATGCAGAGAACTATGTTCAGGATCTAGAACAACATATGCTCCCATCTAGACGTCATCTCTTTCAGGGAATACCCTGCATTTTTCAACAAGATAATGCCAGACCACATTCTGCAGCAATCAAGTCAAGTCAAGTCAAATTTATTTATATAGCGCTTTTTACAACACATGTTGTCACAAAGCAGCTTTACAATCGTATGGGTCCAAATCCCTACACAACATCATGGCTACGTAGGAGAAGGATCCGGGTACTGAAATGGCCAGCCTGCAGTCCAGATCTTTCACCTATAGAGAACAATTGGCGGATCATAAAGAGGAAGGTGAGACAAAGAAGGCCCAAGACGATTGAACAGTTAGAGGTCTGTATTAGACATGAATGGGAGAGCATTCCTATTTCTAAACTTGAGAAACTGATCTCCTCTGTCCTCAGACGTCTGTTGAGTAGTAATAATAATAATAATATGTTTATTTTATATAGCGCCTATCACAAACCCAAGGTCGCTTTACACACATGAGAAGGGGAAAAGAATACAGGGCTTAGAGAGAGCGGAAAGATCGAGAAAAGAGGAAGGTCTTGAGTTGAGTTTTGAAAGTAGAAAGAGAGTCAGAGGAGCGAATAGAGGAAGGTAACGAATTCCAGAGGGTGGGGGCAGCAACACTGAATGATCTGCCACCCATAGTAGAGAGTCTGTGTCGTGGGACAGAAAGCAAACCTAGGTTAGAGGACCTGACCTGACGTGATGGGGTATGAAGGTGGAGATGGTTGGAGAGATAGGGATGATGAATGAGTGTTACAATGAGTGTTGTAAAAAGAAGGGAGGATGCCACAATGTGGTAAAAATTACCTTGTCCCAACTTTTTTGTGATTTGCTGACACCATGCAATTTTGAAACAACATTTTTTCCCCTTAAATTGATACATTCTCTCAGTTTAAACTTTTGATCTGTCATCTATGTTCTATTACGAATAAGATTGGCACGATGTGATCCTCCTCCACCTGTCACTCATGCCTGTTTTGTTGTTAGCCATGTGTTTCTTAGTCCCTCCTTGTATTTTGTAATCCCTGCCCCTCGTTATCGTAGTCAGGTGTCTCTTGTTAGTATGGTCTATTTATATCCTCTGTTTGGTCTGGTATGTGGCTGGTTATTTTGACTTTGTATTTGAATTCATATCTGGTCCTCGTATCTGTATGTAAGTGTATCAAATTGCGTTGTATTGTGTATGCTCAGCCTTGTTCTTTCGTGTTCGCCTGTATTTCGGTTTTCTGCCTGTTTGTTTCTGTTTCATTATGTCTAAACGTATCAGTTATAATTCGTGTTCGGACTCCCTTACTGATCTGACCTACACTTGTTTATACAATCCTGCGTTTGGATTGCCCTTCAATAAATCTCGCTCTCCTCTGCATTTGTGTCCGCCACTTTACCCATCGTCGCTCCCAGAGTTACAAAGATCTCCACATCATTGCATTCACATTTTATTCACAATTTGTGCCCCAACTTTTTTGGAATCCGGTTTGTAGTTTAATTTATTCTGTGCTATTGCCAATTATTGGCTCACTTGGCAGACACTGAGAGCAACATAAAATGCTTTTAAGAGGTCAACCGTAGAAAAGCAGAAAAAGTAGCTTACAGATCCGATAAGACTGAGGTGTTGCTTCTTGGACCAAAAGCTGCTAGAAGCAATTGGTCCGATATCCCTCTTACCCTAGATGGCTTTTCAGTTACACCTAAATCTACCGCGAAAAGCTTAGGTGTCACTATTGATTCGGATCTTTCATTTGATACACATATATGCAATGTCACTAAGGCTGCCTTTTTCCATTCACGTAATATTGCCAAGCTAAGACATTTACTTTCATTAGCTGATGCAGAGATGCTGATCCATGCTTTTGTCTCGTCAAGATTGGACTACTGTAATTGTAACTAACTAATTGGATGCTGTTGGGAATTGAGCTGGCTCTCAGGCAAAAATACAAGCGCTGTTGGGCCGTTAAAATCGCAGAGGAAAAAAAAAATGAGGAAAAGAGTTAAGACAATAAAGAGAATGGATAAGAGTAGAAAAGGGAAACTAGCCCGCCCAGTAAGGGTTAACTGCGAATTACAGGGGACTTGGATGAAGTCAGATGCTGAGAGTGATTGCAGTGAAGGAAGTGGCATTAGGGGAAGAGACGAGACGGCCGGGGATTGGAAAGTAGAGGGAGACTCCCTAGTACACCAAATAATAGGAACCAGGGAGGACCTGCACCACATAGCAGATTAGCTTCTCTCCCAACAGCATTTTGAGTTAAAATCCCCAATAATTATGTAAACGGAGTGTGAGCTAAAGCAGACAGGGGCATCTGCAGGCCCTCATAAGAGCACCAGATCTAAAAAATAAGGGAGCCACAGTCATGCCACTCGTGCCCAGACCCACTGGCCTTCGTGAATACCAGCCTCCACCTCCGACTGACGTCACAGCCCTGACTGACCAACCCCCCCTCTCACGGAGGGAGGAGGCACATGGCTAGCTAAACTTGACGAACTGACTGTGACTCAGATATCTGGAACAAACACCTAATTCAACATTTAGAAAAGGCCCTAGATAAAGCGGAAGAGCAGAAAGACGAAAGACCAGCCCCCTCAGCAACCCCACGCAGCTCTTGGAGTGACGGAAGTGGTGTATCCATACGGAGCTCCGCCCCAGGAGCCACAGTATGTTCCCCCACTAAAATAGGCATGGCAACCATACCCTACCGACGGGTATTACCCAAATTTTAGAGGAAGGGGTCGGGGCAGGGGCAAAGGCAGTCGGGGTGGTCCCGGTGGGTACGGTCGTGGGAATGAGGGGAGGATGTTTTCTTTGTGGGCAGGTCATTGGGCAAAGGAGTGTCCCCAGAATGTTTGAGGTTGGGGGAGAGCCAGAGGTCAGTTTGTACAAGCACCTAACCCCTCTGCAGCACCAGGGCAGTACCCCCTCGGAGATAGGGGTGCTGACCAATGGGAATGACGGGACCCAGATGACAACTCGGACAGCAAGGCCACAGCAGACCCTACGCTGTCCCTCACGGTCGGTTCTCAGAGACTCTCTTTCCTGGTCGACACCGGAGCAACTCATTCAGCAATCAACTGCACCGTACCAGAGGAGTTGGTGAGCACCAATTCAGTGACTGTTAGAGGGTTATCTGGGGAATCACAAAGTCTGCATAAAACAATTCCAATGACTGTACAATGTGGCCAGCAGGCCATTAAACACAGGTTTCTGATTTCAAAGACTGCACCTGTTAATCTTTGTGGGAGAGACATTCTGATAAAGTTAGGAGCTACTGTGTTATGTAGCCTCTTGGGCCTGGTGATAACGTTGCTGGATGGCACACAGATGCACTGTTCACAGGGAGCAGACAGCGGCATGTATCTGATCTCCACTGACTGGCCACCCCCGGCTGACATCTACTGGGGCCTCCTAGAACCAGACTCCTGCACCTCGAGAGGCGTTCACTCCAAGTTCTTTGACTGGAAGCCGTGGATCACTTTGATTAAGCCATACGTCCCGCCACCCGACCCCCTGCATGTAACATTGTTTTATGATCCAGTAGGGGATCAGGTAAATGGGGAAGAGTTTAAGGAATGGGTGATTAATCAGGTTTGGGAGATAGGAACACGGGGAATGTACGTGGGCCCTGGGGGCGTCGCAGCACCTGTCATCCTCACCCCGGCACAACAATGCTGGTATATGGTGAGCGATTCTGTCGCTCCAGACATTCCAATGGTTTATCCCCATTGTACAGAACAGGTCAGTTAAACAGTTAAAGACATGTTGTAATTTCTAGTACTGACAGGGTACAGCAGACAGTACGTACCGGACTACGCGGAGCTGACACAATCATTGAGAGACATGGTCAAACAGCTGGACATGAGAAATTCATCAGGTAAACTGGACTGGACAGTGGAGGCTGAAAGACACTTCATTAAACTAAAACAGGCAATAGCACAGGCTGTGGACTCGGCAGCGACCGATTATTACTTCCCTATCTTTCTTGGATATTTCTGAAACGCACTCCTGTGTAAACGGACTGCTGTTTCAGAAAAAAGGGGGAGAGAGGAAGGTGCTAATGCACCTCAGCATTCCATTAGACAGCACAGAATAACGACATCCGCCATGCACACAGAAGGTAGCAGGAATCGCAAAACTAGTGAAAAAAAAAAAAACACCACACAGTCACAGGGCATGCATTACATATTTTGACCAGCCACAGCATTATGGCTTATGCAAACTCACAGATGTTTACACTTACCCAGAGACAAAGGAGAATACAGAAGGTTTTGACAGTGCCAAACCTACTGTTCAAAAATGAAGGCATGTTACAAGACATAAACACAGGGTAAGTGGCAAAGGCCACAAAATGGAGACCAGATTTAGAGGGAGAACAGATTCCAGAGGCAGAAAACAGGTGGACAGAGGGGTGTGGATTCAGGAGCCAAGATGGGGCAGTTGAATCAGGATTTGCGGTAGTGATGGAAACTCAAGGAGAGATAGATGAGTTTTGGGTAGTGCATTCAGGAAAACCTAAGGGCATACAGTCAGCACAGAGAGCCGAGCTATTGGCTGTCATTGCAGCACTACAATTGGCAGAAGGTAGACAGGTTTACATCTACAACAGACTCAACATACGTCATGGGAGTGGCTCATGCGGAACTAGGACAATGGGAAAGAGCAGGCTACACTACCCCAGGAGGTAAGCCCATTAAGGATCAAGATGACATAAAAGACTTAGCTGAGGCAATGTTACTCCCGGCAAAAGTTGCCATCGTCAAGTGCAGAGGACATCAAAAGAGGGAGAACTTAATGGACAGAGGAAATGCAGCTGCGGACACAACCGCCAAAAAGGCAGCAGGTTATGCAACGGTAGGTAATCACATGGTTTGCAGGGGAGAGGATGAATGGTCTCCTTCACCTGGAGGACAGGAGTTATTAGAGTTACAGGATAAATCTAGCCCAGAAGAGAAAACAGCGTGGTTAGAGAAAGGAGGAGTTAAAGGTGAGGAAGTTTGGGAAGGACCAAATCAGAAACCCACCTTATCAGGGAGATTAATTAAGGCAGTACCTATAGAAGCACACGGGGTAGCGCATCTTAGCAGGAAGCAGATGAGGGAAAATTTTAAAACATTGGTGGCACCCATACCTCAGTGACATAATAGCAGATTGGACAATGTGCAATGTGCATAACAGAGGCCCTACTTTGAAGCCAGGGTCAGGTAAGTTTCCTGGTCCTAGGGAACCAGGAGAAGAAATTTAGATTGATTTCAATGACTTGCTAACACCAATTAGAGGACAACGGTATTTGTTAGTGGTAGTGGACAAATTTTCAGGTTGGGTAGAAGCATTTCCCACCAGAGCAGAAGACTCTAAGTCGGTTTGCAAAATGTTGGTAAATCATTGGATGCCTCACTATGGTTTTCCTAAGGCAGTCCAATCAGATAATGGTACACATTTTACAAGCAAAGAGTTAAAATTTGTGGAACAGAGCCTTGGGCTCAGGTATAAATACGGGTCAGTTTACCATCCCCAATCACAGGGCAAAGTAGAAAGGATGAATGGTAATATAAAGAGTAGAGTTAGCAAAGGTATGTGCACAAACAGGGAAGGATTGGCTGGAATCCCTGCTGGTAGTAGTGTTGGCCATAAGATCTTCAGTGAATTCTGTAACCAGATTCAAACCATTTGAGCTCATGACAGGGAGGAGTTTTCCGGGGCCCCAAAACGCGCTTGCGAAGCTGGAAACACCGGCGGTCCGATCATATAAGGAGTATTTCAAAGAACTAAAAACCATCTGTGAAGCCTTTTCTGTCCAGGTACGAGGAGAGGAGTCAGAATCAACGCCACGACAGGACCTGCCTGTCACTGAGTGGATCCTTCTGAAGGTCATCAAGAGGAAGGGGTCAGAGCCCAGGTGGACCGGGCCGTTCAAGGTCACCGAGAGCCGAGAGAACATCACACGCCATCCGACTGAAGGGTAAAGGAGACACGTGGTTCCACCTCAGCCAGTGCAGAGCATCAGAGCCACCCATCAAGAGCGCAGAGAGGAAGGAGCTCCCAAACAACGGGGCAGAATAATCCCCGGGAGCAGAGGCACGTCAGGGAAAGTCTACCCTGCCTCCCACGAGGGAAAAAAAGAAAATATATACTTTTTGGTTAAGAAAATTTTTAATTCAATAGATTCATTTACTAGATTAGTGTTAAGACTTGGCTTTGTAGAACATATAGGCACATAGACATATGGGCACATAGGGACTGTGGTAAGTGATTATTGTAAACATTGATTGCATTTTAGTAAAGGGGCAAATAGATATAAGTCAGTACTACAGCAGAAAGCCCACATGAATGAGTGGGATCATGGGCTAGCGCAGGTTTGTATTATTATAATAATAATAATAATCTTTATTTGTATAGCACCTTTCATGCATACATGCAAAGTGCTTGACAGATTAAATAAAACAAAACATTAAAATGACGCAAAGATTAAATATAAATAATGTAATATAAATAATGTAATAAAGTAAAGTAACTTAGTAAATAGAATAGGAAATAGAATAGGAAACTATTAAAATAATTAGAACAACATAAAATGTAACTAAATAAAATAATGTAGAAAGTAAATAAAATGGAAAACTAGTAGAATCACTACAACAGACATAGCTTAACTAAAAGCAGATCTAAACAGGACAGTTTTGAGACTCTTCTTGAAGCTGTGCAGGGATGAAATGTCTCTGAGCTCCTCAGGAAGAGAGTTCCAGAGTTTTGGGCCATAGCGGCTAAAGGCACCCTCACCACTCTTTAATTGGCTTTTAGGAATCACCAGTAGATTACTGTTTGACGACCTGAGAGACCTGACTGGAACATATATAACTATCATTTCACGGAGGTCAGGACCCTTGCAGCAGCATTCTGAACTCGCTGTAGCTGAGAAATCGAGCTCTTTGGGAGAGCAGATAAGACAGCGTTACAATAATCAGGCCTTGATGTGATAAATGCATGGACAAGTTTTTCACTATCAGCAGGAGAGAGCATATCTCGGACCTTAGCGATGTTTCGGAGGTGAAAATAAGCTGCCTTGCGTGTAGTCATGATGTGTGATTTAAAGCTTAGCTCATTATCAAAAGTGACGCCCAAGTTCTCAACATATTGTTTGGCTTTCAGATTGATTTGATTTAATTATTGTAATTATTGTAATAATAATTTGATTATTATTGTGGAAGGCAGAACTTGTGGACACGGTTACCACAAAATGTGTGCCATGGTAAGGCTCGGAGCCCCAATCACTGTAGTAGGACGTAAAAAGATCAATGTTGCCGAGGTCTTTAGGCGTAGAAGGGATGTAACTGATCAGTTTGAGCTTATGAAAAACACACCTACGTACATTGATTCAATTGTAATTTCCAGGGGAGTGCCTGACGAGCACAAACTAACTGACCAAATAGCTGCAGGCTTTGAAAACATACCCCTGATATCAGCTTTTTTCCCAATAACCCTGAGTAAAAATGTAGACCGTATAAACTTTGCACATTACAATGTTATGCTAATCTAACTAGGGATGCCGTAGAAGGTCTTAGAGATCAATTGGCGGCCACTTCACTCATGGCAGTACAGAATAGGATTGCGTTAGACATGTTATTGCAGCAGTAAAATCCTGTTGTACTTTCATATCAAACAACACGGCCCCGGATGGGTCTGTAACCAGGGCTCTAGAGGACTGAAGGCTTTATCAAAAGAGATGCAAGAAGCTTCAGGGATTGATAATCCTTTGACTGGCTGGCTGGAACGGCAATTTCGGAAGTATAAGGCTCTTTTTATGTCAGTGTTAACTTCGGTGGGCATATTTTTGAGTGTGATTTGTGGATGTTGCTGCATTCCTTGCATTAGAAGCTTAGCTGAGAGACTCATTACTAGTATGATAGAGAGGCGCGATTCTCAGAATGGAGCTGTTATGATGGATCTTATAGGTCAGGAAGAGGAGCATTAGAACCTTGAAGGGGAAATGGATGGTGATCTCTTAACAGAGATCAAAAGAGGGTATTTGTTGGGAATTATATTTTAATCCTTTATATTTTACTAGCATTATATTACATTACTAATCAATTGCGTAGTATTAGGCATTATATTTTACTATTACATTATTAAACAAACATATTCTCAAGAGTGTCTGACAAGCATATTCTCAAGAGTGTCTGACAAGCATATTCTCCAAAGTGTTTGTGTGTTTGATATCTGTAACCCTTGTGTAATTCCACGGTGGGAAACTGTTTGAGGAGGAAAGCATCTGTGGCCTTGAAAGCTGATAACTGCTATAGTGGTTAGGAGAAAGTATAATGAGCTCAGTTATTGCGAAGTAACAAAATGTGGGAAATGGCGGGGGGGCTACACTCACTTCTCCTATTTAGTTCAGGCCTTTATTGTATTGTCTCTCAGAGCTACCCACTGAGCAGTGAGAACAGCTTAGGCTTTTTCACTCTTATTGTGTGCTCTCCAGAGATCTCTGTATTTATATGTTCATTTTAATAAATATTTAAAAGGCAATTAGACTGGTGACTATTTTCTTTTGCATCAAAGAACACGCTGCGCTAGGTAGAAGGAGAACAAGCGCAACAATGCTCTAAACAGTCCCTAAAGAAACTCCAACTTGTACAGAATGCTGCAGCTAGAGTCCTAACTAGGGCTAGAAAATTAGATCATATTAGTCCTACTCTCTCTGCATTACACTGGCTTCCGGTTAAATATCGGATTGATTTTAAAATTCTTCTGCTGACCTATGAGGCATTAAACGTTCTTGCTCCGCAATATCTGAGTGAACTCATTGCATACTATAACCCATCTCGCCTTCTGCGCTCCCAAAATGCAGGATTTCTCTTAGTTCCAAAAATTAGTAAGACTACAGCCGGAGGCAGAGCTTTCTCCTTTAAAGCCCCTCAGTTATGAAATAGCCTTCCAGCTCAAATCTGAGATTCTTACACAGTTCCAATCTTTAAATCTAGACTTAAGACTCACCTATTTAATCAAGCCTTCAGTTAGTATTCTACTTGTGAAGGTGTGGAGCTTGGGGGCCTCCAGTCATTGAGCTTTCTGGTAATCTGAGATGTTGATGCGGTCATCCAGCCATGTCATGTGATCACTCTTATTGTGACAATGACTTCTTGACTGTGGTCACCCCCAGGCCCCTCCTTTTAGTTATGCTGCTATAGATAAGCCTGCCGGAGCCACATGCTAATCACTGGCACGTGTGCTATGTATGTCTGTTAAATCGATGGTTGCCTAAATTGATGTTCATATACTGAACCTATATTTTATATCTTGATTGCATGCTTCTACAAAAGACAACGGCATACACGCACCTAGGAGATGGTCTGGCCTGCCAGTGGATGTGCCATTGCCGCCAGAGTACGCGCTGATGCCAACTCCTACCTGAGGCTTACCATCTGCATTGAAGGGACTGTGACTACTCGGCCAGGAATTAGAACTATAACTACAGAACTATATTTCAACCATAAATGCGGACTTCTGCTAGCGGGCCGCCCAATGGAGGATGGGTTCCCTTTTGAGTCTTGGTCCTCCCAAGGTTTCTTCCTAAATTCCTGCCATCTTAGGGAGTTTTTCCTTGCCACGGTCGCCTCTGGCTTGCTCATTAGGGATCTGGACCCATACGATTGTAAAGCTGCTTTGTGACAACGTGTGTTGTAAAAAGTGCTATATAAATAAATTTGACTTTGGGTACTTGGGACCAAAGCAGGAATCACAAACTGAAAGCCCGGCTTAGACAAACATATTGTTCCCCCATCAAACAAGAGCTACCAATCCACTTCCTCCAAAAGTCAAACATTTTATTTTAAGACAAATATGGAAGCAAGTAATACTGCTACACATTTTTTTACTTATCAGTTATCTTTCAAAAGCTGAACATGTAAACTGTACAACTTTTAAGAGAGAAGTTTGGTAATAAAAAAAAATATTAATATGAATGCATGCATTTCTACATTCAATCCACACAACAATATGGTTGAGGGTCCATGACAACTTTAATAATAACTCCCAGGATTCTTGTAACGGAGGTCAATTTTATGTACAGTTGGTAAAACCTCAAATTGGCTACATTTACATGGATTTACATGAACGCAGTGACATACGCAGAACATATTTGAGTAGTCTACAACATCAGAGTTTCTTTGCACACTGCAGCTTTCTGCAAAAGTATCTACAGATTATCTGTATAGCATGGGTCAGTAATGCATACCATTTAACAAATGATGGTATGCTCTCCACCATGCAGCCCTAGTATGTAAAAGTTGTGTGCAAATGTTTTGGGATTCAGAAATTCGGGAAACTGCTGATGAAAAAAAGGACAAAACTCGTGAAGCAAAATGTTAATGTTCAACAGTATGGCAAAATAACTGAATCTTCTGTTCAAAAATGCCATTGCTTAAATTTCATAATTAATACATCTTGGATACAAATGTTCTTCCTTTAAATGTGCTTTATCACTTCATAAATACACAGATTGGTCAATCATAACAGTGCTTAAGAAGATCCTGTAATAAGTTAAGAGACTTCCATGCCAGCCTCACTTCTGGATGACGTCCCAGGCCCTGTGTCAGCAACCAGGCGTTCACGGATGCCAAAAACCTCTGACACTGGTTATTAAAAAACAAACAAAAAGAATGAAAAAAAATCATCAACTGATATGTAAAATATAAAGTAAGACGTAAAATATAAAGTAAGACCACATGTACTTATGCACCCAGGATCACTAAGAACATCTGAAATTGGTCATACCAGCAGCAACATCACTGATGTCCCATATACGCAATCCATCCTTTTGTCCTCCAAATGCATAAACAAATGGCAGGTCAGGACAGCAGGCTGCACAGAACATCACACCCTAATGCACAGAAGGATACAGTCTGTAAAAGCTACACCCTCAAATGTATGATTTATTTTCCTTCAGTGTTAGGGTTAATTAAAAAAAATAACATCACAATGCCATGAAAATACCTTTCAACCACCAGTGGTAAAAGTACAAATGAGACAAAAGGAACAGTTTGACTAAAATGCTAATGTGGTTAACAATTAGCGAGAATTCATTCACTCACCTGACTAACTCACACACCCCTTCAAATGTAGCAGCTGAATATTCTACCAGATCACAAATACTCTACTGGACAGTTATAAACAATAACATACTGGGTTCAAATGATGATTGTCAACAGGTGCTCAATTTATGCCTGCAAATCATTTCACACCATTACACCACTGAAACAAGGCTGAACAGCTGACAGAAGGCAGACAGGGTCCATGGATTTATGCTGGTTGTCACTAAATGCTGACCACAGATTCTGCGTGTTCATAGCACGCAGACATGTTCATAGCAGATAACTTTTTCTGTCTTTAGAGATACAGTATTCTTGTGTATGTGCGCATTGAAGCCTCAGATTCTTGTTTTTGGCCGTCAAGAGACTTCATATGGTTTTCTGTTCCTCAAGTCCATCTACTACATTGTTAAATCATCTACATTCCAAGACATGTTGCTCCTCACCGTAGAGAGGTAATTTAAATTTCTATGGCCTTTCCGTCAAGTAGGGGCAGAAAAGTCCCAGGCCTAAATTGCACCCTGGGTTTTATGTAGTGTTACACACCCTTCCTTCAAATGACCTAGTGGAGTATATAAAGTATTAATTCTTGTACTTCCAGAATTAGGACCTTCAGTCCAACCTTTTCTAGCCACTGGAATGAATTTTCTGTATGTCTTATCAGCTACCTCACATCACTTGGTGAACTTGCTATGGCAACTACTCTGTTTCCAAAGTGATACCCATGTTCCCTATCTGTTTAAGGCACTCTCTCATCAGATCATACTTGGGGAACACATCAACCAGTTTCACCTTCTAGAGCTTTAGAAATACTTTGCATAAAGAACCTCTGTCCAAAAAGGCCTTTTTCTCTAGATGCCACGTGTACTACTCTACAATTATTACTACATCTACATGTTACTACAGTACATTCAGTATATTCTTGTGTATATACCAGTGACATTGATCTGATATGACTAAAATAGACGTAGCTGTCCTGATGTACCATTTTCATATCTCTGGTGTGAATTAGGTGGGGTTTGTTGCCCAAAATGTCCCAGATCTTCACATGTCTGTCAGCAGAGGATGTAACTAGACAGCCATTCACTTGGCTGCTTATATCCATTCCTACAAGAGGAGATAGGAGACATAGCTTTGAAAAGGTGAGCACAGACTACACTGTGTTCCAAATTATTATGCAAATAATATTTTCTCAGATTTTCCAAAATTACCTATATGAATTGCAGTCACTGTAATTTTCCAGTCATCAACTATTAGAGTACAATTGAAAGGTTTTTGAACAAGCTGCCAATGATAACAGTATATTTAAAAAAATAAATAAAACACTCAAAATGCATGTTCCAAATTATTATGCACAGCAGAGTTTTCAGTTTTCAGAGTTTTCTTTTTTATAAAGAACAAAAAAATGGTCATTTGTGAAATTATAAGCAATAGCAGGTTACTATAAACTGAAATCAACCCCATTGAGAAACTCTGGAACATCATCAAAAGGAGTGTCTTTGACGGCGGGAGGCAGGTCACATCTAAGCAACAGCTCTGGGAGGGTATTCTGTCGTCATGCAAAACAATTGAAGCAGATACCATCCAAAACCTCACAAATTCAATGGATGAGAGAGCTCAGAAGCTCCTTTCGAACAAGGGGTCCTATGTGCAAATGTAACATCACCTAGAATAAAGTTTTGACTTGAAAACTGCTTGATTTCAGTTTATAATTACCTGCTAATGCTTATAATTTCACAAATGACCATTTTTTTGTTCTTTATAAAAAAGAAAAGGTTGAAAACTCTGCTGTGCATAATAATTTGGAACATGCATTTTCAGGGCATTTTGAGTGTTTTATTGTTTTTTTAAATATACTGTTATCATTGGCAGTTTGTTCAAAAACCTTCCAATTGTACTCTAATAGTTGATGACTGGAAAATTACAATGACTGCAATTCATATAGGTAATTTGGGGAAATATGAGAAGATATTATTTGCATAATAATTTGGAACACAGTATAAACAAACCAAAACTCAGCTGTAGTGTACAGCTGGGAACAGATAACTAGAGCCTAATAAAATAATAAACCATCTACCTTAAGCCTAGGCCGCACAAAACGTCTTAAAGCTAAGCTTCTTCAGGCTTCAGCTAGTTTGTTATTTTCACTGCCCAAATGATCTTAAGTCATTTTAAACACTGCCCAGGTAGCCTGAGTAAAAGTATACCACAATTTTTGTACTGTACTGAAACTGCTCTTTGAGGAAACAGCAATACAGGTCCTTATGGATAAAAGTAAACATGCTGCAGGAAGTAAGTCATGGTCTGTTTGTACCTTTGCAGAATATATCAAACTGGTAGCTTTACCATACCTTTATGTTTAGACTTTAACAAAATTAAGTTCCTCTCTTCCTACAGTATCCTACCTGACACCTCTCCATCATGTGCCTTTAGTGTGAACACCAACTCATCTGACCGGGCATCCAAACAGTAAATGAATCCATCCTCTGTACTTGCCTGAAATGTACAAACTGGATTCAGTGGTATATACAAAAAGGGTCTATAACCATCATTTGTTTCACCTGACACAAAAATTGTTGACATATTTTTCCCCACCAAACAGTTCAGAGTATGTATTGTAACCATTCCAAACAGATTTCTACATAAGCATGAAACAAAAGCATAAAAAATTAATTATTAATAGGAATTAGGGAACTATTGAGTATGACATATTCAAATATAAATTTTATAAATGGACCTTGTAAATATATATATGGACTATAGGCCTCTGAAGTTGTTCGCCATTAATCTTATCATTAACTGAAAAACTAGTCTACAGACTGTAATGTATGGAATAAGATTTATCACTACGGATAGCCATAATGTATTGGAAATATCTGCTAAAAAGCCTTACAAGGAAGTTGCACGGGGAGAAGTGATTCCACACTACCCGCTCCACCTGGCCACTGAATCGCCAGACACGATGGCTGGATTCTGGACTCCGGCAGTCATACAGAATAGCAGACCTAAAAAGTACAGTAAGTGGGATTACTAAATTCACAGGAAAAATTGGTTAATTCCAGTTTCTCAAATTACAGATTTTTGAATACAAAGCATTTACTAAATAACATTTACTAAATTAGCTAGGATACTTGGCTAGGTAACTTAGCCTTACCAGGCTAGCCTGCCATGCTACGTTTAATGGCCTACTTTGGCAGTGTGATAAGCAGTGAACATCAGGAGAGGATTAGGCTTCATTCTCTCTCGTGGGGAGAAACACTTGTCCATGTTTTGACTGGACTAACAGAACTTGGCAGGTGCAATGCTGACTAAATTCCATAACAGAACACAGCTAGAATATCTGGCATTTAAGACATATATCCAAATAAACGCTTCTTTTTTCCCCTCATTTCATTAAAATCAGAAAAAGTTTCATTCATGGTCCATGACATTCTTGGCTGTGAATTTGGTAGGGCCCTACTAATATGAGAAACAGAATGATGAGGAGACAGTTTTTAGAAAATCTTATGTTTGCATACTTGTCATAAGAGCCAGTAATGAGTGTCTGTGCTTCAAATGGATGGAACTTCAGGGTCTGGACCTAAAACAAAATCGATTATTTGTATTACTGTAAATTCTGATGCAGAATGGCTTACCATGGTGAAACATCAACATATTCTCATGGTTTAGTGTGTTGCAGTCTCACTGCTGCACGTCTGTTTTGTAGGTGGAAGAAGACACACTCAGATAAGACAGTTAGTTAACGAGCATTTATTTACCAACATATATTGGGAGAGATACGTCTGTACCGAAGTCCAGAAGATCTCAGAGTTAGAGTACGTTTCTAAGTTATATAGTGAATAACATAATGATTACCGTTATCATGTGTCAGAGTTTCTACTGAATCTTACTCCCCTACACAGAACACAAGATGTTCTCTATTGTTTCCGAAGTTGTACTCCCTGCCTGCATGTACACTATGCAACTGAAGGCTAACAGTCTGTGACTTAAACTGGGAACTGAGCAGAAAACTCCTGAGACTCGTTATAATAATAATAATAATAATAATAATCTTTATTTGTATAGCACCTTTCATGCATACATGCAACTCAAAGTGCTTTACAGATTAAATAAATCAAAACATTAAAATGAAGCAAAGATTAAAAGAAATAGATAAAAAATAAATAAAATGAAATGAAGTAAAATAAACAAAATAAACAAACAGGTAATAACAGGTAATAAAATAAAGGTAATGAACAAACATAAAATGTAACTAAATAAAATGATGAAGAAAGTAAATAAAATGGAAACCTAGTACAACAGACATAGATTAACTAAAAGCAGATCTAAACAAGAAGGTTTTAAGACTCCTCTTGAAGCTATGCAGGGATGAAATGTCTCTGAGCTCCTCAGGAAGAGAGTTCCAGAGTTTTGGGCCATAACGGCTAAAGGCACCCTCACCAATCTTTAATCGGCTTTTTAGGAATCACCAGTAGATTACTGTTTGACGACCTGAGAGACCTGACTGGAACATATCTAACTATCATTTCACTGAGGTAAAGAGGAGCAAGACCATGAAGACATTTAAAACCATCACCAGAACCTTAAAATCTATTCTAAAGCTGACAGGTAGCCAGTGCAGTGAGTGGAGCGCAGGTGTAATATGATCCCTCTTTCTCGTGCGGGTCAGGACCCTTGCAGCAGCATTCTGAACTCGCTGTAGCTGAGAAATCGAGCTCTTTGGGAGAGCAGATAAGACAGCGTTACAATAATCAAGCCTTGATGTGATAAATGCATGGACAAGTTTTTCACTATCAGCAGGAGAGAGCATATCTCGGACCTTAGCGATGTTTCGGAGGTGAAAATAAGCTGTCTTGCATGTGGTCATGATGTGTGATTTAAAGCTTAGCTCATTATCAAAAGTGCCGCCCAAGTTCTTAACATATTGTTTGGCTTTCAGATTAATTTGATTTAAATAGGTCTGAACATCTTCCCTTTGTGAGTCACTACCAAGAACAAGAACCTCTGTCAGAAAATTGTCAGACATCCATGTCTGTATATCACCTATGCACTCAAACAGTGAGCTAATTGATTTTAGGGCTTTAGGTTCTAGAGAAATGTAAAGTTGAGTGTCATCCGCATATTGATGATAACTAATGCCATGTTTGTTAATGATATGTGGTAATGGAAGCATATATAGGTTGAACAGTAAAGGCCCAAGAATTGATCCTTGGGGTACCCCACAGGTTATTTTTTGATGTGTGGAGGAAGAAGTACCTAATGCAACATAGTACTCGCGCCCAGTTAGATACGATCTAAACCATTCTACAACTAAGCCACTAAGGCCTACCCAGCTCTGTAGTCGATCAAGAAGTATTTCATGATCAACAGTATCAAAAGCGGCACTTAAATCTAGCAGAAAAAGGACTGAGAGTTTACCTGCATCTTTATTCAATCTCAGGTCATTTAGTACCTTAACTAGTGTTGTTTCAGTGCTGTGGAGAGCTCTGAAACCAGACTGAAAAGTGTCATTTATTTGGTTTATTTTAACAATCATTCAACTGGGTTGACACAACTTTTTCAATGATTTTGCTAAGAAAAGGAAGGTTAGATATAGGTCGATAATTATTGAGAATTGTGGGATCAAGATTTCTATTCTTTAGTAGTGGTTTAACCACTGCAGTTTTAAGAATATTAGGGAAATGTCCCAGTTGGATAGACTGATTAACAATCATTAGAACATCATTAGATAATGAGCTCAGAACCTGTTTGAAAAAGTATGTTGGTAAAGGGTCCAGTTCACATGTAGAAGATTTTAGTGATGAAATCACATCAATTAGTGTTATCATGTCAACTTCTTGGAAATCAGACATATAACAGGTTGCGTAACTGGTATCAAGGTTGATGGTGTATTTGTGCTTGTTGCTATGTTCTGCCTTATACTAGTTATCTTGTCTCTAAAAAATATTGCAAAGTCGTCACATTTTTCAACCGAGACAGATTCAGGGAAGACACGGGAAGTGGGGTTTACTAGCCGGTCTATACTTCTGAATAAGACAGCTGAATTTTTGGATGAATAGATCAAAGTAGAGAAGTAGTTTTTCCGTGCTGATTTTACTTCACTGTTATAATTATTCAATGTTGTTTTATAAATATCAAAATGTACTTCCAATTTTGACCTTCGCCAGCGTCTCTCAGCCTGCCTGCAATCTTGCCTAAGTTTTACAATAGATGGAGTGTTTCTCCAGGGCATCTTAATTCTACCAGAAATAGTTTTAATTACCTGCGGTGCCACAACATCAATACAGTTCCTAACTCTGTGAGTGAATGTTTCAACTAGTTCACTCCCTGTTTCTAAGAGGGGAGGGAGGGACTGTATCATGTCCGTGAAGGCCACTGCACTGCCAGCACTGAGATAACGCTTGGTTATTGTGCGCTTTTCACTGAGTGTTCTAATAGGTAATGACGCGTTGAAAAATACACCAAAATGATCCGAGATTGCAACATCAGTCATTTCAGTATTATTAACATCTATGCATTTAGAAATAATCAAATCTAACGTGTGGCCATGCCTATGAGTTGGACCTGATACATGTTGCATGAGATCAAAAGAGTTAAGCATCCTCATGAACTCAGAGGTGATTTGATTTGTGGGTATATCCATGTGGATGTTAAAATCCCCAGTGATTAAAACAATCAAAATCAACTAAAATCCTACAAAGCATTTCAGCAAAATCTTCAAGAAAGTCTGTATGTAGTCTGGGAGGATGATAGATAACAATTAATAGAACTGTATGAGTACTGTTCAGTTGTACTGCCAGATACTCAAACGTAGGATATTCCCCTAATGAAATCTGCTTACAGCTGAATGCTTTATGATAAAAACATGCAACACCACCACCTCTCTTATTTTCTCTAGAGACATTAAAATAGTTCAAATTTGGGGGAGAAGCTTCATTTAGCACCACTGCTCCATTGCTATCAAGCCAAGTCTCTGTTAGAAAAAAGAAAGTCCAGACAATAATCTTCAATTAGTTTAGCTATTATAAAAGACTTGTTTGTGAGTGAGCGGACATTAAGTTGGGAAACTTTGAAGACCTGATGTGGTTGATTAACAAAGCTTACATTACTTGTTATAGAAAACAAAACAACTTAATCAATCATATTAGTCTTGTTAGCACACAGATTTGAACCCCATCATTACAAGTGCCAGTGCAACATAAAAAGGGAACACAGATACTGACTGACACAGATAGCATTTTGCTTAGATTTGTGGCCATTGTTGAAACAAATAATGTCAAGCACTTGGTATATAATTGTAGAAAAGGCCATGGACTTTACGTTTGACGAGTAGCTCTCCTTGTTTATTTAATACACTTCTTGAGTTCAGTTTAAGGGCTCTTATTTTGACATCGCTAATGTTCGAATACGTCGTTACGTATGCCTGCATTTTGTTAGTTAGTTGTTTTGTATTACCCGACTTCGGAAAGTTTGCTCCTTCATCCAATTAATCACGGTGTTTGTGTGCATAAATGACCAACGTAAGTAACCAAATGTTATAATTTAGGTTGAGTTACGTCAGTATTGGGGCATATTTTTGGTACATTTCGTTTGTCCTGAAGTTATTTGATAGATTGTGGTGAACCTGTCTGTCACATGCTGACTATGTAATTGATGTAATTCCAGTTAATCTCTCTCAGGTATGTGTATCAGTGATTAGTATGTAGGTTAGTGTGGTGTGAATGTTATAGTAACGTCACAGACATTTGATTTATTGTACTTTATTCTGTTGTGTTCAGGATCACGCAAACGTATGAACGGAGTGTAACTTTGAAGTTCAATAGAAGAACGTCGAATTTAATTCAACCTGTCTGGCGTCGTACTTTAACCAAACCACCCCCCCCCCATTTACCATCTTCACGCTATGATTAATGCTCTGGCCGGCATTCCTTGATTGTGTTAGATGGAAAAACTGAACGGTGCATCCTATTAGCTTAACATGCAGTCCAACCATTCGCTATCTCCCCTACAATAATGGTACAAGCACTTAAAATCTAACTCCAACTGTTTACATTAAGCTTTTGTCTTTCAACTGAATGTTAACTGTAGATATCAGTACTTGAGCCTACAAACCATTAATAATAATCATATACACGAAATTTCCCATGTGTTTAATGGACGTTCCCCTAACATGCCAAGAAAAAGTGACAAGCACATTTTTTTAGTAGCCCTTGAATATGGCATAGCAGTCGATGATGATCTAAAGTTTGTTTCTATTCTGCTCCTGTAACTGTAACATAAAATAAGTAAATAAATAAATATTATGAACAGATAAATGGTTAATGGCAAGAGGTCTCTATGGCTGTGTGTACAAACCTTATCTGTGTGCAGTCTTATTGTTGTTGCTGGCTTGACATGCTCCAAATCCCAAAGAATTACAGTCTCATCTGCCGAAGCACTGCCCAAAACATTCCTAAAGGGAAACAAATCCAGGTAATGGAAAAATCATGGGCAGTATTAGAAATGGCCCATGTTTAGAAAAGGCCCAAAAATGACTCACCTGACCAGCTTATTCCATGATAGATCCAGCACAGCATCAGTATGGCCCTCTGTAGGTTCTGCAGCCTGACAAAGAATGGACACAAACCAAACAAGCCTCAGTGAAGCAATGATTCTACATGGACAACTAAATACAGCTCACAGTAAACTGCCTGAAAGTGGTTCAGGTATTTGACTAGTAATCAGAGGGTTGTTGTTTCATGCCCCACCACTGCCATGGAAGGCCCTTAAGTCTGAACTGCTCAATGTGTATGGGCAGTGGCATCCTAGTGGGCTATCAATAAGAGCAAATAAGAGTTTGCAGCCACTGCTAGGCCCTTGAAAAATGTCCTGAACTCTCTCGACTCCAGGGGCAGTTGTACAATGGCTAACCCTGCACTCTCAACATCGACAATAAGGTTAGACATTTGACAGAAAGTAGAAAAGAATCAGAATTACATGTACCTTTTATCATTTATTTGCTGAATGTGTGTGGTTAAAGTGGAGGATGATGAAAAATATTTCAAACTAAAATTAACTAATGAAAGCATCTTGCAAACTACCCTAACTGATATTACCCTGTGGCCACAGTTTGTCATTCGGGGTGCTGAGAATCATATCTATTCTATACCAGAACCCTTTAGCAAATACTAACAAGTATCAATTAACTTTATGGGGTAAAATGTTGAATATATAGGTTCCTCATAAGTAGATTTGAATTAGAGCAAACTAGCTAGTTAGTTAGCTAAAGAACTAAAGGAGCAGTAATTTTCAGGATGACACCAGCATTATCAGCCTGCTGTGCCATTGTTTTTGCTCTGAACACAGCTGTATTGCAAAATTACATAATTTAGTTTCACAGTAAACTAATGGATAGAATAACTGTAACTAAGCGGCCACTACATACCCAGCAAGGCAAGCCAATGGAGATAGATCAATGAAAAATCAGAAAGTTTGCCAAAGAATATTTGCCTATATATATATATATATATATATATATATATATATATATATATATATATATATATATATATATATATATTCTTTGGCAAACTTTCTGATTTTTCATTTATCTATCTCCATTGGAGACACACAGTATATATATTATAATGTATATTCTTTAAAACAATGTCCTAAACTATGCCCTTGACTTTTTTTCGATTTGAAAAGGGTTTTTTGTGTTTTCCATCCATCCGTCCTCCTCTGCTTATCTGAATCTGGGTTGTGGGGACAGCAGCCTAAGCATGGAGACCCATGCTTCCCTCTCCCCAGCCACCTATTCCAGCTCTTCAGATGGGATACCAAGGCATTACCAGGACAGCCAAGAGATACAATCTCTCCAGTGTGTCCTGGTCTTCCCTGGGATCTCCTCCCCAGGGAGGCACCTAGCCTCTTCAGACCCCACGTCCACTGAAATGGACAAGAAATATTTCTTGCCCTAAACCAATAAATTTTATAATGTGAAATCATGTTTGTTACTGATTGGTTCACGATCATCCAATTATGATGAAGTCTTGACCTGTCAGCTGACCTGAGTGCACGCTCAGACAAACCAAGCATGGCTCTGAAATTAGAAAGGAAGAGGAGTGCGGATAATTTTTCCCTCATAAAAATAAATTTGTTCATGCTAGCCTGATTAATTATAGTGCTTAAAAAGCACTATTTTGTTATTCCTCATACTTCTTATTATTATAGTGCTTGAAAAGCACTATATTGTTATTCCTCATACTTATTCTTATTAGGGTTCACACACGTAGTGTGGGAAACCTATTGTATTTGCTCGAATATTTCTTCTTATTAGGGTTCACACACGTAGTGTGGGAAACGTATTGTATTTGCTCGAATTTTTCTTATTAGGGTTCACACACGTAGTGTGGGAACCCTATTGTTTTTGTTAGAATTTTTAGGGTTCAAGCATGTAGTGCTGAACCCTATTGTTTTTGTATACATAGTGTGGGAAACCTATTGTAATTGTAAGGATTTTTCTTATTTTTAGGGGTCCAAGCAGCGAAGGTGCTGGAAACCTATTGTTTTTGTTCCGATTATTATTATTATTATTATTATTATTATTAGGGGTCCAAGCACCGTAGGTGCTGGAAACCTATTGTTTTTTCTCTTACTCACTCCACACAGTCACACACATACATTCCGAGTAGCTCGCCAAAGGGCCAATGAATTTGAAAACCTAATTGGTCCCATCGGGAAATCTACTTAAATTTATGTCCAATCAAAATTCAGTTGTCCCTCCCCTTCCAACACAAAATGATTATTCGCCAATTATACAACACTTAGTTCCGACCTCACAATCCGACATCCAGATATTTGTGATAACAGCACGGCATTCTCACACTAAATCTGTATCACTCTACAGACGCATTGCCAAGTAACGGCATATACATATATTCACGATAACACAATCCCTCTCGTGTTCTATTGCTTAATTAGCTGTCAATCAAAAAGTTAGGCTGCTGTCTATTGAATAATCTGTGGTGATGTGAGATGAGCAGGAGTTTATGATGGCGAAACCAAACAAGCAGATTAAAACGTATAATTTTCACGAAGAGTGGGAGACAAAATTTTGTTTTACAAATGTTAATGACAAGTGTGTGTGTCTGATCTGCGGTTCCAGCGTGTCAGTCTGTAAAAGGTAATGTGGAGCGCCATTTCACCAAAGTCCACGGCAACTTTTCGTGGGACTTTCCGGCGGGTAGCAGTCTACGAAAAGACAAGTTAACGGAGCTAAAGACAACGCTTCAATGACAACAGTCTCTGTTCACCAAACCAGCAAAGAAGGCCAACTCAGCAACTGAGGCTTCGTTTAAAGTGGCGCATATATTAACGAAGCTAATGAAAAAACTGTTCACCAATGGTGGGATCGTAAAGGAGGCCATGACCGCGGTGGCTGAAACGTTATTCAGGGATCATAAAAATAAGACAGAAATTTTGTCTGCTATCGCCGATGCACAGCTTGGTGCCAGTACCATCGCAAGGAGAGTGTCTGCGCTGTCTGTGGATGTGGTAAAACAGCTGGAATCGGACATGAACAGGTGTAAATATTTCTCTATTCAGTGTGATGATTCAGTGATACAGCCCAGCTAGCTGTTTTCATTCGGATGGTATTTGATGACTTTTCCACCACAGAGGAGTTTTTGACCTTACTTCCATTGAAAACTAAAACCAGGGGAGTTGATATTTACAATGTAATAATAATAATAATAATCTTTATTTGTATAGCACCTTTCATGCATACATGCAACTCAAAGTGCTTTACAGATTAAATAAAACAAAACATTAAAATGAACCAAAGATAAAAAAAAACAGGTAATAAAAGGTAATAAAATAAAGGTAATAAAATGAGTAAATAGAATAGGAAACTATTAAAATAATTAGAACAACATAAAATGTAACTAAATAAAATAATGTAGAAAGTAAATAAAATGCAAAACTAGTAGAATCACTACAACAGACATAGCTTACTAAAAGCAGATCTAAACAGGAAGGTTTTGAGACTCTTCTTGAAGCTGTGCAGGGATGAAATGTCTCTGAGCTCCTCAGGAAGAGAGTTCCAGAGTTTTGGGCCATAACGGCTAAAGGCACCCTCACCAATCTTTAATCGGCTTTTAGGAATCACCAGTAGATTACTGTTTGATGACCTGAGAGACCTGACTGGAACATGTCTAACCATCATTTCACTGAGGTAAAGAGGAGCAAGACCATGAAGACATTCAAAAACCATCACCAGAACCTTAAAATCTATTCTAAAACTGACAAGTAACCAGTGCAGTGAGTGGAGTGCAGGTGTAATATGATCCCTCTTTCTCGTGCGGGTCAGGACCCTTGCAGCAGCATACTGAACTCGCTGTAGCTGAGAAATCGAGCTCTTTGGGAGAGCAGATAAGACAGCGTTACAATAATCAAGCCTTGATGTGACAGGTTTTTCACTATCAGCAGGAGAGCGCATATCTCGGACCTTAGCGATGTTTCAGAGGTGAAAATAAGCTGCCTTGCATGTAGTCATTATGTGTGCTTTAAAGCTTAGCTCATTATCAAAAGTGACGCCCAATTTCTTAACATATTGTTTGGCTTTCAGATTAATTTGATTTAAATAAGTCTGAACATCTTCCCTTTGTGAGTCACTACCAAGAGCAAGAACCTCTGTCTTCTCTTTATTTAATTGCAGAAAATTGTCAGACATCCATGTCTGTATATCACCTATGCACTCAAACAGTGAGCTAATTGATTTCAGGGCTTTAGGTTCTAGAGAAATGTAAAGTTGAGTGTCATCTGCATATTGATGATAACTAATGCCATGTTTGTTAATGATATGTGGTAACAGAAGCATATATAGGTTGAACAGTAAAGGCCCAAGAATTGATCCTTGGGGGACCCCACAAGTTATTTTTTGATGTGTGGAGGATGAAGTACCTAATGCAACAATCGCGCCCAGTTAGATACAATCTAAACCATTCTAAAACTAAGCCACTAAGGCCTACCCAGCTCTGTAGTCGATTAAGAAGTATATCATGATCAACAGTGTCAAAAGCGGTGCTTAAATCTAGCAGAAAAAGGACAGAGTTTGCCTGCATCTTTATTCAATTATTCAATTTACTACCTTAACTAGTGCATAGACTGATGATTAACAATCATTAGAACATCATTAGATAAAGAGCTCAGAACCTGCTTGAAAAAGTATGTTGGTAAAGGGTCCAGTTCACATGTAGAGGATTTTAGTGATGAAATCACATCAAATAGTGTTACCATGTCAACTTCTTGGAAGTCAGACATATTACAGTTAGGCTGCGTAACCGATATCAATGGTTGATGGTGTATTAGTGCTTGTTGCTATGTTCTGCCTTATACTAGTTATCTTGTCCCTGAAAAATATTGCAAACTCGTCACATTTTTCAACTGAGACAGATTCAGGGAAGACACGGGAAGTGGGGTTTACTAGCCGGTCTATACTTCTGAATAAGACAGCTCAAATATTGGATGAATCGATCAAAGTAGAGTAGTTTTTCCATGCTGATTTCACTTCACTGTTGTAATTATTCAATGTTGTTTTATAAATAGCAAAATGTACTTCCAATTTTGACCTTCGCCAGCGTCTCTCAGCCTGCCTGCAATCTTGCCTAAGTTTTACAATAGATGGAGTGTTTCTCCAGGGCATCTTAATTCTACCAGAAATAGTTTTAGTTACCTTTGGTGCCACAACATCAATACAGTTCCTAACTCTGTGAGTAAATGTTTCAACTAACTCACTCCCTTTTTCTGAGAGGGGAGGGAGGGACTGTATCATGTCCGTGAAGGCCACTGCACTGCCAGCACTGAGATAACGCTTGGTTATTGTGCGCTTTTCACTGAGTGTTCTAATGGTAATGACGTATTGAAAAATACACCAAAATGATCCGAGATTGCAACATCAATAATTTCAGTATTATTAACCTCTTTGTGCAGTTGCGCCGGGCAAAATCAGTTTTCCGCATAAAAATAACTAATAATATCGAAAGTTCTTAAAACACAAGCCCATCACACTAAATTAATTTTTTTAGAACTAGTATAACTTACTGCATACCGATTTTCAGCCATCTACACGCAACTGTTTGTGAGAAATCCCGTTTTGAACACACCTTGTTTACACCATGTAGTTTACATGTGCAACTTGACTCGCTCTTTAACCCTCTGAGGTCTAAGGGCCTTTTTTCTGCTTCTTTCTTCTTTATTTATTTATTTACATCAGACACAAGATACATGTTCCATATCAAGATATTCAGAATTATAACATTACATATCAAAACAAAATAAGAAAATGAGAAAATAAAATAAAGACACAGGTACACACCCGTCAGACATATAGGCACTCTCTCCAGTGTCGCCTAATCTTAGAAAAGAACCTCACCGAACTCTTAGCTGGATTGACTAGAGATTCAATTATGCTATTTTGAGAGCAATCCTGTCTACACATGAATTTATAAATTACATTTCTCAAGACAGCATCGCAACCAGGCACATTGGAGTGTGCAAAGAGGTAACTGGCACTAGACCATCTAGGTAGCTTCATCAACAGTCTCATAGTATCATTATATGCTACTGTCAGCTTCTGGTAGCTGCTTTTCTTTTTCAGCCATAAGTGGGCAGTATACATGGGTGAACAGAAGGCTTTAAACAGAGAGCATTTGACATTAACAGAACACATGCTAAACTTACGAAGTAGCATGTTAGCCTGGGCATATAGTTTACTTTGTTGGCGGTATATGTCACGATCATCAAAGAGATCATCAGAAATTATATGACCAAGATACTTAACTTCCTTACAAACCCTAAGTGGGCTATCACACAGATAGAAAGCAGAGAATATCATCTTCTTATCCTCTTTACTCCTCACTATCATAACATTACTCTTCTTTGCATTGAATTTAATGTCATACACCAGACCATATTGGTTGCATACTTTAAGCAGTTGTTGTAAACCAGCACTACATGGGCTCACAATGGCCAGATCATCTGCGTACATGAGGTGATTAATCATAGAACTGCCAATTAGACAGCCTGTGGGACACAAACTCAACTGTACTGATAAGTCATTCATATAAACATTAAACAAGCAGGAGATAAAAGCTTGATGATATTAAATGTTGGATGTCGCTAAACTTCCTCCACCTTAATGGTGACAAAACAGAGGTTCTGCTTCTGGGCCCAAAGGCCACAAGACAGAAAATACCAGATCTAATGTTAAATCTTGTAGATTACCCCATTACTCCTGGCTCGGTAGCCAAAAATCTCGGCGTCTTATTCGACTCTGACCTATCATTTGATAAATACATAGATAATACTACCAGGATAGCTTTTCTACATCTCCGTAACATTGCCAAGTTAAGAAATGCATTATCCCAGCATGATGCAGAAAAACTAGTACACGCCTTTGTTAGCTCCAGATTAGATTATTGTAACTCGTTACTGTCAGGATGCTCAAATAGGAATATAAATAAACTTCAAGTAGTTCAAAATGCCGCAGCCAGAGTTCTAACTAGAACTAGGAAATTTGAACATATCAGCCCAGACTTATCGGCCCTGCACTGGCTCCCAGTAAAATTCGTATTGATTTTAAAATGATTCTATTGACTTATAAAGCACTGCATGGACTTGCTCCTGACTACCTCCAAGAGCTTATCTCTTATTATGAACCCCCGCGACCACTACGATCCCAAGGTGCTGGCCTCTTATTAGTTCCATCAATTAATAAGGTAACAGCAGGGGGAAGAGCCTTTTCTTATAAGGCCCCCCAACTATGGAATAGTCTTCCAGAATGTGTCCGGGACTCTGGCACAGTCTCAATCTTTAAGTCTAGGTTGAAAACTTACTTGTTTGATCTAGCATTTGGTAATTAATGTGCCCCTTTAGATAAGGTAACAGATCCAGGGGTTCATGGGTAAAGGGTTTTATGGCAAACTGGGCGCTGGTGCTGTCATCCTATCACTGCACGCGCTCACTCAAGTTTGTCGACGGTGTAGTGGATGGATGCCAGTGTCTCAGGATGCTCCCAAGTCTGTGTTACCTTCTGGTTCTGCCCTTTAGCTAGGCTGTAATAATTTAATTGCCGGAGTCGCTGCCACACTCCAGAAATGCTTACATTTACTTTCTCTAACACATTCCATATAGAACTAATTGTCCCTCTTCTTCCCAATGGCTGCCCGAGAAATACCGGGACAAGGAAACACAAGCCTTTCCCGTTACCCACCCCATACAAGCATCTAGGAGATGGTCTGGCTTGCCAGTGGATGTGCCGATGCCGTGGTTGGATGTGCCATTATCGCAAGAGGCCGTGCTGATGCCACCTCCCACCTGAGGCTCATCTACTCTGAAGGGACTGTGACTACTCGGCCTGGAAGTAGAATCATAACTACAGGATTATATCTGGACTATACATGAACTGTGAATGTGGACATTGCTAGCGGGCCACCCAATGGAGGATGGGTTCCCTTTTGAGTCTTGGTCCTCCCAAGGTTTCTTCCTAAATTCTTGCCATCTTAGGGAGTTTTTCCTTGCCACTGTCGCCTTTGGCTTGCTCATTAGGGATCTGGACCCACGCAATTTGTAAAGCCGCTTTGTGACAACATGTGTTGTAAAAAGCGCTATATAAATAAAATTGAATTGAAAAGCCTTGGCGGACACCATTAGATACATGACATGGGGTGGATATTCTACTCCCCCATTTAACATGCATCATCTGGTGACTATACCAATACACTAGGATCCTAATGATGACACATCCTTTGGGACACCCCTCTGTAGCAATTTCATAAATAACTTACTATGATTGATCCTGTCAAAGGCCTTAGAGGCATCAAGAAAACAGATAAAAACAGTAGAGTTCTGGTTCACATATTTGGCAACCATTTACACACATCAGTGCCATGTTTCTTTTTAAAACCGAACTGATTATCTAATGTTAATAAAAAAGCATCAAGTCTTGTAATCAGGACTCTTTCTAGAACCTTGGAAGGAATACTAGACAATGCAATTGGTCTGTAGTTGTCTATACTGTTCAGTTTCCCTGTTTTGTCCTTTAGGACTGAACAAGCAATATGGCCAGAAGAGACTCAGGTTGCACCCCATGGATAAGGAGCCCAGTAAAACACATTGCCAATAGAGGACAGAGTTTCTTGCTGCCATACTTAAGGTGCTCAGCACAGATTTGATCCATACCACACGCCTTATTATTATCTAGTGCTGATATAGCCTCAGAAATTTCTTAAGATCTTATTACACAGTTTTCAGTTGAATCAATGTTATTTACTACAAATGGGTCATTCCTTATACAAGTAAACAGCTCTTGGTAATGTTTACACTATTTCTCAATGATATTTTCAATACCCGTCACTCCTACTATATCAGAGGGGAGAGATATTTTGCAGTTGTTCAGGGCTTTAACCTCCTTCCAAAAGTCAAAATAATCATTATTCTGTAACCTTCTAGCAAGTGCGTCAGCTCTCATGGTGCTTTCTTTCCTCTTAATGAAGCAGAGAGCATATTTAAATTTAGCGTTTGTGGCCTTTTTATTTAGAAACAGGGGGCCTTGTCTTGGCCTACCTGCATCACAACAAATTTTAAAAGCCTCTCTGGCAACAGTATGAAGACCATTAACATATTCATTCCACCCAGGTTTAGCATTACTAAGCATTTTGCCTCTCAAAGTAGTTATAGAGGTACTTGATGCGGTAAGACAGCTGACAATGTGATCATACAATAAGCATAATTCACGACCATGGACATCATTTTTACAACTCATGTCCTGGCACAGTAATGCATTTCTAGGTAATTCAATCAGACCCAACAACTTGTCAGTAGATGTAAAATATTTGTTCAATTCCCCCTCATGTACCTTTAACCAGTCTAGTTTTCTAGCATCATTTACATCATTGTATGGAACCAGAGTTGGAATATTTTCAACATTGTGTCATAGATATGGGTATATGATCAGAGGTGGCCAGGCCATACTTAATCTCCATATTAACCACTGAGGAGTGAGCATCTGCTGTGCACACCAAATGATCGAGCCAGGAGGTAGTTTGCCAAGCATCACTCACATAGGTAAAACTACTGTCAGGTAGCAAGAGCTGGCTAGTTAAAGACAAGTTATTTTCATTACAAAACTCAGTCAAATCTCTGTTAAATAAAGACTTGCCATCAGATAAGTCAGCATTAAAATCACCAATAATATACACACATGTAGAATCACATTCTTCAATGAAGGCCCATAGAAAGGTCAACCTGCTTAAAAATTCATCCTCTGCCTAAGTAGATTCATAGGGCATATAAATGTTTATAATGAGCATTCTTTTATTATCAATATTAATGTCAAGGACCGGTCCACATTCAGCCTTATAACAGACACTATAGGATCATACCTCTTGCTCCACAACACCCCTGCAACACCCCCGGGTATTCTACCCCGCACAATCCTTGTGCTGAGGTCAGTGGTGGACTCACCGGCTCCGTGAAAGTCTTTGTGCAGAAGATTCAGTCTGTCCAAATCTTGTTTCGGGAGCCAAGTCTCTTGAAGACAGAGAATGTCACACGTCTCGAACAACTGCGTAACATTGAGATTTCTTACTTTTCAGCATTGCTATTCCCAGTCCACGGGAATTATATGAAGCAATCCTCATTTATGTGTTTTGCGATGATCCATTATGGCCCTCTCCTTCATATCCACATCACTGATCTCTGACCAGTTGGACCCAACGGTTAGCGTTTCCGGCACCAAGGCACCAAGCACACTGCGATAACGTGCCTCGTAAAAGTGCCGAACAAACGATCCAGCCGGCCAGAGCTCGGGTCATACATCTCTGCCACCTCCTTACATTCCGCAGTGACTTGAAATTAACTAAATCTCCCATGCGATGTCTCTATCTTCCGACACTCCACCACTCGTCCAAGTTTGCTCCTGAGGTAGTTACTGAGTGTATCAGCTTCAAGGTTAGGATCAAACCTCGTTGCAAAAACACTCACCCTCTTCGTTTGCACTGCCTGTATATTCGTTGTCCCGGTACCTATAATACCAGGTTTCTTGCGAATGAGTTTATGGTGCGCTGAGTCCATAGAGGGTTTTCTGTGGCAGCTTCCCAATGCAGCGTTTTTTCCACCGTCTCCCCTCACTCACGACCTGGCTCCAGGGGAGTGAGTTCGGCAGTGTCAGTACTTGATCTTCAGGTAGTGCTACCACAGACAAGGCAGTGTGATTATCCGTTATCGCATCATCCTTCTCTGCCCGCTTTGACGGCTCACCCTCCCTTTCGTCCGTAGCACTTTCACTCCTAGTTGGAGGTTGACGTAGATTCTCTGCATTACTGTTGTCAGAACTGAGCTCCCCGGTATCCCCAAAAAGGCCGCAAGGCCTCTCCACTGCAACCAGCCGTTTATCTAGAGACTCGGTAACTGCGCGCAGACTTTCACACACAACCACCCTTGCCTCCATAACTTTTTGCATACCCATTTTGCCCAACAGCATTAAAACATCAATATTAGTAAATGAGACAGGAGGCAACTCATCCAGGAAGTGAGAGACAAATCTTGGAATATCGTCTTAACATTCGTTCAGTACTTTCAAGCACAATTTAACGTTGTTAAATGTCCTTTTGTGCATCTTTGTGCGAGACCAACCGCTGCGACGTCTTGGTACAGACCTCGAATAGGATTCAATCCGCTCAGAAGTGAAATGGTTTATCACCAATGTGATGATTTCATCTTGTCTCAACGTCCTCATTTTCACTACAATAAAACTCAGGAGTTCGTCTTCAACGATCAACTTTCCATCTCGAGTCTTATGTATTTCAGGTGAAGTGCGAGAAAATGCCCTAAACGCGGGAGCAACACGCTGTGCTACTTCATCCGCCATTACCTTAAGCATGTTTTCCTAAATTTGTCTCTAAATATACTTATTCATAACATTACACATCAAAATGTTCACAACATTTCATTCTCAGCCCTCTTCCTAATGAGGTTACATTTGACTTAGTGTATTGCATGAATAAATTATATGGCCCTAAAGCTGAAAATATATGTCCAGTTTTCTTCTCATATCTCGTATGAAACCACACCTTTACTGAAACGATCGAACTATACTGATGTTTGAAATAAGTTTGGAAAGGTGTTGGCTTCACAAAAATAGTGAAATATTTAAATAAACTAGTATAGAAATGTGTACAATGTGTTTTTACAATCACATATTGCATAAAAGTGTGGTCTGAGGGACTGAGATAAAATGTGACTGATCAATGTTTTTTTTTTTTTTATTACATATCAAGCTTCATAGAGTATCAAAATGTCAATATTCATGTGTGCAAGCGGGAAACAAATTACAGCAACTATAAAAACAGACAAACAGAGCAGTGTTCAGTATGGCCAAAACATATCTACTCATCTATACTATATTATTCTATACTATTATTCTATACTTGCCAGACGTACCAGACGTCGTGCATAAGGTGAACCTAGCTGTTTACGTCCAGTATTATAGTGAGCGATATTGTATAATAACATTCATGTAGCCAATCTTTTATTTTCGTATTTGCCTTCATCAAAGGAATCAAACCACTCAGGGATTCAAGCTCCCTTATCTTCATCACCATTATCTACTAGCGACTACTATCATTAGCTAGCTATCAAGATACAGACGTCGAGCCTAAACGTGAACCTAGCTGTTTACGTCTACTACTATACTGAGCGATATTGTAAAATAGCATTCATTTAGCCATCCATCTTTTATGCTTCTTCATCAGAAACCTCAGGATTTCAAGCTACATACATCGCTGCTATGCACTGTAAATCGCTACGTTACCTATGTAGCTCGCTAGCTAGCTGCTGCAAGCTAGCTAGTAGAAAGTGTCGCTTCAGCAGCTGTTTGCAAAATATGATCCGCAAAATAATTCAGAAAAAAAATCTCGCCAGCCAACCAGATGTCGAATAATAACAGAAGGTTCTGCCTTCTTCCGATAGTAGATACATACTAGTGATGTCATGATGATGTATTGGTCATGTAGTAAATCACACAAGGCCCCCAATCACATGAGGGGAGTGGCAGGTGTAAATCTTATTGACACACGAACGTACAAATAAAATTTAGGCATTATTTTAAACCTCTATTCATTGGTTCATAACTCCTACTATGGCCAAAATTTAAAGGGCCAGACTTCAGAGATATTAGAGATAGTAGAGATAGTGGAGATATTAATAAAAACAGAGATCAGAACGTAGATTTGAACGCGGCACCGCCTCGATGGACCTCCGTGGGTTAAATTGTCCTTTTAAAAAGTCTACGAAGTAAGATGACCATGTTTTGTCACCTAAAATTCATTTACTATCAAAGCATCAGTATCACACTTACAAACAGTGTATGGAATGTTGGTAAATCCCTTTATTTGCTTGCTCATGACATCTTATACAAACGAGTAATCCTTTCCTTTGCTGAGAACAACAAAAAATTCTCGAATGGCTCAACTGTCTACTTTAGATTGAATCCTGAATTATCATTTTGCTATATGTACGCCTAGAGATAACTAGTGTTAAAGTGTATAACAAATTGTTTAGAAATGGGCTCAATGATATGTTTCAGGATTAATTCAGGATTCAAACTGAAGTAGACAGTTGAGCCAACATATTGATTAACTTCCAGGCTTATATTTCCATAATTTTGGCTCCATGAGAGCCTCTAAGACAGAAAAGCGTCAAAAAAACGGTTTAAATTTTGGGGATTTAAAGTGTGTGAATGTACACTGGTGATGTAAAATCTGTCATGCTCTGCTTTTTCTGATTCAACAGGGTGTTGTCTGACAAAATAAACAATATTGAGCATATACATGGAAGTACTGAAGAGCTACACAAGTATTGCACAAAAGTATTTTGCACAAGGTTTAAAGGCCTCGCCAAAGTGCCATGCCTTTATCCAAACGTGCCACACCCTTATCCAAGACGTTGGCCACTATTCATCAAGCATGCAACATTTTTTTTTTTTTACTAAAACAAAAGTTCTAATACTTCTAATGTTCTAATACTGCTTATATTCTAATATTTAGTATGCATTCTTATTCACAACTGTTTATTCATACTCACAAATGCGACTGCGTCCTTCGTAGCTCTTCTTAGCCGTTCTTAGCTAACTTCCGGTTTAGCATTCTACCCAAACAATTCGGCATAACTCCAGCTAAACTAAACATTTTCTTTTTCTCTGATGTCCAAACGTATATGCAATCAAATTATTCACTAACAAAATAATGTACAACTGCTTCAGTTTCGCCAAACAGAGTCGATCGCGTGTGCTTTGGAGTTTATATTAGTTTAGCTTAGTCAGCATGTTTACTACCGAAATGGCTTGATGTGTTGCACATGAACTTCCCAAAGACAAGCAATCATGAATCACGGCAAGTGAGGTGTTAATCTTTTCAGCTTCGAATGAGCTATTGGCTAGAACAGCTATCAATCACTTCGAAGGCGTCAGCTTGTCACTTTTGCAGTTACTTGATAGCCCCCCCCTCTCCCTTCCCCCTTTACACCTCACCAGACAGAGGTGTAAAAGGCTGTCATTCAAAACCACCACCACCCTCCAGACCAATAAAAACTACGGAATTCAAAAGTAAACAGATGTAGCTTTGCAATTGGAGAGCAGACTACTTAAAACGACGCTCCGATGTCACTGATAGGTCGAGAATTTTTTGTTGTTCTCAGCAAAGGAAAGGATTACGCGTTTGTATAAGATGTCGTGAGCAAGCAAATAAAGGGATTTACCAACATTCCATACGCTGTTTGAAAGTGTGATACTGATGCTTTGATAGTAAATGAATTTTAGGTGACAAAACATGAAGTCATCTTACTTCGTAGACTTTTTAAAAGGACAATTCAAGTTGCACGTGTAAACCACATGGTGTAAACACGATGTGTTCAGAACGGGATTTCTCACGAACAGTTGCGTGTAGATGGCTGAAAATCGGTATGCAGTAAGTTATACTAGTTCTAAAAAATATATTTAGTGTGATGGGCTTGTGTTTTAAGAACTTTCGATATTATTCGTTATTTTTATGCGGAAAACTGATTTTGGCCGGCGATGGGACCACTAGAGGGGGCGCAACTGCACAAAGAGGTTAAGAGAAGAGTGACAGTTATTTTTGAATGACTCTCCCCCTCCCCCACACACACTGTACATCTCTCTCCCATACCCACTCCACACAGACACACACACAAAAACATACATAAATCTCTCTTACACACACATCTCTCTCAAACCCACTACACAGACAAACTTGCATCTCTTTTCAAGCACTATGTATTTCCTTCAGGAAATGCAAATCTAGTTAGTATTGAATTTAATTCTAGCCACTTCAAGTGATAGTATTTCAAGTTATTTTGAATATATTTTATAATATTAAAGTACAGTCCTGCTCACCATTATTGGCACCCCTTCCTTTATTGCATAACCTGACAATATCTACAGAAATAAATATAAATGTACCAAAGTTATATCTTCAGGATTTTTTAATTGGAGGTTCAAAGTAATACAACAAATAAAACATTGTGTTTCAACTTGCATGTTGCAATTTTAAAGACAAAACAGAAACAGCATGTGCAGCAATAAAGGCACCCTTTGTTAATATTTGGTTGCACACCCTTTGGCTTTGATTACAGCCTCCAAACGTTTCTTGTAGCCATCTATAAGCTTCTTGCACTTCTCAGCTGGTATTTTTCCCACTCTTCCCTTGCAGTTTGTTCAAGCTCTTGAATGTTTGCAGGGTTCTTTTTCCCAATGGCAGATTTCAACTCACCCCAAAGATTTTCGATGGGATTGAGGTCAGGACTCATTGCTGGCCATTTTAAAACAGTCCATTTTTTCCGTTTAAACCATTCCTGTGTGCTTTTGGACGTGTGCTTTGGGTCTTGCTGGAATACCCATGATCTTCGACTCAAACCAAGTGTTCTTACACTGGGCAGGACATTACGCTCTAAAATCTCTTGATAATTCTCAGATTTCATGATTCCTGTGATACGGTCAAGGCCTCCAGTACCAGACGCAGCAAAGCAACCCCACAGCATTATGGATCCTCCACCATGCTTAACTGTTGGTAGGGTGTTCTTTTTCCTTATAAGCTTCATTGCGCCGTCTGTAAACAAACTGTTGCTTTGCATTGCCAAAAAGATCTATTTTTGTTTCATCTGTCCACAGAACATTTTCCCAGAAGGATTGTGGTTTGTCAAGGTATTCTTTGGCAAAGATCAGTCGTTCCTTTTTATGTCTTTTCTTCAGCAATGGTTTCTTTCTTGGCCTTCGCCCATAAAGCTCTGCTTGGTTTAGTGTGCGGCGTATGGTACTTGTTGAAACCATGACCCCAGACTGTTCCAGTTTGACCTTCAGTTCTTTGGATGTTTGCCTTGGTTCTTTTTCCACCATTCGCACCAACCTTCGAAGACTTCTCTCATCAATTTTCCTCTTTCCACCACGTCCAGGAAGGTTCTTGACAGTTCCATGCTTGGCAAACTTCTTAATAACATTGCGCACTGTTGAAACAGGGATACCAAGGTCTTTGGAGATGGCCTTATACCCTTTGGAAGTCTTGTGTTTGCTAATAATAGCACTTCTGATGTCCTCACACAGCTCCTTTGTCTTCACCATTGTAACAAAAGAACATGGCCCAAGGTTTGGCTTTTTAAAACCCTGAAGTCATCATTCATTGGCTAATTCATGTCACATGGGCACTGATAATTTGTCACAGGTGATTATCCTTTGCCATTTGCCACAGGTGATCGAAAATGTGTTTCCATACTAATTTAGTGTAAAGGGTGCCAATACCAGTGCCACATCAAGCTTTAGGTTTTTTCTGTTTTTCCCCTCACATTGTTTTTTTTGCTTTAAATTGTTGTTTGTAATTTTCTTTTTTGTTTTAAATTTGAGTGCTCTATACAAAAAAACTGTTTCAGTCAATTACTTTTTTCAGGGGATATTCCACAATATGTACTTAAACTTCATGGGTGCCAATAATGATGAGCAGGACTGTACAGGATTTTTCTAAAGTTTAATGTCCACCTCAGTGGACATCAGGTGATAGGAGACATAAATGCTAATGATATTTGGCAAAGTTATAAAATATCTATAAGCATTCATGGCTAAAATATGATTGTACAATAAGTTATTTGTTATAAATATAGTAATTTAATTTATAAAAATGTTTTAGAGTATGTAGTCACAGACTTCCTTGAACTCCTTGTAAATGGAGAGTTATCTGATATTGACTGCTTGGATTCAGGATTCAGCAGACACACAGGCTAAACCGACTGTCTGCTAGCTGCAAAGAGACGTCACCTAGGTCACACTGGATTGAGACGGTGTCTGTTACTCAAGTACCAAAAAATAACTCTCGCAAAAAGTAAGTATACAAAATTTAATCAATGTTAAATTCAATGATGCTCCCTTGGAGAGTAGTTTAAATCTGAAACTAGGACTGCTAAATATTAGATCCCTGTCATCTAAAGCATTGCTTGTTAATGAAATGATTACCGATCATAATCTACGCATGCTCTGCTTGACGGAAACCTGGACCCGGCCAGACGACTATATGGCCCTAAACAAAGCTTCTCCCTCTGGCTATAGATATGTTCATAACCCCCGTCCAAATGGTCGAGGAGGTGGTGTCGCCACAATATATGACTCCGATATAGACATTTCTCAAAAATTCGGCTTTAAATTTAATTCTTTTGAACATCTCATCCTCACTGTTTCAAATGTATCAAATCTAACAACCAACAAAGCGTCGCAGTCGTTTATGTTAATTACTATTTACCACCCCCTGGTTCATACTCTGAGTTCTTGCAGGAGTTTTCAGACTTCCTGTCTCATGTAGTGCTATCAACCGATAAGGTGATTATAGTTGGTGATTTTAACATCCATTTTGAGAATCTATATGACTCTGTCAGCAAAGATTTTCAAGAAATTCTTGATTCACTGGGTATCACTCAGAATGTGGTGGGTCCTACGCATAATTGTGGTCATACTTTAGACCTGGGCTTATCATGTGGTATTAACATATCCAGTTTAGCAATTTTACCTCAGGATGAGGCAATTTCTGACTACAGCCTCATAACGTATGAGTTATGCTTGACTGACGGTATTCATCAGCCGCCCCGCTACCAAATGAAACGAACTATAACACCTAGTACCATAGCCACGCTCACTGATATTTTACCGGGTTTGACAAAAATTGATACACCTGAAGCTCCGGAAGGACTAGAGCATTTTACCGAGCACGTTGAGACTTCTCTTCGTACAGCTTTAGACAAGGTTGCACCATTACGCTATAAGAGAGCAACTAAGAGAAGAATAGCGCCATGGTACAACGAGCACACGCTTAGTCTCAAACGAGCCGCGTGGATCCTGGAACATAAATGGCGAAATTTAAAGTTAGAAGTGTATAGACTATCATGGAAAAGCAGCCTTATTGAATATAAGCATGCCCTCCATACGGCAAAATCCTCATACTTATCGGCTTTAATAGAAAAACATAAAAACAATTCTGGACTCCTATTGAAAACTGTTTCCAGCCTAACGAGGATCCATGAGTAAATCAACTCACTAATCCCACTAGAGTGTAGCAGTAATAATTTTATGAAATTCTTTAATGATAAGATTGATAAAATTAGGGAAAAAATTGGTTGTGCTATCTCAGAGCTTGTCAACATGCCAATGCACCTTGACAGCTGTCTGGTCAGCTCTGATGCCCTGTTACAGTCCTTCTCCCCAATTGGTCGTGAGGACCTTATTTCATTGGTGGAATCTGCTAAGCCCTCCACATGCATACTAGATGCCGTACCAACCCATTTACAGTGGGGTGCAAAAGTTTGGGCACCCTTGTTCATTTTCCTGATTTACCTTTATAAATCATTAAATGTTTGGATAACAAAATTCAGTTAAATATATCATATAGGGGACAAACACAGTGATATTTGAGAAGTGAAATGAAGTTTATATGATTCACAGAGAGTGTGCAATAATTGTCTAAACAAAAACAGGCAGATGCATAAGTTTGGGCACCAAAAAAAAAACGTAACTCAATATTTAGTAGATCCTCCTTTCGCAGAAATAACAGCCTCTAACTGCTTCCTATAGCTTCTAATGAGAGTCTGATATTAAAATTGATACATTTTCCTTCTCAATTTATTTTAAAGTGCTAGTTTATATACAGTAGGTGTCCATACTGCTACAACTTTTATGATTTAGATGAAGAATGCATTGCATTTTAAAACTTTCTGTCAGTAATTATGTTTTAAAATCAGATTATTTCAGTGTTAGGGCAATATAAATTAAACCATAAGCAAATATGAGACATGAGACACAAACACAAACTTAGACCATACCTTGCATTTTTTCTTCTTTGCTTTCTTGTAGCCAAGTGAAAAAACAGGCTCTAGGCAGTCCACTATGTCCAGGTCCCAAACATCAATAACCGGAGTCATGTTTCCTATTGCTGCATAATTCCCTGTGAAAAAGAACATAAAGTGGCAAAACATGTACTCTCTTGTTTATTAAATTTTAATACCTCCATTAGGTGTAGCAGTATGTACACTAATGGAAAAAAACTTGAACAATGAACTTGCCCACCACAGAGCTTAAAATACACAGAATTAAAACAGTTTCTATAAAATTGCACCAGAAAATTCAGTCAATGTTGCATAAAGAGCATTAAAGGTAACATGAAACATAATAACAAACATGACAATGTACACTGATGGCATACACGGTGGGCAACATGAGCCAGGAGGCTAGTGTATTTGATTTACCGTCAATGGATGTTACAATTTTGGGAGAGGACAATAGAACAATCCTCAATAGAACAATCCTCAGTAGAACGCAATTCATTTCTCAGATATTTCCTTTGTCATCTACACTCACCGGCCACTTTATTAGGTATACCTTGCTAGTACCGGGTTGGACCCCCTTTTGACTTCAGAACTGCCTTAATCCTTTGTGGCATAGATTCAACAAGGTACTGGAAACATTCCTCAGAGAGTCTGGTCCATATTGACATGATAGCATCACGCAGTTGCTGTAGATTTGTCAGCTGCACATCCATGATGCGAATCTCCCGTTCCACTACATCCCAAAGGTGCTCTATTTGATTGAGATCTGGTGACTGTGGAGGCCATTCGAGTACAGTGAACTCCTTGTCGTGTTCAAGAATCAAGTCTGAGATGATTTGAGCTTTATGACATGGTGAGTTATCCTGCCTGCTGGAAGTAGCCATCAGAAGATGAGTACACTGTGGTCATAAAGGAATGGACATGGTCAGCAACAATACTCTGGCTGTGGCGTTGACACGATGCTCAATTGGTACTAAAGGGCCCAAAGTGTGCCAGGAAAGTATCCCCCACACCACTGCACCACCACCACAAGCTTGAACCGTTGATACAAGGCAGGATGGATCCATGCTTTCATGCTGTTGACACCAAATTCTGACCCTACCATCCGAATGTCGCAGCAGAAATCGAGACTTATCAGACCAGGCAATGTTTTTCCAATCTTCTATTGTCCAATTTTGTTGAGCCTGTGCGAATTGTAGAGAGATGATTGTGCTTGAAAATCCCAGCAGATCAGCAGTTTCTGAAATACTCAGACCAGCCTGTCTGGGACCAACAACCATGCCATCAAAGTCGCTTAAATCACCTTTCTTCCCCATTCTGATGCTCCGTTTGAACTGCAGCAGATCGTCTTGGCCATGTCTACATGCCTAAATGCATTGAGTTGGCTGATTCAACATTTGCATTTGCTGACCTCTTGTTACTGTGTGGACATTTTTTAACTGTACACTAACCTTGAGCTCTGGTAAGTTGCTTTATAATGTTACATTATTATTATTACTAGTACTACTACTACTATTAGTTAAAAAATTTTTTACTTAACACAGTGAATTCAATTCAAATTCTCCAAACCTGAACGTGTTTTACTATCTCTGCTTAAACATCTTTTTTTGTCTGTGCCTCAGTGCTCCTCCAAGCACAAAGGCAGATATTTTAAACATTTTAAACAAGCTAAGAAAGGAGATAGGGCAATTACCTAGGGAAGGAACCTGGTTAAGGTAATATTTGGGCAATACAGTCCCGACTAAATGTTTAACTCTCCCTACATTGGCAATTAGATCACACTCAAATGGCCTGTTCATATCCAGGGACTGTTTTCAGACCCAATTTCAAATGATGATTCATCACTGCTACTGCAATTTAGTCCAAGACTAAAACTTAATCCATGTCTAAGAAATGTTCCAGATTTCTGGCACTAACTCTTGTTACACACAGATTATCCATTATCCAAGTTCAATTTATGCTCTGGAATTAACCAAGTTGGGACAATATTAATAAAATTAATTGTCCTTCTAACACGGACAATCTACTGCCTATAAAAAGGATTGACAGTGTTTACCTGCTCTTTCATCAGGGTTGGGATCGAAGTTCAGCCACTCAACACTCAGTGGATAAGCAGGAAGTAGGATGTCATGGTGGACATACAGAGAGTCTTCCTCAGAGTTGTAAACTAAGTACACAGAGACACATTTGAAGTATTTGAAGACTTGATTTCCCATTAAACATGAACTGTACAATTGGCTAACCATAAATCTCCAGGTTGCAGCAGTCCTTGTCCGCCTTCCCAGCCAGAATGAGGTTATCAGTGGGCTTAATCTGGAAATCCCCTCTCTCATACTGATCCTAAAATTAAGTTAAAAGCACACTGGTTAGCTAACACAGGGTTAAACGAATCCACTTCCCTTTTAAGGCTAAAATCTGTTTGGATGGAAAGGATTTTCCACAACTGATTCTGGATCACAAAATAACAGATTGTAAATATTGTCCTTTTGGAGCTTTGTCTCAAATGCATTGTCTCTCCTCCCTACATCCTTGACAGCATGAATGCAAACCTGCATGTATATGTTAGGCTTACTGTGTCTTTAATGGTAATATAAGGATCTTCATCATTACTGCCAAATACAGACAGGCCTGCCAAACTGTCCCCAAGGTGTGTTGTCCCTAAGGAAAAAAGTGAACAGAGGTTACTATCTGATGTAGCATGAGCACATACTGTAGAATAAAGTATTGCCAAATTATCAGTCACTAAAGATTCATTTCTTAATTGTTTTATACATCGGCATCACAACATTGCAGTTTTTATACAACTGCATTACAAAAAGGGGAAATAACTTACCTGTGTCCTGCTCATCATATTTGTCGAGGTCATACTCAGCAAGTTCATCATCTTCATGATTTACTTCATTGTCACCCTTAATTTCTGAAGATGGTGGAGATTCTGTATCTTCATGCTCATTAGGCATGCACTCATCCTCTTCATTACTTTGGCTGCACAATACAGACACAATTTGAATCATGATTTAAGCCCAGATTTCCTGAAAGCACCACTGGTGTAATTCCAAACTTTCATCGTAGATTTCAAAACTACTAAACGGTACATTTTGCAAATACTTCATTAGGTCATAAGTGTTTGGTTTATATTTAGTAAGGATGCTTCATCTAGATTTTGCACTTTGTTCATCATACATTGTTCAATTCATTGTTCATTGATTTTTTGATCAGATCGGATATGAATGATCACATTATAGCAAGTGACCTTGACCTGTATCTGACTAATGTAAACACAAATATTCCAAAACAGCACACATGTATACATTGATACCCTGCACAAGTTTTCTGCAACTACACCAGACAAAACTGTTACATTTGATGCCTAAAAGCATTAAAAAGGGACAGCATAGCTAATATATGCATCACATTTTGTTCTAGAGAATTGCAAACAGTTTGTCAGCTGTACATGATCTGGTCTAGAAGGTGGGGGAAAAGCCAGCCTAGCTTTGCTGTTTTTGCAGCTACTGTTGTCACTGCTATTGCTCTACTTCCTTTATGTTTTGATGAAATTGCATAGATGCAAACAAAATTATAGACAAATTCCAATTTGCCCATTCTTACTCACGTAGCAACTAATCAGATATGAACCCAATCTAGGAAAACATACGAAACTGGCTAAAATTACATTTGAAAAGATCTGATGTGTGTCCAATTAATTTTTGTTACCCTATTTCCTCATTCGCCTCGGCTATAATACGCTGGAGCTCCTCTTTGCTCAATTCCACCTGAGGAACAAAAAAGATGAGCAACATAACCTATAATGACCAAACATCGAACGGACTAAGTCTCAGAATAAATGCAAATTAGCTAACCTGGATATCTTAAGTAGCTACTTACTTTATCCGGTATTTCCTTTGAAACCCCCCTCTTGACCCATCCAACACAAGTAATTTGAGAGCTCATTATCACAGACTAATCTACTTGTTTAGTATTATTATGCTGATGTAAGTATTATTCCTATTTGTAGTCCGTCAAAAAGATTTCAAAACATTGACAATGTTGTATGGGTAATTTATCTATCTTCTAAAAACGTGCGGATTGTCAGCGGTCCTTCCAGAGTCTGTCTCGATATGATGACGTATCCATGCATCTAAAAGATGCCCCGCTGAAATGCCGTGCTTCCATCCTATTTAGTACGCCAAATCAGTATGCGATATAGTACGTCCGAATACACAGTATTTATTAAACAGAAATCGAAAAGTAGCCCGGATGGCTTACTGAATCGGGCGCCATTTTGAAGTATTCGATTGAGGCACACTGTCCTATCCCATAATTCAACTGGAGCAGCAGAGGCGTTCGGAGCAGAGAAAAAAATGGCGGAAGGCTGTTTACAAATATAAGTAAGATACAACAGGGAATATGCAGAAATACTGAAGATAATTTCAGTACCTTTGTAAGACTTTTTAAAGACCTTCCAAAAAATGTTTAAGACCTCATCGCCACTTTAAGTTGCAATCAGCAACAAATCTTTAACTTACAAAATTGTTGTAATTTGTAATTTAATCTTTAAAACACAACCATATGTGATACTCACAAAGTTTGGTCACATTTGTGTTTATATATTTACTTGGTTTCATTTGATGTGTATATATGCAGTCGTTTTTGCCATTGTGATCGGGATTCCTGTTGTTCTGAGGTGCTACCAGTAGGGGGCAGTTGATCACTGCGACTATCTATGGTTCTCGGTTTCCTCTCAGACCAGAGGCGTTCATGAAAGCAAGCTGCGTTGGCTTTCTTATTCCTTTTAACCCTGTTTTTTAGGTGAGCAGTGAGTGAAAATATACACAAAAATCATCTTAATATGTTAACTATGACATACTAGTACATATTTGTACGTTTATGTTGGTTGGCGCATTGAGTAGAGGCGAATTACTTAGTTAAAAAGGCAGATGTACAAATTGAAAGTGGTGAAATGGCTGTCGTTACTTCGTATATATTTGTTTTTTTTCTTATTACTGTTAAACTGATAGTTAAGTTTCTGAATGTTAAGTACGGAGAAGATGATTTGGGGTTTGAGCAAGACTAGCTGTTTTTGCTATTCTATGAGATGAGCTAACGCTACTTAGCATATAGCTATTGTTAAACGCTGTTAGCGAGCTTCTATTGTTTTTGGTCTCCAGGACCTATGTAACGGACATTCAGTCAGCAATATTCAAGTGTCAGTAATTTGCTTAGTATGTGAAATACTCCGTGTGTGTTGAGACTACTAATCTTCTCTCATTTAAAATGTGAATTGATGATGCTGTTAACGTTTTGGAAAACCGATGTGCCTAAGATGGGATGATGGCAAAACTCAGGCAGACATACATCCAGCGTAGTGTAACGAGTAAGAGCTAAGGTTTCAGGAAAGCTACAGTTATTGTCTTGTTTTGTTTGATAAATGTGTCTGGCTTTCTGTGATTTGACCTGTAACACATACAACAGAACTCCAGATACATGACAAAACAAAGGTGAAAAGAATACATTGAACCAGGCCTAGATATATTAAAATATAGCTAACTTAGGTCACAACAAGAAACGAGTAATTCTCAGCTATTTATCACCTCCTAGGATGACTTTGTTAAACAAAATGGTGAATAATAAATAACAAACATGGTACATGTGCCTCAATGCATTCTAATGACTCTTCAGTCTGCATCAACTCTTGAGTTTTTCTTTATGTAAGTAACGTTTATTTATATAGCACTTTTCACAGACAGTAGCTGGTTAAACCATCTAAAACCAGCTGTTAGCTGGTTACACCATCATAAACCATCTGGTAGCTGGTATGTGGTTTGACTGTCCAAAACCAGCTTGTAATTGGTATTCTGCAAAGGGTTTATAACTAGTAGTTTTTTATTTACAAGTAACATTTAGTAGCTTGTAGCAGAACTGTCAACTGGCCAGAAAATTATTCAATGTGCCTCAACCCTGGTCATGGAATTTCTGTCTGGAACATTTTGATGTTTTCCTACAGACCCATCATCAAGGGCTTGTTAGTAAGCTGACAATTAAATTAGGCGTGCTGGAGGAGAGCGACAATAAAAGACGATGAGGAGGGGTGCATTGAGTACATTTGTTCACACATGCAGTATAGAACCTTACTTGACTTGGAGGACTAGGGGTTTTTACATCTATTACTTTTAAAAGATGCTTTTGATGACCTCATCCATAGTCGCTTAGCTGCTGAGAGTCGGGGGGGGGTCCTGAGGTTGTTGTTGATGTTGAAGGGCAGACACCAACACATGTAGCTCACACTACCCACAAATTGCAACAAACCTCTATGAAAGTTGAACATGCAGTTAGTGATGGGTTACCAGAGAGGACCCACCCTTCTAGTATTAGTACTCATCCATCTGAATATCAGCAGTGATTAGCTGACTACGAAGATCTAGGTAGGAAACTGGCTGCGTATAGAGGGCCATCTCTCAGTCTTGCACCCACTGAACAAGGTCACACGACGCAACATCGTACTGCACCATCAATCTTCATCAGTGACTCAACAATTCATAAGCCTGAGATGTTTGTTTCTCTTAGAGATCTTGCAACCCTGCAACGTAGGGTCAGATAGGTGACACCACCTCTGAAATCAGTTATAGTAGCTTGTACAAGCAGGTTGATGAAGGCATTAACCTCTTTGTGCAGTTGTGCCCTTAGTGGTCTCGTCTCCGGTACAAATCTGTTTTTCCACATAAAAATAATAATATTGAAAGTTGTTAAAACGCAAGCCCATCACACTAAATGTAATTTTTAGAACTAGTAGCTATAACTTACTGCATACCGATTTTCAGCCATCTACATGCAACTTTTCAAGAGAAATCCCGTTCTAAACACACCGTATTTACACCATGTGGTTTACACGTGCAACTTGACTTGCCCTTTAAATTGTCATTTTAAAAAGTCTATGAAGTAAGTTGAATTCATGTTTTTGTCACGTAAAATTCATTCACTATCAAAGCATCAATATCACCGTTGTCCACAGCACTTGAAGACTGCTTCCAGGGTCGAAGTCCAGGGAGGCTCGCCATCAAACGTACAAAAGGGGTCCAATTTGAACTCTAGCCAAAAAACCGATGCAAAACTCCGTGTATCCCAGCAATTAACATTCCCCGTTCACCACAAAGCACTTCTTGGGTCCACCCGCTCAGCGTTTTAGATTAAAGAGGGTTTTACTTGCCAGCAGGGCAGTTTTTTTATCACATAAATTCAGTTTTTGTTTAACTTTCTCACTTTCTTCCAGAGATGCCTTCTGCTCACGATGGCTGCTCGACCCAAAAAGAAGAACTGGGTCCAGGTCAGCAGTATTTCCCGCGCCTATCGACGTAATCAACCACCTTATTGGCTGTAGCATGTGACGTACTAGGAACGAAATATGAAATATGTTCAAAATTAAATTAATAATTATCAAATAATTATTCCTTAACTGAATAAAGTTTATTTTCCTCGCATTTTTGTGTCTTTACTTATATTTTCTCAGCTTCTAATTTAGTTTTTTGCATATAGTTTCAATACTGCTCCTAAATTAGTTATTTTAGTCATTAATCTTAGTTTATTTCCAAGTAGCTTAATTGTGATCGCTTATGAAATAGGAAAAAAATAAAACAGTGGCAAGGAAAAACTCCCTAAGATGGCAGGGAAATAGGAAGAAACCTTGGGAGGACCAAGACTCAAAAGGGAACCCATCCTCCATTGGGCGGCCAGCTAGCAATGTCTGCATTCACAGTTCAGGTATAGTCCAGATATAGTCCTGTAGTTATGATTCTAAATCCAGGCCGAGTAGTCACAGTCCCTTCAGAGTAGATTAGCCTCAGGTGGGAGTTGGCATCAGCGCGTCCTCTTGCGATAATGGCACATCCAACCACGGCATCGGCACATCCACTGGCAAGCCAGACCATCTCCTAGATGCTTGTATGGCGTGGGTAACGGGAAAGGCTCGTCTCTCCTTGTCCAGGTATTTCTCGGGCAGCCATTGGGAAAAAGAGGGACAATTAGTTCTGTATGGAATATGTTAGACAAAGGAAATGTAAACATTTCTGGAGTGTGGCAGCGACTCCAGCAATTAAATTATTACAGCCTAGCTAAAGGGCAGAACCAGAAGGTAACACAGACTTGGGAGCATTCTGAGACACTGGCATCCATCCACTACACCGTCAACAAACTTGAGTGACCGCATGCAGTGATAGGATGACAGCACCAGCGCCCCAGTTTGCCATAAAACCCTTTGCCCATGAACCCCTGGATCTGTTACCTTATCTAAAGGGGCACATTAATTACCAAATGCTAGATCAAACAAGTAAGTTTTCAACCTAGACTTAATGATTGAGACTGTGCCAGAGTCCCGGACACATTCTGGAAGACTATTCCATAGTTGGGGGGCCTTATAAGAAAAGGCTCTTCCCCCTGCTATCCATCCATCCATCCATTTTCTTCCGCTTATCCGGGTCCGGGTCGCGGGGGCAGTAGCCTAAGCAAAGAGGCCCAGGTTTCCCTCTCCCCAGCCACCTCTTCCAGCTCTTCTGGGGGATACCAATGCGTTCCCAGGACAGCCGAGAGATATAATCTCTCCAGCGTGTCCTGGGTCTTCCCCGGGGTCTCCTCCCAGTTGGACATGCCCAGAGCGCCTCCCTAGGCAGGCGCCCAGGTGGCATCCGAACCAGATGCCCGAACCACCTCAGCTGGCTCCTCTCTACGTGGAGGAGCAGCGACTCTACTCCGAGCCCCTCCCGGATGACTGTGCTCCGCACCTTATCTCTAAGGGAGAGCCCAGACACCCTGCGAAGAAAACTCATTTCGGCCGCTTGTATTCGCGATCTCATTCTTTCGACACTACCCAAAGCTCGTGACCATAGGTAAGAGTCGGAACGTAGATTGACCAGTAAATTGAGAGCTTTGCCTTTCGGCTCAGCTCTCTCTTCACCACAACGGTCCGGTACAGCGACCGCAATACTGCAGCCGCAGCACCGATCCGCCTGTCAATCTCTCTGTCCATCCTTCCCTCACTCGTGAACAAGAACCCGAGATACTTAAACTCCTCCACTTGAGGCAAGGACTCACTCCCGACCCAGAGAGGGCACTCCACCCTTGTCCGACTGAGTACCATGGTCTCAGTTTTAGAGGTGCTGATTCTCATCCCAGCCATCTCGCACTCGGCTGCAAACTGATCCAGCGAGAGCTGTAGGTCTCGGCCCGATGATGCCAACAGGACCACATCATCTGCAAAGAGAAGGCGTGGAATCCTGAGGCCACCAAACCGAACCCCTCCACCACTTGGTTACGCCGAGAAATTCTGTCCATAAAAGTTATGAACAGAATCGGTGACAAAGGGCAGCCTTGGCGGAGTCCAACTCCCACCGAAACCAGTCTGACTTACTGCCGGCCATGCGAACCAAACTCCTGCTCCGTTTGTACAGGGACTGGATAGCCCGTAGCAACGGGCCCCTGCACTTATACTCCCCGAGCACCCCCAGAGGAATCCCCGAGGGACACGGTCGAATGCCTTTTCCAAATCCACAAAGCACATGTGGACTGGTTGGGCAAACTCCCATGCACCCTCTAGGACCCTCGCAAGGGTGAAAAGTTGGTCCAGTGTTCCACGACCAGGACGGAACCCACATTGTTCCTCTTGTAACTGAGATTCGACTATCGAACGGACTCTCTTCTCCAGAACCCCTGCATAGACCTTACCGGGAGGCTGAGAAGTGTGATCCCCCGATAGTTGGAGCACACTCTCCGGTCTCCTTTCTTAAAAAGGGGAACCACCACCCCGGTTTGCCAATCCAGAGGCACTGCCCCCGATGTACACGCGATGTTGCAAAGACGTGTCAACCAAGACAGTCCCACAACATCCAGAGCCTTAAGGAACTCAGGACGGATCTCATCCACCCCCCGGTGCCTTGGCACCAAGGAGTTTCACAACTACCCTGGTCACCTCAGCCCTAGTGATGGGCAAACCCCCGTCTGAGTCCTCTGGTTCTGCTTCCTCTATGGAAGACGTGGTGGTGGGATTGAGAAGATCCTCGAAGTATTCCTTCCACCGCCTAATGACATCCCCAGTCGAGGTCAGCAGATCCCCAGCCTCACTGTATACAGTGTTGGTCGGGAACCGCTTTCCCCTCCTGAGTTGCCTGACGGTTTGCCAGAACCTCCTCGGAGCCGATCGAAAGTCACTTTCCATGGTCTCACCAAACTCTTCCCACACCCGAAGTTTTTGCCTCTGCGACAGTCAAAGCCGTGATCCGCTTGGCCCCCTGTACCTGTCTGCTGCCTCCAAAGTCCCACGGGCCAACCAGGCCCGATAGGACTCTTTTTTCTTCAGCATGACGGCCTCCCTTACCCGAGGTGTCCACCACCGGGTTCTGGGATTGCCGCCACGACAGGCACCGACAACCTTGCGGCCACAGCTCCGATCTGCTGCATTGACAATAGAAGCACGGAACCAAGCCCACTCAGACTCAATGTTTCCGGCCTCCCTCGGGATGCGGTCAAAGCTTTGTCGGATGTGGGAGTTAAAGACCTTTCTGACAGGTTCCTCTGCCAGACGTTCCCAGCAAACCCTCACAGTACGTTTGGGTCTGCCAGGTCTGTCCGGCATCCTCGCCCGCCATCTGATCCAACTCACCACTAGGTGGTGATCGGTTGACAGCTCAGCTCCTCTCTTTACCCGAGTGTCCAAGACACACGGTCGCAAGTTCGACGATACGATTACAAAATCGATCATCGAACTGCGACCTAAGGTGTCCTGGTGCCATGTGCACTTATGGACACCTCTGTGTTAAACATGGTGTTCGTTATGGACAAGCCGTGACGAGCACAGAAGTCCAATAACAGAACACCACCGGGTTCAGATCGGAGAGGCCGTTCCTCCCAATCACGCCCTTCCAGGTCCTACTGTCATTGCCCACGTGAGCATTGAAGTCCCCCAGCAGAACAATGGAATCCCCAGAAGGGGCACCTTCCAGCACCCCCTCCAAGGACTCCAAGAAGGCCGGGTACTCCGAACTGCCATTCGGTGCATAAGCACAAACAACAGTCAGAGCCCTTTCCCCGACCCTAAGGCGCAGGGAAGCAACCCTCTTATCTACTGGGAAAACCCCAACACACAGGCAGCGAGCCGGGGAGCTATGAGTAAGCCCACCCAGCCCTCCGCCTTTCACCCTGGGCAACTCCAGAAAAGAATAAAGTCCAGCCTCTCTCGAGAGGATTGGTTCCAGAACCCAAACTGTGTGTGGAGGTGAGCCCAACTATATCTAGTTGGTATCTCTCAGCCTCACACACCAGCTCAGGCTCCTTCCCACCCAGAGAGGTTACGTTCCATGTCCCAAGAGCCAGCTTCAGTAACCGAGGGTCGGTACGCCAAGGCCCCCCGCCTTCGGCCACCGCCCAAACCACAATGCACCGAACCCCTAGTACTACCTCTCCCACAGGTGGTGGGCCCCCTGCTATTACCTTATTAATTGATGGAACTAATAGGAGGCCAGCACCTTGGGATCGTAGTGGACGTGGGGGTTCATAATAAGAGATAAGCTCTTGGAGGTAGTCAGGAGCAAGTCCATGCAGTGCTTTATAAGTCAATAGAATCATTTTAAAATCAATACGGAATTTTACTGGGAGCCAGTGCAGGGCTGATAAGACTGGGCTGATATGTTCAAATTTCCTAGTTCTAGTTAGAACTCTGGCTGCGGCATTTTGAACTACTTGAAGTTTAATTATATTCCTATTTGAGCATCCTGACAGTAACGAGTTACAATAGTCTAATCTGGAGCTAACAAAGGCGCGTACTAATTGTTCCACATCATGCTGGGATAATGCATTTCTTAATTTGGCAATGTTACGGAGATGTAGAAAGGCTATCCTAGTAGTATTGTCTATGTATTTATCAAATGATAGGTCAGAGTCGAATAAGACGCAGAGATTTTTGGCTACTGAGCCAGGAGTAACGGGGTAGTCTGCGAGATTTAGCATTAGATCTGGTATATTCTGTCTTGTGGCCTTTGGGCCCAGAAGGAGAACCTCCGTTTGTCACCATTAAGGTGGAGGAAGTTTAGCGACATCCAACATTTAATATCTGTTACGCAGGCCTAAATTTTTCCTAATCTGGATTTGTCATCAGGTTTGGCTGATATATAAAGTTGGGTGTCATCTGCATAGCAGTGAAAGTTGACACCATGTTTATTTATAACTATTCCCAATGGTAATATATATAATATAAATAATAGTGGTCCTAGGATGGAGCCTTTGCGGGACTCCATATTTCAATTCTGAGCATTTGGAGGGAATATTATTGAGCTCTACAAACTGATAGCGATTGGTTAAGTAAGAATTAAACCATGAAAGGGCTGTACCCGAGATTCCAACCCAGTTTTCTAACCTTTCTAGCAGGATCTTGTGATCTATTGTGTCAAAGGCTGCACTAAGATCGAGAAGCACTAATAGGGATACATAACCTTGATCAGAGGCAAGAAGTAGATCATTTGTTACTTTAACTAGTGCTTTTTCAGTGCTGTGGTGGGGCCTAAATCCAGATTGGAATTTTTCAAATATGTGATTCCTGTGCAGATATAAGCATAATTGTTTTGCCACAGCTTTTTCTATGATTTTGGATATAAATGATAGGTTCGAAATGGGTCTGTAACTAGATAGTACAGTTGGATCAAGATTTGGTTTCTTGATCAGGGGTTTAATGACCGCTAGTTTACAGGATTTGGGCATGTGACCTATTGTAATGGATGAGTTAACTACCGTTAGAAGAGGTTCGGTCACAACTGGTAAAACCTCTTTGAGTAATTTAGAAGTAATTGAGTCTAATGTGCAAGTAGTAGAATTTAATGATGAAATTATTTTCTCCAATTCTGGTTGTGGGAGTGGGTGAAAAGCGTCAAGCGTTTCTGCTAATGCAAAATTCTGTTCAATATCAGCCAATCCAGATGACAGACCAGATGGATTACCTATAAAAGGATTTATATTTAGTCTAATATTCTCTATTTTATTATCAAAAAAATCCATAAAGACATTACTAGTTAGGTTCCCTGGAATCTGAGGTTCAGCACCTGTTTAGAAATAGTACTGAAAAGAAATCTAGGATTGTTTTTATTATTCTCAATCAGTGAGGCTAAGTTTGCTGAGCGTGCTTTAGTGAGTGCCCCTTTGTACTCAATAAATCCTTCCAAGCACAGTGGAATACTTCCAGCTTAGTAGATCGCCATTTCCGCTCTAATTTACGTGCGATTTGTTTTAAGTTTGGTCGGTCTACCACGGGGCGAGCTTTTTAAATCTGGCCTTTTCATATTTGAAGAGAAGAGTTCTGTCTGTTGATATATTAGTCTTCGCTAGCTCTGTATAACATTAAAACCCACTATTGGCTTGGTGATAGGCTGCGTGCTTACTAGGAAAGGCACTAACAGTACACTGTCTTTGTTTCCTGCTAAACTAAACTCAACTCCTACCCAACCCTTATACGGTATCTCAGTCCCATTTGCAGCATAGAGGTCTAACATTCCTTCCTCAAGAAGTTCACTTACTGGTCGTATCTCAGCATTAGGTGATGTTCCCTTTTCCAATTTAGATCCACAATTGACACTTGCGATCCTGTGTCCCAAAGCGATGTAGCTGGAGCACCTCTAATGTTACAATGGACAAGATCTTTATGTCCTATAAGTTTCGCTGTCCTTTCTTGTTTCTTTGACAAGGGCACACCTTTTGGTTGAATAACATCAAGAATATCTGCAGTACACACTTCTATTCTGTTGACATTAATTGTGGGGTCTATCTTTTTCCAACAACCAATGGTCCAATGTTTGCTGCTCCCACACTTGTAGCAATGTGTACATTTTCCTTATGGATTTGATTGTTCACATCAGCGACATTTTCTGGGGTTCTTATTAGCATTGCTTGGATTGTATGGCTTACTTTTCATGTTTTTGTCTCCAGGCTCTACTTTTATCTGTCTTTCCACAATGGGGTTTGGCTTAGCTATTTTTTTCCTTGTTTGCACTATCACTCTTTTCAGTTTTATAGTTCTCTTTCTGAATTGTGGTTACTTGAATTTGAATTTACTTGAATCTTTTGTCTGGTTGACAGTTTGGCCCTCCTTTTGAGTTCAACACTCAAAAGGAGTGTTGGGCTCATTTTTTAAAGAAGCACTTCATCCTCTACGGATGCGTCCTGCAAGTAAGAGCTAATATCCATCCACTCTTACAGTGTCATCTTGATTATCCAATCAGAATAGTTTGTAAGAACTACATCTGCACAAGATCAAGATTGTATTTCAGTCCTGTTTTGGCTCTGTCGGATGCAGATAGCACTTTTTGTCCAAGATCCATGATGCGTATGTGAAACTGAACGGGGTTTCTTTAGGCTCTTGTACTGCACGGGTTAAGGCATGATAGAATTCTGTTGCATCTTCCTCAATAAAGTGTGTCCTAAGCACTTGTCTGAGGGAGTTAAAGATAATTCTGATCTACTCTCCAGGTAATTTTTTAATTTTACATCAGGTGCAATGGCTTGGATCACTGTCTCAACAATCTCACCCTGTAGGGGTTTCACCTACTAATCCTTTAAAGTAGATTCATTTGTTTTACCTTAATTATTAATCAGTCTCATTAATTTAGAATCAGTCTCATATTCAAATTATATCAGAACCACAATGTTTAGTTCTCAACTAAAGGTAACTAATGGTTTGGTATCTGAAGGATTTAACTATGAATTCTTTGGAGGTTTTGGAACCACTTTTGAATGACATCAACACAGACAAATTGGTGAAAATAAATGATACATTTATTTAAAACCAACTATTCTAAACAAACAGCATCAACAGGGATCAGTATATTTACAGTGAAGGCTCGGCACCTTGGCTTGGCATGTGTAAAAGGGGGGAGAGTAAATGTGTGCGCACGCTTGGGCGGTCCTGCGCGTGTGAGGAGGCGGGAGTTGTAATCTCTGTTCTCCTATGGAGAACAAAGCAACTAAAATGGCGGATGGGCTACAGCAGCAGAAGACCACACTCCTGTCAGGAAACAGGAAACTGAGGCTGAGGTTCAGGCTTGTGTTGTTGGTGCAATGGTGTGGGGGATGTTTTCCTGGCATACGTTGGACCCATTAGTACCAATTGAGTATCATGTCAATGCCACAGCCTACCTGAGTGTTGTTTCTGACCATGTCCATCCCTTTATGACCACAGTGTACCCATCTTCTGATGGCTACTTCCAGCAGAATAACGCGCCATGTCATAAAGCGCGAATCATCTCAGACTGATTTCTTGAACACGACAATGAGTTCACTGTACTCGAATGGCCTCCACAGTCACCAGATCTCAATCCAATAGAGCACCTTTGGGATGTGGTGGAACGGGAGATTCGAAACTGCATAATGCTATCATGTCAGTGTGGACCAGACTCTCTGAGGAATGTTTCCAGTACCTTGTTCAATCTGTGCCACGAAGGATTAAGGCAGTACTGAAGGCAAAAGGAGGTCCAACCTGGTATTAGCAAGGTTTATAATAATAATAATAATAATAATAATCTTTATTTGTATAGCACCTTTCATGCATACATGCAACTCAAAGTGCTTTACAGATTAAATAAATCAAAACATTAAAATGAAGCAGAGATTAAAAGAAATAATAAAAAATAAATAAAATGAAATGAAATAAAATAAACAAAATAAACAAACAGGTAATAACAGGTAATAAAATAAAGGTAATAAAATGACAAATTCTTAAGATAATAAATAGAACTATTAAAATAATTAGAACAAACATAAAATGTAACTAAATAAAATGATGAAGAAAGTAAAATAAAATGGACATAGCTTAACTAAAAGCAGATTTAAACAGGAAGGTTTTAAGACCCCTCTTGAAGCTATGCAGGGATGAAATGTCTCTGAGCTCCTCAGGAAGAGAGTTCCAGAGTTTTGGGCCATAACGGCTGAAGGCACTCTCACCAATCTTTAATCGGCTTTTAGGAATCATTTACCTAATAAAGTGGTTACATAACGGTGGTTACAAAACATGAAGTGCAATGATAAAACTGTAGGGATGTAACGATGCATCGCAATACAGTTAATAATCGATGCAAATGTACCACCACTGAAATCGATTGAGATGTCAAATGAATCGATATCCTTTTTAAACAGCAGAGGACGCTGGCGCTGTCTTCCTCGTTAGTTTGACGCCAGTACATTACGTTAGTTGAATGCAATACAAATATGTCGACGGAGCCTCAGTACGTGGAACATGAGGATGCCCCAATCCATTTCAAATCAGAGGTGTGGCAGCATTTCGGCTTCCTTAAGACAGAAAATGAAAAAGGTGAGACGATAACAGACAAAACAAAAACAGTGTGCAAATACTGCAAGAGGATACTGAACTACACAAATAGCACAACAAACATGATGCAGCATGTATCCCGACACCACAGTGAGAAGCTCCGCTCAACAGCGCCTAAGCAAAAAACAATGCTAAAAGGCCAAACCACGCTAACAAGCACATTTACAAAACCGCTCGCCCAAACCAGTGTGAGAGCCAAAGAAATTACAAGGTGCATTGGCATTTTCATGGCAAAAGATATGAGGCCATTTTCCGTAGTTGAAAATGAGGGATTTCGGCTATTGGTCAACACATTGGAGCCTAAATACTGCATTCCTTCACGCCCCCACTTCAGCCAGACTGTAATACCAGCGCTTTACCAAGAAACTAAACTAAAGGTGATTCAAATCCTCAGAAAAGCGGATAACTTGTCGATTACTATGGACATCTGGACCTCCAGGGTGACTCAGAGTTATCTCACCATCACAGCCCATGCCATCACCACCGAGTGGGAGATGGTGAGTTTCGTTCTTCAAACTCGCCCCTCTTTCGAAACTCACACTGGGGTCAACATCGCTGAAGTTCTTAAATCTGCTGTGACTGAATGGGAGCTTGGAAGGGCTAACCACGGAATTGCTGTTGTTACCGACAATGCGAGAAATATGGATGTTGCAGTCAGAGAGGCTGGATTAGCACCCCATATCAAGTGTTTTGCCCATACTTTAAACTTGGCCAGCCAAGCAGGTTTGAGTGTACCCCGCGTCAGCCGATTGCTGGCTAAAGTGAGGCGGGTTGCAGCCTTCTTCCACCGAAGCACCACAGCGACCGCCGCTTTAGCATCCAAACAGAAACAGCTGAATATTCCCTCACATAAGCTAATCATTGATGTGCCCACGCGCTGGAACAGCAGCCTGGACATGGTCGAACGCTATCTTGAGCAACAAGCAGCGGTAGCAGCAGCTCTCCTCAGCACAGACATTCGACGAAATGCCCGTGAAATTGATACTCTGGATGGCTCAGATATCCGTGATGCTGAACACTTGGTAAGGCTGCTTAAACCTCTAAAAACCGCCACCACCGTGCTATGTGACGAGAAAACCCCAACTGCATCTCTCATTGTGCCATTAAAGCATATGGTTGAGCAAAGCATGTTACCCAAAGATGATGACTCTCTCACTGTGAGCAACATGAAGAGCGCCATACTCAACAATCTTGCAGGCAGATACACTACAGAATATAAATTCCTGCTGGAATGCACTGCATTAGATCCCAGATTCCGAGCTCTACCTCATCTAGAGGAAGACCTGCGCAAGGATGTGTTCCAAAGGCTAAAGGAGAAGGTTACCCAGTTGCAGAAGGTATTTATTTTACTCTCTTTTTCTTAATGTGTGTATGAACTTTCTAAACGACTATATATGGCATATGTCTTTTTTTTCTAAATATCTTTAAATACAGTTTTTGCTAATGGAAAAATAAAATAACAACAATAATATAATAATACTACTAAAGTGTTGCTTCAGTTACTTAGTCTTGTGTTTCTGCTTATTCACTGTGCAGGAGGCCGATGAGAGGGGAGCAGGTAGCAGTAGCCAGACCCTTGCAGCAGAGCAGTCTGCTGACCGGACGGACACAGCAGGAGCTGAACTGAAACAACCTCCTCCCAAGAAGACAGCACTGGAAGATCTCCTTGGAGGGACTTTTGCTGAACCAGAACTAGTACAACCAATCAGTGGGATTGAGGCAGAAATGGATAAGTACAGAACTGAAACACCCATTTCCCTCACAGGCTGTCCGCTCAAGTGGTGGAAAGAAAATGCTAAGCTGTATCCGCAGCTTGCCCCTACAGCA